>OZ024795.1:5692500-6230000 GCA_964017045.1 Omphiscola glabra | reverse complement strand
GATTGTTTTAGTGATAGGGGTCAGGGTTGGTTTAATGTCTGTGCTATTTCTTTGCATTAAAATGATTAAATTGATGACTGACACTGGTTGCAATAAATATAGTGTTCACGTCATTCTTATTACAATTATCACCTTTAAAAGTAGGATTATATTACTGTTTTAATCATTCTGCCGAGTATTGGGCAAATAATTGGGACATCACTTATGGCAAAATAAAGTGTCTTGTAGTCTTAAGATTGTATTAATGATTGTGTTAATTATTGTATTAAAAATTTTGAATTTAATAGTCATAAAAATTGCCTTTATAATTTCCTTAATAATTAACATAATGATTGACTTATTAATTGCCTTAATGATTGCCTTAATAATAATTAATTGCCTTAATGATTGTCTTAATGATTTCATAAATGGTTGTTTAAAGGGTTGCTGTAATGACTTAATGATGGTCTTAATGTTCCAAGTAGCTGAATGAATGCCAAGAAGAAGATCGCTAGCCACTGGTCAAACAAACCCCCTCTAGGCAGCCATTAGAGCTCGTGGCGCCACACATTAGAGGCTCCCCAGACAGGATCTTAACTCTTATGTCGCAAGCACTCTGTGATAGGACAACACTTAAGTCCCCCTATAACAGGCTTTGGCCCCCTCACACCAAGGGAGAGAACGTCATAAGTGAACATATTCTTAATGTGAGTACACGTCTAATGGGACGTAACTCTGGAGTAGGGAGTATTTCTTGGTTGGTTTAGCCACTTAGTTTTATAAAAGTGCTAGATGTATGGGAGATTGGGATATTTGGGAATATATTAGGATATTTTGTGAAATACAAGATATGTGGAGATATATTCGGATATTTTGGAATATATAAAATATTTGGGGATATATTAGGATATTTTGGGATTTATAAGATATTTGGGGATATTCAAGGTATTTGGGGAGATATTAGGAAATTTTAGGATACGTGGGTATACATAGGATACATGAAGGATATTTCTGCTTTTGGCGTGGTACATAATAAAAGTAGTATTTGAAGTGTAAAATAGGTCTGACTTAGTTAAAAGTCTCTATTGCATTTAGTGTTATGCTATACATTGAGAATGTAGTTATGCTACACATTGAGAATGTAGTTATGCTACACATTGAGAATGTAGTTATGCTACACATTGAGAATGTAGTTATGCTACAAATGGATAATGTAGTTATGCTACACATTGAGAATGTAGTTATGCTACACATTGAGAATGTAGTTTGCTAGGCTATAAAATGAATTTTTCATTAAAATGGAAGAATCTACTCGTCAAATATGCGCGTTAAGAAATATTTTAGAATGTTAATAATCGCTAACACATATAGACATACACAGAGAAATACACAATCGCACACAGACACACGCGCACATACACACAGATACACAAACACACATAGACACACACACACATAGACACGCTAAGAGACACACAGACACAGACACATTCACACACACAGAGACACACATGTACACACACACACAACACGCATAGAAACAGAGAGAGAGACACACATACACATATAGAAACACACAGAGAGATACACAAACACACTCGTAGACACACTTACATAGAAACACACTCATAAACAAACACATACATAACAACCAACTATAGCAATGCGCTGCGTTCAAACATTTTTTCGTACAATTATTGTTGATATTTTCAACATAGAAGTTTGACATGAAATTCTTTGTGGAGCCAATTCTTGTATGCTCAGCAGTTCAAAACACCTGTCAAGGAAAGTTCAGGTAAAAAATCATCAGGATTCTGTTTAAAGCTATGCTCCACGTGTAGCAGAAGGCATTTCTTAATATCGGGGATTTTATGCCGTCTGGCACTAGCGTTGTCGTTAACTGGGATGAAAGAAACCCTGCCGACTGGGCCGGCCAGTGGAGAACATATGAGAATGTTTATGGAAAGATGATGTACGATCAAATCTTTTCCAGGGCCGTGGATATGGGTTGGGGCTGTGGATGTGGGTTGGGGGCCGTGAAATCGGGATGTGACTTTAGACGCGGCTTTGGGCCGTGAATGTGGATTGTGGGCCGTGAATTTGGATTGTGGGCCGTGAATGTGGATTGTGGGCCGTCGCTGTTGGTTGGGGCCGTGGATGTGGATTGTCGGGCGTCGCTGTGGGTTGGGGCCGAGGATGTGGATTGTGGGCCGTGGATGTGGATTGTGGGCCGTCACTGTGGGTTGGGCCCTGGATGTGGATTGTGGGCCGTCGCTGTGGGTTGGGGCCGTGGATGTGGATTGTGGGCCGTCGCTGTGGGTTGGGGCCTGGATGTGGATTGTGGGCCGCGGATGTGGATTGTGGGCCGTGGATGTGGATTGTGGGCCGTCGCTGTGGGTTGGGGCCGAGGATGTGGATTGTGGGCCGTCGCTGTGGGTTGGAGTCACGGATGTGGATTGTGGACCGTCGCTGTGAGTTGGGGCCGTGGATGTGGATTGTGGGCCGTCACTGTGGGTTGGGGCCGTGGATGTGGATTGTGGGCCGTCGCTGTGGGTTAGGGCCGTGGATGTGTATTGTGGGCCGTCGCTGTGGGTTGGGGCCTGGATGTGGATTGTGGGCCGCGGATGTGGATTGTGGGCCGTGGATGTGGATTGTGGGCCGTCACTGTGGGTTGGGCCCTGGATGTGGATTGTGGGCCGTCGCTGTGGGTTGGGGCCGTGGATGTGGATTGTGGGCCGTCGCTGTGGGTTGGGGCCTGGATGTGGATTGTGGGCCGCGGATGTGGATTGTGGGCTGTGGATGTGGATTGTGGGCCGTCGCTGTGGGTTGGGGCCGAGGATGTGGATTGTGGGCCGTCGCTGTGGGTTGGAGTCACGGATGTGGATTGTGGACCGTCGCTGTGAGTTGGGGCCGTGGATGTGGATTGTGGGCCGTCACTGTGGGTTGGGGCCGTGGATGTGGATTGTGGGCCGTCGCTGTGGGTTAGGGCCGTGGATGTGTATTGTGGGCCGTCGCTGTGGGTTGGGGCCGTTGATTTGGATTATAGGCCGTCGCTGTTGGTTGGGCCGTGGATGTGGATTGTGGGCCGTCGCTGTGTGTTGGGGCCGTGAATGTTGATTGTGGGCCGTCGCTGTGGTTTTGGCCGTGATTGAGGCTTGGGGGCCGTCGCTGTGGTTTGGGGCCGTGGATGTGGACTGGAAGCCGTGGATGTGGACTGGAAGCCGTGGATGGGGTTTGCGGACCGTGGATGTCGATCGGAGGTCGTGGATGTGGGCTGGAAGCTATGGGTGGGGCTTGCGGGCCGTGGATGTCGATCGGAGGCCATGGATGTGGGTTGGGGTATGAGTATAACAATCCAGGGATTTTTTTACACTTAAGAAAAGCTTTGACTGAATCGTGAGTTTTCTTAAGTGTAGGTCACATTTGGTTCAATCTAATAATGTAGGTCACATTTGGTTCAATCTAATAATGTAGGTCACATTTGGTTCAATCAAATAATGTAGGTCACATTTGGTTCAATCAACATTTTAGTGCGTATTTATTTGTCTTTCTTATAAAGTCTTCTTTAAGGTTTTTTTTTAATTAAAATGTGTTAATATCGTTTCCAGTGGATTTTAAAATAGCTGCAATTATCTACGATATTGCCCCAAGACGAAACTTGTGTAACACGACATCCCTGCGTTTTGACCTACCAATGGTCCCCCAAAACAAATTCCAAGATTCGTGTGTTGTCTCCCAGATAAGATATGAGGACTCCGAACATTCATGCGTTGTATTCCTATGAAAGTTGCCACAGACAAGGTGTGAGAACTCCGACATTCATGTGTGGTCCTCTTACGGCTGTTACCAGTTACAAAATGTGAGAACTCCGACATTCCTGTGTTGTCTTAGTACGACTGTTCCAATGTTTCACTCTACGACTGTTCCCATGTTTCACTTGTGTCAAGCGCGAACCTCGTTACGTGGCAGGGTAAGGAACAACGATGCAATTATTCTTTTAATCCACAAGATAAGTGGCAGCTCGACCTGGCAGATTTGTGGACAGGTAGTGAACGGTGGATCACGACCTGTGGCGGGGGGGGGGGGGGGGAAAGAGGGTAACGACGTCATAAGCTAGGTCTGAGATAAGAAGCACAACAGTAATGGTGCGTCTCTGAGACGCAACGAGCAATCTATGTCTATCTCAATCACTTATCACCCTACGTCATCACCTGTTATAGGACATGCTTAATTGAACCAACGTGAGTGAATTCTACGAAATGTTCATCTCTGAACAATTTTAATCCATGCCTTTTTACTTTGTTCTTTAATTTGAAATTGACGACATTGGTTTCATCTGGCTGGACTGAGGGCCAACAAACAAATTCCTTATTTCTTTTCGGTGTCTTCTATTCGACCTTTTAATAAATCTACAAGATAATATCACATAAGAGTGTTTTTTAATAGGGTTTAATGCAGCGGTTCTCAACCTTATTAATGCCGCGACCCTTTAATTCAGTATCTCATGTTGTGGCGACCCCCAGCCATTAAATTATTTTTGTTTCCTCTTCATAACTGTAGAGTGTATGTGTTTTCAGATGGTCTTAGGCGACCCCTGGGAAAGGGTCGCGCGACCCCTTTGGGGGTCGCGACCCACAGGTTGATAACCGCTGGTTTAATGAAATGGTAGAAGTCACGTGACAGACTACGGCACCGCTATAAGAAAACTTTCAAGTAGTTCCGATTAATGTTAGTGTTCTGTATGCTAGGTGGCCGAGTGGTCTAAACAGTGCAAATCTCAAGTTGATGGTCTGGAGCCCAGTCAAGCAAACACACCACCAGCACCCCGGGTGGATGGGACTCGTTAACCTTGGACGGCAACTCATCTAAGAGAAGAGAATTCAAACCCGGAGATGGAGTCCCGATAAGCGGATAACATTGATACAATTAAACATTCCGGCAACTCCCGGGTGGATGGGACTCGCTAGCCATGGACGGCAACTCATCTAAGAGAAGGCAAAACTTTGAATTCAAACCAGGAGCCAGAATGATCAATAAATTGATCGTGGGCCCTCAAACATAAGAAGAAGAAGAAAAACTGAGTTAATCCCAAGCTAGTGGACTCGATTTCAATCGCAAGCAAAAGCAAAAACATCACCAGCATCCCGTCAACCATGGATGGCAACTCATCTTATAGAAGGCAAACTCTGAAATCACACCTACTGATGGTAAGCGGTATGAAATTGACACAATAACAATTTCAGACAAATGCTGCGACGTAGAAAACAAACAGAGAGCAAAGTAAAACAAACCAGACACACTGCTGGTCATCTACTACATCATGATACACACCAGACACACTGCTGGTCATCTACCACATCCTGGTCTATTTCCAGCCGTCTTAGCTAAGTCTTCCCATTGGATGAAATAGGCAGGGACGAGAGAGTGAGCAACTCTCCCTCATTTTAAACAAAATACATACATACATTGTAGGGTGCCTGTATCTTGAGGAGAGAGCATGATTGTAGGGTGCCTGTAACATTGTAAAGGGCGCACATTTTTAGGGTGCCAGCAACTTTGGATCCAAAATGGAATACCAACATCCTATTGGGTCTGTTGGTGAACTGTTCATAGCCTCATGGGGTACCAGAATTTCTTATCTCCTTGCTTGAACAGTTACTGGGATAGAGTTACAAAAACGAAATCTCACTGATAAAACTCTTAATCCTTCAAATCTTTGGTTTTTTACTTGTTTAATTTTTTTTCGTTTTACACAACCAAAGGTAGATAATTGAAAGATGGGTGTGTGAGTGTGTGCGTATGTGTGTCAGAGAGAGAGCGTGTGTGTGTGTGTGTGCGCGTATCTGCGTTGTAATATGTACCTGTATTTAGACAACAAGCTGTGGAATAGTTTGATGATAGGCATAACACTTTGATGTATTAGGTTTGTGGACATGTTTGTAACCAGCTCCATCATTTAACAATGTCAGGGAATAAACGTTTTTCTTAAATTAGGAAAACAATCGAACAGAAACAAAACAAAAACAATGGCTACTTTATTTAGTTTATTCAAAAGCTATTTCACGATTTACAAACAGCAAATTTTTTTCGTGTGCATTCAAAATGTTAGCAAGTGTCTTCTACTACACATTGTTGTGGCCTTCACACTTGATTGCTGTTCTGTTTCTTCAAGTTGTTGCTTTTTAAATGTATTGAAACTGACTCTTGATATAAAAGATTCTCAACCTTTTATTTTTCTTTATTTGTTTTTATTCAATTCTTTTTTTTTTGTATGAGATTACCAAAATGAAGAAAGCTATCTCGAAATTCACACTGTGAGAGCCCCGACTTACAGTAGTGGTGGAATACCTTTGTTGTAAGATGCAGAAATTACTTCTTTGTCTTCTCACAAGAGCCAACGTTTTCTTTATTTCATTAATAAAGACTTTGCCACGTGACTTTGATTAACCAATAATAAATGTCTAAACAACACAAACAGTCGTTACCGACAGGGGGAAATGGCTGGCGTTATCTTTAACTGCTTCTATGAGACATGCCAGGGCAGGTAGCATCTTTAACTGCTATGTGAGACATGCCAGGGCAGGTAGCATTACTTAAACCACTGAGGGTTGTACTTGTGCCTCTTGGCCTTTAACTTGTAGAAGAGAGGGTGATGTTGTAGAGAAATATGTCTGATGTTGTAGAGAAAGAATGATGTTGTAGAGAAGGATACAGGATGTTGTAGAGCAAGAGTTTAAAATGTTGTAGAGGAAGGATGTTGTAGAGAAAGGATTAGGATGCTGTTGAGGGAGAGGTAGAATGTAATAGAAAAAAGGTAGAATGATTTGTTAAAAAGAGGTTATAGAATGAGGTAGGATGTTCTAGTGAAGGAGGCTTCATGGGGTTTGGTTAAAGATCTGATGCTGTTGCGAAACGGGTCTGATTTTGTTGAGAACGAGATCTGGTGCTCTAAACACAAATAACTACACACTGACCCCCCCCTCCCATCATAAGAAAATTACATTATATATATACTGTCCAGATGTGTTATTGAACATAACAAAAAAAATCCCAATCATATTACTAGATTTGACAGAAATGCGAAATGATAATTGGATGCTTGAATCCAAAAATAACGTCTTTCATTATTATGCTAGCTTTTTAAAACATCATAGAACTTAGTGCAATGTTTTGATTATAATCTAGTGCACTGATCATTTTATAATCTAGGGAATTAATCTTGATAATAGTCCAGTGCACCGATGATTATATAATCTAGTGGATTAATCTTGATAATAGTCTAGTGCACTGATTATTATATAATCTGGTGCACTAATCTTGATAAAAATCTAGTGCCCTAATCTTTATATAATCTAGTGCACTGATGTTGAGAATACTCTAGGGCACTGATGTTGATAACCGTTTGATGCTAAAATGTTGATAAACTAATACACCATTGTCTATAACAGTAAGATACACGATACCAAAATGGATAATTATCTTTTACGTAACAATGTTATCTATCGATTTGTTACTGTTGGCAAACATTTTATTTTTCTTAAATGTTACATCCATTAAAATAATCACGTCTGCGTGTATGGATCGGAGTCGCAGACCCATTATTGCCATGACTGATGACTCCAGTTCGTGACCGTTCAAGTCATATCTATAGAAATAACTTGCCCTAGTGACGTTAGGGCACGGAGTCTACTCTTTGTCTAACTGACTTTTGATTGGCCGAGACATTCAATAACTTTTTTTCATTGACCTTTCAACGTCCTGTCTCGTGGACGGCGGTCGTGGCTATGTAGGTGAGCGCAATCAAACCAGGAATACGTCGTCACGCAATAAGTGAACTGGAAACATATCCGACCTTATTACCGGCCTGGCCTGGTAACTGATTAAAGAGATTCCTATTGGTTAAGACAAGCGTTTACCATCGCCAACATTGAACGGGGTTGGGGGGGGTGGGGGGGAGTGTCGTCACGGTCGTGTCAGCTCTACATGTCGTCTGTGGTTTACAGTGGTGATCTCCCAACGTGTTTATGACATTACGCCATAAGGACAAGACTTGCAGACGGCATGACCTCAACTGATAATGGTGAGCTATCGTGTCAGACCCGGCGACATGTTTCCACAAGTTCAACCCTATCCTCTAACCACGGAGCAAAGGTCAAACCAGGAAATGGAAAGAAAAAAACTATGTTAACAATATTTTAATAATTGTTTGGCGTAATTTTGTAATAATTAAACAACCCCTAGAACAAAGTTTTTTTATATATCATATTTCATTCATCTCCCCCTTGAAAAACAAGAAAAAAAATCATGATTCATGGTGATACGGCTTAGGATAAAAATTTGATAGAATGTGTTTTCCTCAGCAACGAGTATGTGTGCCAAGTTTCAGTTTGATAGGTTGTAGAGAATTTGGGTCAATTAGCCTTCCGAATATTTTGCTAGAAATACACGGACAAAGGCGAGGTTAATATATAGGGTTTTAAAAGATAACGAGTCGAAGCCCCATTTTCAGCTCTATTAATACTGGGCGATTGTAGTTGTCTGTAATATGTGGCCGAAACCACTATGTCTTCTTGAAAACTAAATAACTAAATTGTCATCAGAGTCCAGTCGACTCTCTTAAATTTCATCTTCTTATACCATAGGAAGTTGGTTAAATTGTCTTTAAAAAATGTTTAATCATAAACACATCTAGTTATCAAGTTAAATAGTAGTTTTTTAATGAACTGAAAATACAAAAGATAATGAGTATAACATGACATGAGGAGGTATAACATAACATGATGAGGTATAACATGACGTGATGGGGTATAACATGACAGGATGAGTATAACATGACATAATAAGTATAACATGACATGATGAGGTATAACATAACATGATGAGTATAACATGACATGTAGAGTATAACATGACATGATGAGTATAACATGACATGATGAGGTATAACATAACATGATGAGTATAACATGACATGTAGAGTATAACATGACATGATGAGTATAACATGACATGATGAGGTATAACATGACATGATGAGTATAACATGACATGATGAGTATAACATGACATGTAGAGTATAACATGACATGATGAGTATAACATGACATGTATAGTATAACATGACATGTAGAGTATACCATGACATGTAGAGTATAACATGACATGATGAGTATAACATGACATGAAGAGGTATAACATAACATGATGAGTATAACATGACATGTAGAGTATAACATGACATGTAGAGTATAACATGACATGTAGAGTATAACATGACATGTAGAGTATAACATGACATGTATAGTATAACATGACATGTAGAGTATAGCATGACATGTAGAGTATAACATGACATGTATAGTATAACATGACATGTAGAGTATAACATGGCATGTAGAGTATAACATGACATGTACAGTTAGCATTAAAAGTAATTGTACTAAAGCTCCCGAATCTCGAACGTATCGTGAGTTTGTCAACGGTGTATGCCTCCAGCCGCCACCTGTCCCTATGAGTGTCAAGGGAGTTGTGTGGGACAGTTGTTGGAAATGGATCTCTCTACGGAGGACAATAGTTTCATAGTTTAGCACTATTATTGTTCGCAATTAAAAGATTAAGTGATTGTGGTGGGGGGACCATGGCCGAACATTTCCCTGAGAGATTTAATAAGATGGCACCAAGCAATACATTTTGGTTGTCTATCTTTGCGAAACGTTGGCGCTACGTCAGTGTCTTGTGTCAACGGAAGAGAAAGTTTGGTCGACCAGTTAGTTTTCGATCATGATAATCATGCCCGTTTCTCAAGAAGGGGCTGCGTTCTCCACGAGGTGCTGCGTTCTACAGGAGGTGCTGCGTTCTCCAGAGGGTGCCGCGTACTCCAGAAGGTGCTGTCTTCTCCAGAAGGTGCTGTGTTTTCCAGAAAGTGCTGTGTTCTCAAGAAGATGTTGTGTTCGCCGCGACGATTAATATCCCTCAAACTGACAGCATACGTAAATGATCCGATTGTTCAAGAACTGAGTTAGACTTTCATACCGCATATAGATACGACAACGTTTGAAGGAAACAGATCTCTGGACATTTCTGGCAATTGTGTACAAGGAGCCCGTTTTTATATGAACGCGTGGTTCTCAGAAGCAAGTCACTTTGATTTACTAGACGATCAGAGTTCCCCTTCTGTTGACAGAGTTCCCTTTCTGTTGACAGAGTTCCCTTTCTGTTGACAGAGTTACCTTTCTGTTGACAGAGTTACCTTTCTGTTGACAGAGTTACCTTTCTGTTGACAGAGTTACCTTTCCAGAACCGTGTTGCTTGGTGCCTTCTTTTTCAATCTTGATCGTAGTTGTCCTCCCACACTTTGTTTAAACACGGTCATTATTTATATTCACTAAAGTATAAACTAAAATATTTCTCAACCGTGAATACTTTTTCCTTCGTAGAGAGAACAATTTCCAAATAAGAAGGCCAAGCCAATAATCGTTCTCACTTCTATGGTCAAGTGGCAACTGTTTTAAGATGAATTAGTTTCAGCACTGTTAGTCTTGGCGCGTGCTGTGCATATGATGAATTCCTGTCACTAACATACACCAAATCATGTCATTATCATACTCCAAAGAATGTCTCTCACATACACCAAAGAATGATGGGAGCATACCACTAACATACATCAAAACGTATCACTAACATTCACCAAATCATCTCATTATCATACACCAAAAAATGTCATTAACATACACCAAATAATGTCACTAACATAACCTAAGTATGCTGAAAGCATATTACTAGCATACACCAAATCATTTCATTATCATACACCAAAGAATGTCTCACACATACACCAAAGAATGTCTCACACATACACCAAAGAATGTCTCACACATACACCAAAGAATGGCACTCACATACAGCAAAGAATGTTCAACAAAAAGACAAAGTTATACATTGTACAGAACTCCCGAGTCATATAAACACGTCATCAAATCGATGCATCCTGTCGTCTGCTCTTTGTCTTTTGTTTACGGCATTACCTATATTACCAGCGGTTACCAACTTTTCCCCATTGTTACCTTTATTATCAGTCTTGCAAACTACTAGTTTTACTTATATTATCAGTTAATACTTATCAATGCTTTAAATTTTATGGTGCTTCCTAGGAAGAATTTTCGTGGAGTCATGCATCTTCAGGTGGGGCAATATCAACACAACTTCAGGTGTGACAGTGTCAACACAACACCAGGTGGGACAGTTTTGAAGATGCCACCATCAAAAAATGGTATCGATTTACTGAATTAACCCCTCGATTATTGTAGGTTTCTATTGTGAAAATAGATTATCATGAGTGTCTCTATTTTTAAAATAAAATTTTCTTGTTTCTTGACACAGAAGATTTCACAACTTGTCTTATTAAATCCATATATATAAAATGAACTTTTATTTCTTTGTATGTTTATCCTGTATGAGTTCCTAAACCATGTATACGATTGCAATAAAACTTTGAAGAGTTGCTGTGCGCACGCCCGCAAAGGTTTCTGAATAGGTAAAACCATCTTACAATATTCCGTTTTCGGCCGGGTGCCCTAAATTCGTTTTTTCTTATATGAGCTATATAAATATAATTTCAAACAGAGCTAATGCATGGGTGGATGGAATTGAATCAAGTACAAACAATGACGTTTCAGTTTGTATGTGACAAAGTAAGTAGGATAAACAAAAAATACTGTGTATCCAAAAGCACTTCAATAAACATAATTAAAACACAAACACTTTCTTTCTTTGAGTGGCAATGTAACGCATGCCGGGTACTCGCTGGTCCCTAGATATTAACTTAGCTTTCGTTCGTTGCTTGCTGGCTGGGTTGCAGAAACTTCGGACGGATAATTGACCCACTTCCCGTCAACCTATCGAGCTGAAGCTTGGCACATAGACCTGGTGCCGACGACAACACAATCTTTCAAATTTTCAGCCTCACCTATCAACCTCAGCCCGCAAAAATCAGTTTTTCCCTGTTTCGCAAAGGGAACGTGATGGGAATAGGATTTCGCGAAATAAAATTCCCGATAACTGCGCTAAATGAGATTCTGAAAAAAATGAGATGGCAATTGGGTTTGGTGCGTAAAATTTTCATTTGTTTTTCTGAAATAGTTGGGGAAACAAATCTGTGGTGTAAAGGCGGGTGGGTCATCAGAACATCAATATGGTTAAGGGGCGTAGAAAAATGTACGGCTTTGGGGGGAGGGGGGGGGGAGCACTCATTGGGATTATTATAAAGTGCGTTACTTGTATTCAATGTTTTGTCAGCCCCCAACCCCCATTGCTTGATATTACATTTTATAAAATATTCATAGGAAAAAAAATTGTTTTTAGGCTTTGTTTAATTTTTACTATTGCAACCATTCTGCAGAATGTGAAATCATGAAGTAAGTGGGTTGTTTTTGAAAATGAAAGTAAGTTTCTTACCCGTGTACATAGAGTATTGTACCTGGAGGCTACGTGTCAGTGCTCAGGCGTAGCACTCAAATAGCCATCAATACCCCCACCATACACACACATACATACACACACACACACGTACGCACGCACGGAAAACGAACGCAAACACACACACACACTAACGAGAGGAAAACTCGTGGATCAGCAGGGGCATTTAAAACACAACTCTGGCATTGAACTCTCCAAGGGCTTGAGTTGCCTTCCCTGATGTTTATTTACCTGAAGCGTGGTCGCCCTCTTCTATTGCTTTTAGTTTATCAGAAATGTTTGCGTAAAATTTTTTAACAAAATGGTTGGAGAAAATGTTTTCAACGAGCTAATATCCGCCATGCTGTGTTTTATTTTTATCCGCTGTATCCGAGATAAGTCAGAGTATCATTAAAATTGTGTTCAAGTAGTGTTCAAGTAGGGCATTACGCGCCAGATATCTTGTAAAATATTTAGTTTAAAAGCTTATCGCTTAATGCTCTTCATTGCCGATGAGTTTTTACAATTATTTTGTGATTTATTTATATGTTTAAATGTTAAGTTACGGTTATATATCAAACGAGAATTGAATAAGTTGATCAATACTGAATGCAATGTGTTATGTTCAGTTCACACTATCAAATTTTCCTTCATACATTTCATACGATATTTTTATGAAGCTTTGTCACAACTTTTGAATTACTATTTTATCAAATTCTGTTTTTTTTTGTTTGTCCAAAACAAGAATCCACTCACAAAATAGTGCGTTCATACAAAAAAAATGTATGCAAATGTGAAGCGAATTAGACGAAAGTTTGATCGTGTGATCTAAGCATTAGGCACTTGTGTTCTGATGAAGGGAGTCAATCAGTTGGTTTGTTAGGATGTTGGGGAAATCCGGTACAGTAGTGGGGTTGTGTACGTCTTACGTGGGCTCTGAGTTATTTAAGTTTAGAGATAGCTGAGATCGGGGTGCTTGGGGGCCATGTTGAAAGATGAACTGAGTACAGTGGAGTCGATTCTTTTGGGTTAAAATTGTGTAGAAACTTTCGGGAAAATCTGACACTTTAAACAAAAAACAACGTCATTTTTTTCTATACATGCGATTTAATGTGAGTTATATGACAAGCCTGAAATAATGTGTTTGTTGGAGTTATCAGCCCTTATTCCTGACGTCATGCACTTCACAGCTAATAATTGAGTGATGTGAGTAAACGGTTTGCCATGAGATTGGTGTTGGGGGGAGGGGGAGAGAAT
Source organism: Omphiscola glabra (assembly GCA_964017045.1). NCBI lineage: Eukaryota > Metazoa > Mollusca > Gastropoda > Lymnaeidae > Omphiscola > Omphiscola glabra. The sequence goes on along the minus strand of OZ024795.1, from coordinate 6,216,311 downwards.
TTTTCTGTACTAATTTTCAACGTTTTGCATACGGCACAAAGTCATTTATCATAGAAGATGTTTTCGGTTCGGCTGAGAGTGCACGCGTCGGACGTGTTAGCAAATGCATGACGTAATGTGTGTTTTTAGGTAGTAACGTCACTGTTTCAGTGTATTAAACATTACGCAATATTAGTTGTTTAATTCACGTATATTACCACCTATAATGCGATCCACGTGTAATGCGAACCCTTATCTTTTTGTTAAATAAAATCCCCAAATGGTCATATCCACTGTTAGTCTTGTTACATAGTAACAGACTTGTTTACCCCAAAGCTTTCGCCGTAGTAACTATGTTTTTCAAGCCTACGACTACGGCACCACGACGAGCCTAAAATACTACCGTCTGCGGGGGAAGGCAGGGAAAGGGTGGTTTTTTTGGTTTATTTTTAATGTAAAATGTTTTTTTTTTAAACGGGGTATTTTTAACAACACCGCAGGCAGTCGAATAAGAATCACAGTGATTGGCCTTTGCGGTCTCGATCTCAATTAATCAACCAGAATATATTTCTTTTAGAAGAAGGGTTAGTTAACGCTTAAGAAAAGTCAATCATCTTTTTCACCTACCTCAGGTGACCACTTCTGGAAATTCTCAGTAAACCTCTCAATTTATGTGTCCAAATATGAAACCCAGATTACAGAGATTTTATAGACACTATGTGTTTACACTAACTGGACACTTTCATCGCAAGAAAAAGACATTAACTCTATGTATGAAAAGATGTGTTCTCCTTGCGGTAGCTAAATACACGTTCCATAGTCCAACAGAGACTAGACACATTGATAAACGTTTTCAGGACTTTGAAAATCAAGGCAAAAAATCGTAATGTTCTTTAAGTAAACTGATACAAATTTGCGCTACTGGTAATTGAATAAATGTATAAGTGTATAAACCTTATTGGTTAATTTTGTTCTTGTGTGATGTGTTTCACTATTTGCTTTTTTTATTTTACAAATTCATACTTGTTTTCATGTGACCAAATAAATAAATAACTCTTGTGTTGCCAATATCCATGTATTTTAGCTCATATAAACTCTGTTATCCCGACTTATTCCCCCCCCCCCCCAATTGCCGATAAACGATGCTGCTGGCTGCCATCCATGGCTTGACATGTAAAAGTTCTGGGTGGGTGTGAATATAAATTTCTTTTCGTTTTGCTGTTATATGGCTGTTTTTTTTAATAAAATAAATGTATGTTATTTTTAATGTCACGATTATGTCTCTGTTGCAAATATTTTTATGTACAGCGCGGTGAGCCCAGTCCTAGGCTGAGGTACCATGCTATATAAGACAACTTATAATAATGATAATAATATTCTGATCAGTCAAGCAAGTCTGTGCAATCAGTGCCTTTTGTGCTTGCCTAAGACATTTCCTCAAAGAAACAAATCGGAGGACAATATCCTGATTAGTTATTTTTGTTAACTTACATAATCAGTTGTGTGGACTTACTGACAAAACTTGTATTTGATTGAAAACCAGTACACACACCCGCGCTAATTGACCAAACTACTCTTTGGAGCTTGAAACTACGTTTTTGATAGCTGAATTCTACTCTGACACTAACCTACGGGTGAACACGTCTATACTTAACGAGATGAATATTTATATTTAACAAACATGTCACAATCATTTGTTATAGCCTGTGTGCTGACCCAGTTTTGCTTCAACGTAGAGCTGTAGAATCCACCACTAATCTCCCCCCTTTTTGTTTGATATTGACGTGACCGATTAAATATGTAGCGCTCTACCGTTACCCACCCTCACTTGGGGAAAAGGTTTATTACGTTCGAATATAAACTAAATTAAATGGCAGGTGGAAAATGGGCATGGGTGATGCAATTTCTAGAATTTCGTTTCTGGAGGGTTCTAACACGCTCTCTGTAAATAAGCCGGCAGTTTCCCAGCAGTAGGAGATTTGCTAGATTTCCTAGACGCGAGACTTACAAGACTTGAATATACTCCGAGGAGCCTAACAAGGTTTTACTCTTTGTGCGTGTGTGTATTCATTACTACTTATATTTGTTGAGGATTTTACCTTTTCACTTGCTGTGCTGTCAGTTAATACGGTGTTTTATTTCTGTATAATTGATTGTGTACTTTAATTAATTATAATAGTATAATTAAGATGAATGTCATTAATATAACTAGCTTTTATTTCATTTTTCTTTTATTGTAAACTGCTTTTTAGTCATTTGTTACGCAATGTTCATCTAAAGAGTCAAATCTTAAAATAGATTAAATTTGCAAAACCATAAAACAGTACGTTACACGTTTATATTATTATAATATTTAAAAAATAAATGTGGTCTGACTTATACAACTATGCTAATATCCATTCAAAAGGACTATATTTACAATATTGATATTATGCGCAGATACAATGCGCGCTCGGTAGCCGAATGGGGCTGGGCCAAGATGATTTGGTTGCATAGGCATAAGATTTAAGCAAAGTATATATTACTAGATTTATCCCGCCAAACATTGGCGACATCAATGCGTGAACTTCCCACCTACTAAAGTTATACTTTAAAAACACGAACTCAAGTAATGCACATTTAAGATTCCCAATTTTTGCTACACCCCTTCCCCCATGATACGTCACTGCACACTTTTGATTACACGCCCATGAATGGACTACGATGAGTCGATTGTTTTGTCATGTGATAAGAGTAAGTTCGAGTAAGACTTCCGGTAGGCTGTCTGCAACACACTAGTCGCTCACAAATTTTTCTTCAAACAACTTTCTTCCTTTAATCATAACTGAATTATAATAATTGTCACATTTAATGAATGTCATTTAAAGAAACGCGTGTATTCAAGAATATTTTGAAAAGTAAAATTTTTTAATTAACACTGGGGAAGCGCTGATGGAGACAAACATTTTGCTTAAAAATTAATGATAATGGCTGATCAGCTGTTATCCGTTGTTATGTGTTGTTATGTGTAGCATAGGCTACCGAAGGCTTACACATATCACGTGACAAAACAAGGAAGTGACTAATCGTGGTCCATTATATTAAATATTATGATGTTCCAGCCACTTTTAAGCCGAATATTTTTACACCATACTTAAATTGAGACGATTTCATTTTCCGAAAACAAAATATTACGCACCAAAAGCCGTTGCGTTATAAACAAAATATTTATATCATTTAGCGTAGTTATCGGGAATTATAATTTACGCGCTATTGGTCTCATTATTAAACCAATCTTTCTTTCAAACATATAGAATTATTTGTAATATACTCTCAATACCAAATTCGGTTATTGGGAAGCAGTCACGATTTCTAGTAAGCAGCCGCCGGAAATGGAAGCAGTCCACGAGTCACACCAGAAGCATAATATATATACGATATTTCAAAGTAAAAAAAACATTTCTCACGCGTGCGTAAAATGCCGACCCCATTTAAAGAGTAGCATTATTTACCCTAAAGCAGTGGCGTAGCGAGCTTAACTCGCGCCCGGGGCACAATACCTTTTTAGCGCCCCGCAATACCTTTTTAGAGCCCCCCCCCCCCGTATTCGAAAGCCATACAATATTATAGTAAAATATACCATTTGGCGCCCCTTTGAGCTTAGCGCCCGGGTCATGATGCCCCCCTTGCCCCCCTCACTACGCCACTGCCCTAAAGTTATCGCATTCTCCGCGGTAATATACAGTAGGTATTACGTCATTGATTGTGTGTGCGCAATATGACACCACCGGTGTGAAGACATCCAATTTTGTAGTGAAATATGAGAGAAAATGACAAGAAATCGACAATATCACAATGGGATGTTACAAGAATATTGCATTGACATTGAATTTAATACTTTCTTTTATAAAATAAAATAAAGTAGGGTGCAGTTGTTTTTTTTTACACCGGGTGGTTGTATTTGGAGAAAATTCAAATGCTATACATACAAAAAAAGTTAACTTCTGTGCAGCCCCAGAACAAAGATTTGAAAAAACAGTACGATTTAAAAAAAAATAATTAATTTCTAAAGAAAAAGATCAACCTATTCACCGGTGTTCAGACGTCACACGTGACGTCACACATGACGTCACACGTGAAGCTCCCTGCGTCACAGACTTTATTGCACTCAGTACAATTAAAACATGGAGAGCTGGGGCTGTTTTTAAGAGGGAGCAGGACACACCAGAAGCAAAATATATATAAGAGATAAATGAAAGGTCTAACAGGTTTTGTTTTTTATAAAGATGTTTCTGCGCAAATTAGTTTTTCTCTCAATTAAGTGTACGACATATACTAAGCCATTCCTTCAAAGCACATACTGGTAGATTCTAAATGTCACAAGGCATCTACCTCCCATTTCAGCTGGAGATGAAACCTTTTTTAATTTATGAAGCCCTTTTATTTATGAAACTCTTTTAATTTATGAAACCCTCTTAAAATGAACAAATCATAAAACAGAACTTGGGTTTTTTTGTCCTTCTATTTACTATTGTTTGGGTCAGTCTTTAATGAATTGTATTGTAGGACAAGAACAGTACGGTATTCCTGAACAGTACGGTATTCCTGAACAGTACGGTATTCCTGAACAGTACGGTATTCCTGAACAGTACGGTATTCCTGAACAGTACGGTATTCCTGAACAGTACGGTATTCCTGAACAGTACGGTATTCCTGAACAGTACGGTATTCCTAAACAGTACGGTATTCCTGAACAGTACGGTATTCCTGAACAGTACGGTATTCCTGAACAGTACGGTATTCCTGAACAGTACGGTATTCCTGAACAGTACGGTATTCCTGAACAGTACGGTATTCCTGAACAGTACGGTATTCCTGAACAGTACGGTATTCCTGAACAGTACGGTATTCCTGAACACCTAATATAACATTAGCGCTTGAACTTACAAACGCTGCCTGGTACCGGGAGTCCTATCATTAAGTTAAATCAAGTGGCGTAGTGAGGGGGGCAAAGGGGGCATCATGCCCCGGGCGCTACTCACAAAGGGGCGTCAAATGGTATATTTTACTATAAAATTGTATGGTTTTCGAATAGAGGGGGCGCTAAAAAGGTATTGGGGGCGCTAAAAAGGTATTATGCCCCGGGCGCGAGTTAAGCTCGCTACGCCACTGGTTAAATCATTTAATTGTTTAAGATTGACCTGCGCTTACGAGAAAGTAGTCAACAGCTGATGCGTAAATAACATCTTTACAATATTTAAAAATACGAAATTGGTAGTACAGTGTAGTAATGATATAATGGTGCAAACAGTGTAGTAATGATATAATGGTGCAAATAGTGTAGTAATGATATAATGGTGCAAACAGTGTAGTAATGATATAATGGTGCAAACAGTGTAGTAATGATATAATGGTGCAAACAGTGTAGTAATGATATAATGGTGCAAACAGTGTAGTAATGATATAATGGTGCAAACAGTGTAGTAATGATATAATGGTGCAAACAGTGTAGTAATGATATAATGGTGCAAACAGTGTAGTAATGATATAATGGTGCAAACAGTGTAGTAATGATATAATGGTGCAAACAGTGTAGTAATGATATAATGGTGCAAATAGTGTAGTAATGATATAATGGTGCAAATAGTGTAGTAATGATATAACTAATGAACCACTTTGGCCCATCAATAATGAGTAAGAGAAGAATGGTTAGGCTGTAAATCAATAACACCAATATAATTTTCTAGGACATTAGCTGACATATAAAAGTATATACGAAATCTCCCGAAAATTTTGTGATTCAAAATACATGTACAAGGATTTATTTTTGCGCATATCTGAAATGAGTATTGTACTAAACTACACAGAGAAAAGCTATAATTTTTTTCTTAAAAATTGTTACTTCATGGTAATGTTGCTTAATAATATTTATTTAAACCATTATAATAATATTAAACTAAATAATTTGAATAAAATTCACCATTAGTAAATTTTTGTAAGGCGCTGATGAGCTTGTCAAATATTCTGGTCCCATGTAAGAATATGATGGCTCATGATGACTATTTGGTTGTCTAAGGTCGACGAGCGGTACAGTGCGACAATAACTCTACTCTGACGACCATTACGATATCTCTGATTCTCGTACTAGTACACTTAATCAATCTGCTTTAGTCCGAGGCACGACACAATAAGTCCATTGGTAATACTCATTATCTTTAGTACATCTAGCAAGGCATGTAATATCAACTACAATTTCGGAGGTACACTGCAGATCACTCGTTCACAATACGTCTGCCAAACTCAGCAACCACACACCCTCGTCCGTGAACGTAATCGTCTCTCTCTCAATTCAACTAGTCATCTCCGCTTTTATATCTCTCAGCATCTCACGTAATCGTGATATTAAAATCGTTCACATTCGTTCACAAGTTCCATTTGTCCCAAAATCACAACACACAAACTCTCACTGATTTCATGATCTTGACAGAGCTTACTATCACAAAAAAAGCATTAAATCTTTGTGGGCCAGCTGCTATGAAAGTGCATCGAATGATCTGTGGCGCTGAGTTATGTTAGGATCGGGACTGAATGGCTAAAGCAGTTAAACGATGCTGCTGAGTGCCGTCCATGGCTTCACATGTAAATTGTTATGGAATGGTTGAAGCGAATACACAATTTGTTTTGTTTTATTTAATTAACGTAAATTAATTTTTAAGCTCATGATTGATTTTTAAATTGTATGTACAGCGTGGTGAGCCCTGCCCTAGGCTTGGGTACCTTGTATGTACAGCGTGGTGAGCCCTGCCCTAGGCTTGGGTACCTTGTATGTACAGCGTGGTGAGCCCGGCCCTAGGCTTGGGTACCTTGTATGTACAGCGTGGTGAGCCCAGCCCTAGGCTGGTGTACCACGCTATAGAAAACTACCAATAATAATAATACTAATTTCTAACGCAACAATTTTTTTAAAAAAACTGTTGCTCTTGTTAGGTTGTCTTGGTCGCATTAAAACTGACACACAACAATTCTAAATGTACATTCTTTATTCTATAGATGTGAGCTTTGCGGGCCCCGAAATAAGATATAAGTAAGTACCATTTTTAATAAGTTATAAGAAAACTTCATTTGAAAGTAGTCTACTCTTAAATCTTTGTCAATTGATCCGTTTGAATAAAGATCAGGGTGTCAATGTTCATTACATCGACCCTGCCGCACAATTTAAGCCATTCATGTAGAGATGTGCTGTCAGAACATGGGATTTGACGTTTGTAGACACCACAGCAATGAGCCGCACCCGCCATTTCCAGAACACAAGGAACGCCATGCTATGCTGTGCATCATATGTGACAGGAGTGATTGATAACTTTTGGAATATCAAGAGATAAATGCGTCCTTCAGGATAAGCAGAGTTTTTGGATGTCTCAACATCGGATTTATAAACAGATCATTAAATTATTTTTAGTTTAAATAAAAGGGGGTGGGTGTGGTGGCGGAGGGTCTGTTTTCTCCACTTTTGTATTTAAAAATATGAACAAATTTTAATATTGCGTTAAAAAGTAAATCTTACCTTCTATTTGAAAGACTCCAAACAACGTTTAAAAAAACCTGCTAGTGATTCATTCTTGAACTAAGAAAGAATCTTATCCTGTTTTTTTTTGTGAACACACCAAGTACCGTACTCACTCTAATAATTTTCAGACACGTTCAAGATGCCACACTTTTGCCGCTTTATTCAGATCGTTAGATAATCACAACAAACCGCTCCGTCTGATGGCAGGAGTGGCGCGCTGTGTTTCTTTGATGACCGCATTAAGAGGCCCAGAGAACTTAACAAATCCGCACTCATTTTCACCTGGATACGGTTCACCTGTGGAAATCACGAGCGTGGATTTTGTTTACGCCGATATTGGAAAACGTCTAACGTATGCAGAAATATGTTTTGATAATAATTCCAAACTGATGTTAAGTCCCCTTAGAGTTTGAAAAACATGGTAGCAGGATGGAGTGGCCGAAAAGAAGGTTTCAGCTGATTCTAGAGATCAGAGCAGCTGTGTGGGGGGACAGCGGCAAAGGAGGGGCTTGACTGAGCACAGCACGGGCAGTGACGAGAGTTGGGTGTAAGATGGTGGGGGGGTTGGAGGAGGGCTGAGGGGCTGGAGGTGGGTTGGAAGGAGAGGAGGGTTGTTATTTAAGACCAGTGTTTGTGTTTGGGACCATAATCATTGTTTGTGTTTTTGTTCTTAATCAGTATCAAGTCATGGACCAGTAGCCAGGTAAATCCATGGACCAGTAGCCAGGTAAATCCATGGACCAGTAGCCAGGTAAATCCATGGACCAGTAGCCAGGTAAATCCATGGACCAGTAGCCAGGTAAATCCGTGGACCAGTAGCCAGTTAAATCCATGGACCAGTAGCCAGGTAAATCCATGGACCAGTAGCCAGGTAAATCCATGGACCAGTAGCCAGGTAAATCCATGGACCAGTAGCCAGGTAAATCCATGGACCAGTAACCAGTTAAATCCATGGACCAGTAGCCAGGTAAATCCATGGACCAGTAGCCAGGTAAATCCATGGACCAGTAGCCAGTTAAATCCATGGACCAGTAGCCAGTTAAATCCATGGACCAGTAGCCAGGTAAATCCATGGACCAGTAGCCAGGTAAATCCATGGACCAGTAACCAGTTAAATCCATGGACCAGTAGCCAGGTAAATCCATGGACCAGTAACCAGTTAAATCCATGGACCAGTAGCAAGGTAAATCCATGGACCAGTAGCCAAATAAATCCATGGACCAGTAGCCAGTTAAATCCATGGACCAGTAGCCAGTTAAATCCATGGACCAGTAGCCAGTTAAATCCATGGACCAGTAGCCAGGTAAATCCATGGACCAGTAGCCAGATAAATCCATGTACCAGTAACCAGTTAAATCCATGGACCAGTAGCCAGTTAAATCCATGGACCAGTAGCCAGGTAAATCCATGGACCAGTAGCCAGTTAAATCCATGGACCAGTAGCCAGTTAAATCCATGGACCAGTAGCCAGTTAAATCCATAGACCAGTAGCCAGTTAAATCCATGGACCAGTAGCCAGTTAAATCCATAGACCAGTAACCAGTTAAATCCATGGACCAGTAGCCAGTTAAATCCATGGACCAGTAACCAGTTAAATCCATGGACCAGTAGCCAGTTAAATCCATGGACCAGTAGCCAGGTAAATCCATGGACCAATAGCCAGTTAAATCCATGGACCAGTAGCCAGTTAAATCCATGGACCAGTAGCCAGTTAAATCCATAGACCAGTAGCCATTTAAATCCATGGACCAGTAGCCAGTTAAATCCATAGACCAGTAACCAGTTAAATCCATGGACCAGTAGCCAGTTAAATCCATGGACCAGTAGCCAGTTAAATCCATGTACCAGTAGCCAGTTAAATCCATGTACCAGTAGCCAGTTAAATCCATGGACCAGTAGCCAGTTAAATCCATGGACCAGTAGCCAGTTAAATACATGGACCAGTAGCCAGTTAAATCCATGGACCAGTAGCCAGTTAAATCCATGGACCAGTAGCCAGTTAAATCCATGGACCAGTAGCCAGTTAAATCCATAGACCAGTAACCAGTTAAATCCATGGACCAGTAGCCAGTTAAATCCATGGACCAGTAGCCAGTTAAATCCATTGACCAGTAACCAGTTAAATCCATGAACCAGTAGCCAGTTAAATCCATGGACCAGTAGCCAGTTAAATCCATGTACCAGTAGCCAGTTAAATCCATGGACCAGTAGCCAGTTAAATCCATGGACCAGTAGCCAGTTAAATCCATGTACCAGTAGAAAGTTAAATCCATGTACCAGTAGCCAGTTAAATCCATGGACCAGTAGCCAGTTAAATCCATGGACCAGTAGCCAGTTAAATCCATGGACCAGTAGCCAGTTAAATCCATGGACCAGTAGCCAGTTAAATCCATGGACCAGTAGCCAGTTAAATCCATGGACCAGTAGCCAGTTAAATCCATAGTCCAGTAACCAGTTAAATCCATGGACCAGTAGCCAGTTAAATCCATGGACCAGTAGCCAGTTAAATCCATGGACCAGTAACCAGTTAAATCCATGGACCAGTAGCCAGTTAAATCCATGGACCAGTAGCCAGTTAAATCCATGTACCAGTAGCCAGTTAAATCCATGGACCAGTAGCCAGTTAAATCCATGGACCAGTAGCCAGTTAAATCCATGTACCAGTAGCCAGTTAAATCCATGTACCAGTAGCCAGTTAAATCCATGGACCAGTAGCCAGTTAAATCCATGGACCAGTAGCCAGTTAAATCCATAGACCAGTAACCAGCTAAATCCATGTACCAGTAGCCAGTTAAATCCATGTACCAGTAGCCAGTTAAATCCATGGACCAGTAGCCAGTTAAATCCATGGACCAGTAGCCAGTTAAATCCATGTACCAGTAGCCAGTTAAATCCATGGACCAGTAACCAGTTAAATCCATGGACCAGTAGCCAGGTAAATCCATGGACCAGTAGCCAGGTAAATCCATGGACCAGTAGCCAGTTAAATCCATGGACCAGTAGCCAGTTAAATCCATGGACCAGTAGCCAGTTAAATCCATGGACCAGTAGCCAGGTAAATCCATGGACCAGTAGCCAGATAAATCCATGTACCAGTAGCCAGTTAAATCCATGGACCAGTAGCCAGTTAAATCCATAGACCAGTAACCAGTTAAATCCATGTACCAGTAGCCAGTTAAATCCATGTTCCAGTAGCCAGTTAAATCCATGGACCAGTAGCCAGTTAAATCCATGGACCAGTAGCCAGTTAAATCCATGTACCAGTAGCCAGTTAAATCCATGGACCAGTAACCAGTTAAATCCATGGACCAGTAGCCAGGTAAATCCATGGACCAGTAGCCAGGTAAATCCATGGACCAGTAGCCAGTTAAATCCATGGACCAGTAGCCAGTTAAATCCATGAACCAGTAGCCAGTTAAATCCATGGACCAGTAGCCAGGTAAATACATGGACCAGTAGCCAGGTAAATCCATGTACCAGTAGCCAGTTAAATCCATGGACCAGTAGCCAGTTAAATCCATGGACCAGTAGCCAGTTAAATCCATGGACCAGTAACCAGTTAAATCCATGTACCAGTAGCCAGTTAAATCCATGGACCTGTAACCAGTTAAATCCATGGACCAGTAGCCAGTTAAATCCATGAACCAGTAGCCAGTTAAATCCATGGACCAGTAGCCAGTTAAATCCATGGACCAGTAGCCAGTTAAATCCATGGACCAGTAGCCAGTTAAATCCATGGACCAGTAACCAGTTAAATCCATGGACCAGTAGCCAGTTAAATCCATGGACCAGTAGCCAGTTAAATCCATGGACCCGTAGCCAGATAATTCCATGGACCAGTAACCAGTTAAATCCATGGACCAGTAGCCAGTTAAATCCATGGACCAGTAGCCAGTTAAATCCATGGACCAGTAACCAGTTAAATCCATGGACCAGTAGCCAGTTAAATCCATGGACCAGTAGCCAGTTAAATCCATGGACCAGTAGCCAGTTAAATCCATGGAACAGTAGCCAGTTAAATCCATGGACCAGTAGCCAGTTAAATCCATGGACCAGTAACCAGTTAAATCCATGGACCAGTAGCCAGTTAAATCCATGGACCAGTAGCCAGTTAAATCCATGGACCAGTAGCCAGTTAAATCCATGGACCAGTAGCCAGTTAAATCCATGGACCAGTAACCAGTTAAATCCATGGACCAGTAGCCAGTTAAATCCATGGACCAGTAGCCAGTTAAATCCATAGACCAGTAACCAGTTAAATCCATAGACCAGTAACCAGTTAAATCCATGGACCAGTAACCAGTTAAATCCATGGACCAGTAGCCAGTTAAATCCATGGACCAGTAACCAGTTAAATCCATGGACCAGTAGCCAGTTAAATCCATGGACCAGTAGCCAGTTAAATCCATGGACCAGTAGCCAGTAAAATCCATGGACCAGTAACCAGTTAAATCCATAGACCAGTAACCAGTTAAATCCATGGACCAGTAGCCAGTTAAATCCATGGACCAGTAGCCAGTTAAATCCATGGACCAGTAACCAGTTAAATCCATGGACCAGTAGCCAGTTAAATCCATGGAACAGTAGCCAGTTAAATCCATGGACCAGTAGCCAGTTAAATCCATGGACCAGTAGCCAGTTAAATCCATAGACCAGTAACCAGTTAAATCCATAGACCAGTAACCAGTTAAATCCATGGACCAGTAGCCAGTTAAATCCATAGACCAGTAACCAGTTAAATCCATAGACCAGTAACCAGTTAAATCCATGGACCAGTAGCCAGGTAAATCCATGGACCAGTAACCAGTTAAATCCATGGACCAGTAGCCAGTTAAATCCATAGACCAGTAACCAGTTAAATCCATGGACCAGTAACCAGTTAAATCCATAGACCAGTAACCAGTTAAATCCATAGACCAGTAACCAGTTAAATCCATGGACCAGTAGCCAGTTAAATCCATAGACCAGTAACCAGTTAAATCCATAGACCAGTAACCAGTTAAATCCATAGACCAGTAACCAGTTAAATCCATAGACCAGTAACCAGTTAAATCCATAGACCAGTAGCCAGTTAAATCCATGGACCAGTAGCCAGTTAAATCCATAGACCAGTAACCAGTTAAATCCATAGACCAGTAACCAGTTAAATCCATGGACCAGTAGCCAGTTAAATCCATGGACCAGTAACCAGTTAAATCCATAGACCAGTAACCAGTTAAATCCATGGACCAGTAACCAGTTAAATCCATGGACCAGTAACCAGTTAAATCCATAGACCAGTAACCAGTTAAATCCATAGACCAGTAACCAGTTAAATCCATGGACCAGTAACCAGTTAAATCCATGGACCAGTAACCAGTTAAATCCATGGACCAGTAGCCAGGTAAATCCATGGACCAGTAGCCAGGTAAATCCATGGACCAGCAGCCAGGTAAATCCATGTACCAGTAACCAGTTAAATCCATAGACCAGTACTTAAGAGTTCAGACACGGATTAGCTTGAATATTCAGTCACTAGGGCTTAACCGGGTACAGTTTTTTTTACACCGGATCCGGGTATTTGGATAAATATGTCTACAGACAGTCCTACAGTCCTACAGGCAGTCCTACACCCTACCTGTCGGCCTTTAAACAATAGTCCCACGGTCAGTCCTACAGATAGTCCTACAGATAGTCCTACAGACAGTCCTACAGATAGTTCTACAGAAAGTCCTACAGACAGTCCTACAGAGATTCCTACAGAAAGTCCTACAGATAGTCTTACAGATAGTCCTACAGAGAGTCATACAGATAGTCCTACAGATTGTCCTACACCATATCTGCGGCTCTTTATTGAATAACATAATAGTCGCCTCCTCCTAAAGGAAAAATAATTACCTGAGCTCACACGTCATGCATGACAGCAGACGGCATTTTTTCTCTCAGTACTATTAATATAAAACATGTGGAGTTTGGGGGGGGGGGGGTGAAAAGGAAGCAGGGAACACCAGAAGCAATATATGTTTATAAGATGTGCTGCAATTTACTTTCCTCTCGTGCTGGCTAGGAGTCAGTGATCTGTAGGAAACTGTAACAGTGCAGTCTGCATTATGTCTTGTTTATATTGTCTGTTTTTAATCTTCGTGAATATCAGGAGCAATATATCAGATAACTTGACTGAAGGCTTGATTGCCAAAAGGCAAGTAAAAGTTGTCGTTCTTTGGTGTGGTGGGGGTGAGGTTTGGTGGCAACTTTTGGTTTAAAGGTCAAGGCCGTAAAGTCTCGTGATTTTATTGAATGTTGTATCACATGAAGGGCAGCCATCCAACGAGGAAATCTCAAGTGTTTTGTGTCCATAAAAAGTCTCATGGGGTAAGGATAAAATATTTCTTTGCATTTTGGTTTAGCTATGGAAAAAGTGTGCGACCAAAATCTAAGGTTTAAGAAATAACATGACTAGATCACCTTGACCTAAAAGTAGGCCCCCATTGCAATCTTCATATAACACATAGATAGATGGCAACTGTATTAAAGGGTCGGGGCATTAGGAAGGTTGAGAACCACTGTCTTAGATGGTTGATGTTGTAATGATGGCTCTTAGATGGTTGATGTTGCAATGATGACTCTTAGATGGTTGATGTTGTAATGATTGCTCTTAGATAGTTGATGTTGTAATGATGGCTCTTAGATGGTTGATGTTGTAATGATGGCTCTTAGATGGTTGATTCCATTTGCAACCACCCATGAGTGTGAGACGGCTTTTCAAAACAAAATCTCGAAACATGTTAGACGCGCCAAATGACATGAGAGTTTCACTGGCCAAAACCAAGTCTAGCTATAAAGAACTGGTTCGGTCAAAGCAAACCCATCCCATTGAATTAACATTTGATGACTAAGATTTGTCATTCTCTGAATAAATAATTGTTTGTACAAAAAATTTGTAGTAACTGTAGCTAATTGCAAAATGTTCGCGCGAGCAATCTAAAAAATTGTAAAGAGGCCACTGCGCAAGAAATTCTAAAAAGTTTGAGAACCACTGTATTATTCCAAGTCTGCAGAACTTTAAATCTGTTTATTTATGTCATCAATCCCCGTGATGAGACACGGGTGTATCGACCAGTTAAATATTAAGATAATTGCATTAAATAAAATTAAGGTTTATACAAAAAAAGACGCCATCTTCAAAGAAATATTGTTTCATTTTAAGTTCTCACTTTTATATGCGATCAAGTTTTTGATCAAAGAAATCTGGAGAAATCAACGGCGTAGATAATCAAAACTTTATATTGATTGAGAACTTTTATAGCGGAGGGGTCCATGTAATTTTAGCAAGCACCCAGCGCTCGGCTGTGCTAAAATCTATTAAAAGAAAAATATATATATTTATATGGCCTCAAAGACGTCAACCTATATGACAAACAAAACCTACTAGAGTGTTGCGAAATAAAGGTGGCAAAATTGATATTGATTGAGAACTTTTATAGCGATGGAGTCCATGCAATTTTAGCATGCACCCAGCGCTCTGCTGTGATAAAATCTATTAAAAGAAGAAAAAAATATTTATATGGGCTCAATAGTCCACCTATGACATAGAAAACCCTACTCGAGTGTTGCGAAATAAAGGTGGCAAAATAAAGTATAATTAGAGTCCCATCCAAACATAACCATTGAGGGCCGTAACCTGGCAATGGTTGAAAAGTCCTCTTAACTTGGGACTGGCATCTCTAGATCACTCTCATTTCATCTGGAGGGCAAAACCAGCAGCAGCTTTGGCAAAATTGAATAAGCGGGTGTGAAACACTTCTAGTCAGATGTGGAATAATTTTAAGCGAGTGTGGAACAATTCTAAACTTGTGTGGAACATTTCTAAACTAAACATGTGTGGAACAATTCTAAGCGGGTGTGGAGCAATTCTTATGCACTAAACCAAGTGTCTTTCGGACATTGTGCTCCTTTCTGACAGAAGAGCTATTGAGTGGGCCCAGCACCCTTACGGTTGCAGATGACATCGGATATTAAGGGGCCCAGAATTGGGATTGTGAAAAAACAATCGTAGAAAAATATTTAAATAAATTTCATGAAATATTGTTTTAATTTGCGATTAGCCAAAAGGTTGCTTGGGGTCTCCAAAATATGGCTTGTGGTCTCCAAAATATGGCTTGTAGTCTCCAAAATGTGGAGTGTAGTCTCCAAAATTTGGCTTGGGGTCTCCAAAATTTGGCTTGAGGTCTCCAAAATTTGGCTTAGGTTCTCCAAAAATCACGTGACGGCTCTGATGACAGTGAAGTGTGGATTACATACACCTGGCACCAAATATGTCTGTGGAGTATTATGCACATTCGATTGCAGAATAAAGTGCCTAACACAGGGGTTCCAGAACGTGCCAAAATGTAAAGCAGATGGATGACAAGATTGAACTTTCAATGTATTGGAGGCAGAGGATACCAACGATGTGGGCCAGGTGGCAAATCATGGCAAGTAGGTCAGGGGCAAATCATGGCAAGTAGGCCAGGGGCAAAGCATGGCAAGTGGGCCAGGTGGCAAGTCAAGGCAAGTAGGCCAGGGGCAACGCATGGCAAGTGGGCCAGGTGGCAAGTCATGGCAATTAGGCCAGGGGCAATACATGGCAAGTGGGCCAGGTGGCAAGTCATGGCAAGTAGGCAAGTAGAAAAAACTGAAAACAAATGACTTTGATATAATCATCGATAGTTACAGTCAGCAATGGCAAGAAAGTTACAAATGTTAATATAATCGTACACTAGTGTTTTTATTTATGTTTGAAGTAATGCTCAAAAAAAAATGTTATATCTACACAGAGTGCCACCATGTACATGTTTCATCCATCTCTTTCTCCATTGTACAATGATTGGCCTCGTGAACAATCTTGTCAATGATTAGCGCTGTGTGCAATATGTGTAATGATTGTCCTCGTTGTTAATATGTGTAATGGTTGGAATTGTGAGCAATCTTGTCATCATTGGCCTCGTGAGCAATATGTGCAATGATTGTACTCGTGGTTAATATGTGCAATGATATTGGCCTCTTGAGCAACTTGTGCAATAATTGGCCTTGTGAGCAACATTTGCAATGATTGGCCTAGTGAGCAATATGTGCAATGATTGAAATAACAATGAACCCTAGAATGACTAGAGGTAGCTCGTATAGTCCACAGAAGATCACAAGATACAGCAGAGCAGATACATTTTAATAGAAATCGTTTGTTCAGACATTACTTTTAAAAGAAATTAACTTTCCACATGAGAAGTTGTACTATTGTGTGATGTCACATTCATCTAAGTCTACTTTTGTGCCATGTCACATTCATCTAAGTCTACTTTTGTGTCATGTCATATTCCTCTAAGTCTACTTTTGTGTCATGTCATATTCCTCTAAGTCTACTTTTGTGTCATGTCATATTCCTCTAAGTCTACTTTTGGGTGAAGTCACATTCCTATGGTACTACTTTTGGGGGATGTCACATTTCTCTAGTCTTAATTTTTTGTGTTGTGACATGCCTCGGGAACTTCTTTTGGGTAATGTCACATTCCTCTAACAACTGTCTTCTTACTCCCCTTCAACCCAACTCTGTCCACAACCACAAAAGCGTCATTAAACCTCACGGTTCCAGAAGCTCAATTCTGCTCTATTCTCTCATATTTCTATTTTAGTGTTCCAACCCATCGTCCCCAATTAGTTTGATTCCAAATTAAATGTTTTGCCCAGGACCTACACATTTTTAAGACAACCATGAGAAGATCAAATTTAAGAAAACAGAACTAAAAAATACATTCAACCGATACTACTGAGTAATATGTATTTACTCATGAACATTATTAATTATTAACTAATAAATTCGATTTGATTTATTTTCATTTGTTTTGGTGAAAATGTATTTTTCTATATTTATTAAATCAATTAAAATAAAAAAGAATAGAACATTATTTTCATTTTATTAAGGACTGTGTAATGTTCAAACACAATATAACGTTAAACAACGAGATAACTAGCGAGGGGATATGCGACTAAGGGTACGTGAGTTGGGTTCACTTTTTCAATGGAATAAACGCCATAAGGTTACAGGGTTTTCCCATGAAAGAAACGCAACTCAGTTAATTTATATTTTAACAACATTAATTTGGCATTATTCTTCCTGTTACTATGGAGCTTTGAATTAATGCGCTATATTTTTACTCCGATTAGATTGACATAAAATAGTTTGTAATCTTCTTAAAAGAAATAAAAAGAAATCACATTTTATTTTTATGACACATAAATAGAATATATTGTAATTTTTAATTGTATCTAAAAAAAAAAGTAAATTTATATTTTAAACTATTTATAAAAGTGTAAGCATTTTTAAGTAGTGATCAGGTTAAGTGTAAACACTTACAATGGAGGAAGAAGTAGCTAGTGGGGGTGATAACATCGTTACAGAATTCGCCACGTACGAAGACTTTTTGGACTCACAGATTACAAAAGCTGATCTTTTCTTTTTAGAGGTGTAATATTTTTATATGCCTAACTGTTTTAAATATATTTCCCGATTATCGTGAATCTGTTTCATTACTCATAAGTTAGATTGTAACTGGTGGAACTATAACTGTAAGTCTAGTAGAAAGTATTATTGTTATGTTTATGTTTTTTTAAGAAATTTACATAATCCAAAGAAATTATAAAAGCGTGTAAAATATGTGATAATAATCAATTTTTATTAAAGGACTTGGAGTTGGCCAGACAACTTGTTGAGCTTGGTTATCGCGGAAGTGGAGAAGTGCTAAAAAGGGAGGAATTTGAAGCAAGAAAGCTTGCTGCAGAAGCCAGCAGACTTTCCAAAAGGAGTCAGCAGAAGTATGTACCTAAACTGGTGTGACTACAGACACTACAGTTAATTTGTTGCTGCTGTCTTCCAGCTTAGGTGGCTGGGGGGATTTCATCGCAGAGAATACCTAATCTACTTGCACTACAGCCAGCTATTCCCCTATAGATGGAGATGACCCCAGATGAACCAGAACCTGCTACCGCTTGCTAGAGAAGTAGGGTAGCACCACTGGGCAGACAGAACTGTGACTGTTTTAAATACACATTTTTTAAAATTTATTTACCTTTAACACTTTTAGCAAATGTGAGGTAACAAAAGAAAAGGAATATCAACAGTTTAGTCACTGTTTATAACAGTGTTTTACTCAGTAGTCAATTATATCTTTAACCAGTGGGAATTAGGTGGGCAGATGGATGTAATGATATGGTCTGATTTGGTGCAGTTTTATCTAGCTTAAAAGTATTTTTGTGTAATTAAAAAAAAAGTTAGCATTTGTTTTTTATTCATTTCTTTCTACTTTTTAAAAGTATTTCTATCTCAGTATATTTTTTTAGAAATGTACCTTACTTTGCATGTAATATATATAGCACTTAAAAATTAATTTTATTTTTGTTAGCTATGAAAGGAGAGAAGTTTGGATTTAAGACTAAAAGTCCAGCAGTTTTTAAAACAAAATGTACTTTTTTAAAAATACAATAGCATCTGTCCCTCTAGTTTTGAGTATTAAAATTTAGTTAACTTGAATTTAAAAAGTACAAATGCAGAAGAAATGCAATACAAACCAGTTGGGTCATTCTTAACATATATAATAATATTTTTATGTCACCATCAGGACACTTGCAAGTGATGACAAAATTATCAAAGAACCACTTCTTCAAGCCCTCGCAGCCAGGGAAGCCGGAAATAGAAATGGGAAAATGACTGTAAGACCCTTGATATCTGTAGCAGTTGACTATTTATATGGGAATTTTCATTGATACTTTTTACAATGAGACCTCATCTGTCAACTGTGCTTACATACAGTACTTGTTACAATGAGACCTCATCTGTCAACTGTGCTTACATACAGTACTTGTTACAATGAGACCTCATCTGTCAACTGTGCTTAAATACAATGTTATTCCCCTCTAATCATCATCAAGCTTTGAATCGTGGTAAATTTTTTCAGACTCAAAGGACAAAACTTGGTATTTTAACTACGGTAACTTTTAAAAAAAAGTAAATATAGAAACATATTATTATGGTAACTTTGATAAAAAATATCATCATCGCCTGTCGCCCTGTCTGGGGCATAGGCCACAAACAAAGGCTCTCCAGACATCCCGGTCTTGGGCAAGTCTCTCCAGCTATATATTTTAAGCATATTTGGTGAACACACCAGCCCCAACTCATCCCCTCCCACTTGCTGTGCTTTTAAGCTTGTTGTCTCATCTCGGTGTATGACTGTTATTTTTATCTAAAACTTAACATTTGCAATAGAGTTTTGCAATTTTCAATTTTTTAAATATAAGGTCCTTAATTTTGGAAGACTTAAAATTAAAGAGCCCCTACTGTGTAAATGCCTGAGCAGTCAATGATTCTAAAATTTTTGGTTAGTTTGGCATCATTAGAAGCTAAGCAGAAAAATATTTCCATCTAACTTGACATATTTCTTCCTCAATATTCTCACAGTTTTAAAGATAGGTATGTGGGTGGAATTCATAATTGTATACATTGCAGTGGTCCCAATTTAATATGTGCATTAAGATGTATCAAAGATTAAAAATCAACTCTAAACACTTTTGAGATTCTTTGCAGCATTAATTTTTGGCTGCCCCAGGAAGATCTGGCAACCTCTCTTAATATACACATAATTATGTGAAATTACATCTTTTTTTAACTTAATGAAATGCCCATCAAATGTAATTTTAAAATTATATACACACACTCAACAGATATTTATATCTTATTTCAGTCCATCATTTTTATAAGAGATCAAAATGCTAGAGGTCAGGAGATCTCAGGGTACATAGACTACGCCTACAGACTCAAGACAGAGGATTTTGAACCATATTTTAGTGGGAAAAAACGTCTCCTACCACGTCCTTCTGACCTAAGGTCAGCCATTTTAACAAAAATTGAAATGGTCTTTAATTAAATGATACTTGGTCACTGGGCAAGAATCTATCCTACGTGGGTCCAAAACAGGAACATTTAAAAAATGATTGTGTTTTGTAGATCAAGTAGAATAATAATCCTTGGCAGCATACAGTGGTCAATGCACTTCAACTTTTTGTTAATTCCTTTGGTTATTTTTTATTTTATCAGTAATAAAATTAAGTTAGCATATCCTGATGTTATAGCTTCCATAATAAACTGCCTTATACAAAACTGTTTCCCATATTTATGAGTAATTCTTAATTTTTAAATACAAACATTTCCTAGAAACTTCAAGTAAATTTTATAAAATTCACTTTTCCTAGAAATGTCAAAGTAACATATATTTCCTAGAATCTGACAATATTTCTCCAACATTTCAATGTGATTTCAGCTTCTACAACTGGGAAACAGCCACATCTACCTCCAACCCTACACCCAACTACCAAGTGATTGCTGAGAATGCTTCGGGTCTGCTCTTCAAAAACAAGAGGGACAGAAAAATAATAAATGTTGATCCAAAGGTAAGACCCTGAACATCATGTCATCTGTGGTGTGTACATGGCACATCATCATATCATCTGTTGTATTACAGACAAATTATATCTGTGGTGCTGACATGACACATCATGATATCATCTGTGGTGTTTACAGACACATCATATCTGTGGTGTTTACATGACAAGTCATCATGTAATCATTTGTTTAACAAATGACATGAGATTTGTGAGACTTTGTTAATGTATCTAAACTGTTAACTTGTTTGTTGTGTCCATCCAGGCCCCTAATCCAGGGGATAACTCTGAGCGTCATGTGATCAACACCAACAAGTACATCCAAGTTGTTATCTACGATCACATCAACCGGAGGAAGACGTGATCATTTACTAACATTTTTTATGTCATTTATATAAACTTTATTGTGATGTGAGTCTTACTGTAAAAATAACTTATATAATGTTAGTCAAATGTACCATTTCTGAAATCAGTCAGAACAATAAATTAATTTTGGAATATTTAAATGTTTTTTTCCCAAGTAAAACAATTTGTTATCTTCTAACGATTGAATGTAATATTGTGACACTACAAATAGGTAGTGTGTTTAAGATTGTAAATCTACTATAATAACTTTTAGAGCAGAGGAGAGCAACCTGCAGCTGCTGAAAAATTCAATACAGTTTGCAACACCTGACAGGAACTGGATTGTTTGTTTTTTAATGAACAAATTGTGTATGTTTATCTGTAAAAGCCTTGAAAAGTTAATTACCTGAGGTGTCCAGTTGTCAAACTTTTATAATAATAATCACAACAAACTAAAGTTATTCCTCTGCTAATGTTTAAACTTATTTTAAGTTATGGGATATATATGACCAGACGTTACTAGATTCCTAGAAAATTATCATGCAACCCACCAAATACAAAAAAATCCATGCATCACTTGCATAGAAAGTTTGCTTTAGGTTTAGAGTTAATTGTAGTGTGCACAAGATTGGGTAGATTTAATGAAAATTGAAAGCCTGTGGGTGCTTATGAGAATTTAATCATTTTAAACATTACAGTTTTGAAATCAAATTTGTAAAATATAAATTCCAAGATATATATATTTCTCATGTCTGGGGAGGACTGAAGCTGTCAAAGGGGTGAATAGACAAAAAGAAGTTCGGTTAGATAGGAAGGGCAGAAATCCGAGAAAAATTTGTGACAGAGAACAGACAACTTGTAATCAATGTGTGCCTGTATAGGGAGCCAATGAAGTGAGTGGATTAGTGGAGTGACGTGTTCACGTTTTTTTGTCTTTAGAACTAGCCTACTGAGTTTTAAACCTTTTGTAGTTTTTCTTTGAAGTGTTTTGTGAACCTGACAGAAGAGAGTTGCAATAGTCAAGACGAGAGAGAACAAGAGCACAGACTAGTGTTTTTGTTGCGCTAACTGTGAGGTAGTGGCGGATGGAGCTGGTCTGACTGATAGCGGTGTATGCAGAACGACAAATGTGAGAGATATGTTTATCGAGAGACATGTTGTTAGAAAAAATATAACCAAGATTCCTAGCAGAGGATGTAAACTGTATGTCGGAGTTACCTACATGAAATGAGGTGGGGAGAGTTGAGGATGATTTGTGATTGTGAATGAGGAGTGCTTCCGTTTGGTCATCATTAAGCTTCAACTTGTTGAGTGTCATCCATGACTTGACATCACCAATGCACTCCCGCAAAGTCTTTACAGCGGAATCCACAAGCAAGGGATGGGTATGCTTGTATAGATGCGTGTCATCTGCGAATGACTGGCTCTCAACAGCATGCCTCACAAGCAAGAGGAGCAGTGGCCTGTGATACAATGTGAATAAAACCGGGCCCAAAACTGACCCCTGTGGCACTCCATACACCAAATCAGGATTGCCAGTCAGCCGAAACAGCGATGCGTTTCTCATAAGAGCCAAGCGCGACTGAGCGTTGAATGAGGTGATGTGAAGCTGTCTGTTGCTGGAAGGTGGAGAGGATTTGATGTGAATAAGGTTGGCAGGGTTAGAGTAGCGTAGAGTTGGCCTTGGTGATGAATGAGTGACAAGTTGTTGTTTTTTTTTTGTCTACCTCCACGGCGGGTGCGCTTCCGGGGCAAGCCTGGACCAATCGTAATTTCTTTTAGTCGACACGAGGTCAGCGGTCAGATGCGTACGCTTGGTATTCAATGACAATAGACAATCACATGTGTATACAAGCACAGGTCGGTTACCTCTTTGGGGCCGGGACGTGTCACTGACCGTATCATCAACTTGCCCGAGCGATGAGCGTGGTGACGACAAAGATGGCCGTGGCCGACAGTATAAGCGGCAAATTTCATTGAGCTTTGCCACAAAGAAAATTCAAAACAACAAAAATCCGAAGTTTGGAGGGACACAAAACGTAGCCGAATCAAAGCAGCGATCCATGGCGGATGTCCAATACACAAATAACAATACGAAAATCAGTCAAACACACAAAATATTGCATTCAATCAGGAGCCCGAGTCTATACGTGCCTGCAAGGCGTAATATTGGTATAATTAGTATAATAGCCTACATTATGTATGACTCTATGAGCCTAATATGATAATAAATTAATTCTTTTTTTGTGTCTATATTTAGGATCTAGGGTTAATAAATGCCCAACAGAACAGCAACTAATCTTTAAATTAATTAAATACTGATAATGGTTAGGACAGCCACCAAGGTTGATCAAGTCATCACTGCTAATTCTATAAGATTTATTGATATGAAGCATGTTTGCAGGAGAGTGCTCATGAGTCATCTGGAGGCCAAAATGTTATTTAAGAAAAGTTAATCATCTTAATCACACACAACACTACTAGAACTTCTCAGTCAAGCTCTCAAATTATATGTCCAAATATGAAACCCTGATTACAGAAATTTCATTGACACTAAAGAGTGTTTAAACTGTTGATTTTCCTCTACTCCATGTATGAAAAGATGTTTTCTACTTGTGGTAGCTCAATACATGTTCTAGAATCCCACAGAAACTAGACACATTGATTAACTTTTTCAGGACTTTGAAAATCAAGGCAAACAATCTTTTTAAGTAAACTAATGAAAATTGTGTACTTTAGCTAGGAAATTTAACAAATTTGCATTTTTGTTTAAATTTTACGCTTGTATTTATATTACCCGCCATAAAAAACTGTTATGTTGCAATAGTCATGAATTTTAGCTCTGATATGCAGATGTCTATAAGTCAAGCAAGTCTGCGCAGTCATTGCCTTTTGTGCTTGCCTCAGACCTTTTCTCATCCTTAAGAAACTAAGCTGAGGACTATATCCTGAATATTTATATATTCCTTCTGTTCCCAGAACACCCACTAAAACATATGGTGAACTATCTTTCTCTTTCTGTGCCCCAAAACAATGGAATTCTCTCCCATTACACGTCCGCAATATAATGACCATCACAGCCTTCAAAACTGCCCTCCAGACCCATCTCTTCAAAGTCTACTATACCGACTCATTCTCACCCCCCTCTGACTGATATACAACGCTCGATTCTGCTGGGTGCTATCCATGGCTAGACAGGGTAAGATAGTACTTGGGAGGGTGAGGTCAAGCTTTTCACCAGTTGTTTTTGTTTTTTTTTAGGGGTAAACTGGTCTGAAACAACAAAACAAACATAAATAAATAAACCGTAAAGATATTTTTACAAAATGGAAAACCCTTTAATATTTTACACACCTTTGATGTACACTAAAATATACTTGAAAAGTTCACAAAGCCATAACAAAAATATATATACATGGATTGTAGTATATCACTTCATCAAATTATGATGAGATGAAATGTTCAAATCACCCTACATGAAATTACTCCCCTGAAGATTGCTGTAGGAAAAAATGCTTAAAGAGATGATGATGAAACCAAACATGTTAATGGTTACAACACTATTTTTTTCTTTGAGTTGAAATAATTGATCAGTACTACTTACAAATAGTAGAGATAGCACAGTTGACCCCAAAGGGTAATGTATGTGTTATTTAAACATTGTTTCTTGGCTCTGTTCCTCCACACAACCAATGGATATTATGCAATGGTAATTAATACGATATTCAGGAAACAACAGTGTCAACAGGACATCAATAAATACAGAATAAGTGAAAAGATTAGAGATGGCTTTTCTGGAATACTGTACACTAAAATAAAAAACTTAAATTGTCTCGCACAATGGAGATTCAGTCTTAACTAAGAATAATGCCATCAGCCATACAATGCATTAACATAGAATATGATACTTATTTATTATTCTGAGAATTTTTTAGCAAAGATGAGCTCAATTTTTTTATAATGATTTTCAACTAATTAATAAAATTATAACCATCTTAAAATAAGGCCAATTTATTTTTAAAGTTTGTTCCTGGGTGAAAAATACAAAGTACATAAAATATAAAATAGATATGAGATACAGCTTCTAAAAATAGATGTTTATTAAATCCATAACTTAATTAAATAAAAAAATTGATTTATTGATAAATGAAGCCCATCGCCCATCACCTCGCTATCAAGCGTGCGAGCCCCACCCCCCACAATACCCTCCGTCTACTTTTTATGATGTCAGAAAATATGATGAAATGACAAGGCTACAAAAAATGTCACAACCTTTATGTGATGTCATATAGATGCTAAATAATTAACAAATTCATCATAATAAAAAAAATCATCAAAATGACTTTACATTGTCTTGTACTGTGATGGTTGCCTTCTTAACAAAATTCATATCTGATGATAGGTTTTGTTTCCTAAAAAATAGTTTTTGATGCCTCAATACTCCTTCCATCATAAGTGCTTCATTGGTAATAGCAAAAGTATAGGTGTTGAGTGGGTATAATTGTATTTGAAATTGTGCAATACAGTAGGTATGAGGATTTCAATAATGTAAGATGTAATGTGTGACAATGTTATACTGAGATAAGATACAGGTGAAACTCAGACTTTTGAATACACACTAAGAGATTGTTTCAAAATGACCCACATTATAAATGACACTAAGCATGAAAAGTATTCCCGTTTATTTATCTACATCACTTCCCTAAACACGTTGTATTACGCTGGTCTAGATTAAATGTTGCTGTGTCACAAAACATAAAAACAATGGGGTGCCTCTAAACTGACATCAATATAGAAGTCAAATTGTGTGAATATATTGAAGAGGTGTCTTCATTTAAACAATAGTTTGGATTATCACTCAATATTAAAGGGTTTACAATGTACTGGCAACCATTGTTAAGTGTTTATCACACCTGGCAGCCATTGTAAATGTTCATTACACCTGGCAGCCATTGTAAATGTTCATTACACCTGGCAACCATTGTATGTGTTCATTACAATCTTCAAACTTGGTTAATTGCTTTGGTCGATGATTACAATGACATGAGAAAAGATAAACTACACTAACACATTAATGTTAGGAAATTTCATACAATTTAAAACAATTAGCAATGAGCGGACTATGGTTTAATTTTGCTTTCAGTACAAGATATTAATTGGGAGCATAACAGCAAATAATCAAAATGGATGTTTATGTTTACTTGTAATAAAACATATTCATGAATCAGGACATCTGGTGTTAATTTCCTCTGTGGTTTAATAAATATTTCAATTTTAATATTAAAGGAGATTCTTAACATAGAACATAAAATGCTTTACACTTTTCATAGTGCTGCACTTTCTGATTTGTAGAGGTATTATCTGGTACAGAAATGGAATCAATGATTGAAATGCAAGCTTAAGATTTCATCTAGAGAATCTTGATAACTTCCAAAGAAATAGTTAATGGCATAGGCTCCACTGGGAGGTGAAAGTAATAGTTAATGGCCTAGGCTCCACTGTGAGGTGAAAGTAATAGTTAATGGCCTAGGCTCCACTGGGAGTTGAAGGAAATAGTTAATGGCATAGGCCTTAAATTATTGCCATAAATAAATGTCTTTACATTTTAGAATAGTTGAACAATTGAAACTCATCAAGTTATGGAATAAAGCACCATTTTCTTGCATGTTTCAGTCATGTCGTTTACACAAACTCATGATCCAAAAGGCGCTTTTTGTCCTCTCCATTACAGGGGCCAGATTTTTTCCAAAATGGCAGCTGAAAAAAATATATTTAAAATTAAATAGACAAAACAAAGTGTATTTGGTAAACTAGCTAAACTTATATTTTTGAAGCAATAATATGCTTATAGTAATAGTGAGTAAAAAATATTAAAATAATAAGACACTCTTGCTATAAGCAATGATAGCTTTGGTGTTGAGCAATGAGTAAGTTTCTTCTAAGAGGAGAAGATTGACATTATCAAGTTTTCACAGCTTTTTTTAACTAAGAAAGCGTTACTCACTTTGAATCCTTTACATCGTGCCTGATACGTGGAGATGCCGACCACGATAATGAGAATGGCCACAATGAGCCAGGTGTAGAGAAGAATCATGCCAGAGGGCGCTGTGGGTTGTTTGTTTTTCTTCAACATCTCTTCATCCACCACGTCCTCCATCATGTGACCATGTATCTCATTGGCATCTTCATCCTGCTTGCTCTCCTCATCCTGCTTGCTTTCCTCTATTTAATGTCATATTTCAAAATAGTTTCAATCATCACAATCTAATCAGAACAGCCAATTAATTCAATCATCACAATCTCATTACAACAGCCAATCAAACAAAAGAATTGAACAATATATTTGACAAAATAATGGACACATAAGGACAGCTATTTCTATTAATATAATCATTTGAAATAAAAATCACCCTATGACCAGATCCGTTTTATTGACTCACCTAAAGTCTGCATATATTAAAACCTGCATAGATTCAATCCGAGAATGCTAAATGAAGACAATGGACAAGATGAAGATTATCAACCACCACATGGAGGACCAGACCCAATAACAAACTCCCCAACTTTAGAAGAAACTACAGAAGTAATCAATTCTAGGAAAAACAACAAAGCCCCTGGAGAAGATGTCATCACAGCAGAATTTATCAAATATGGAGGAAGAGGAACTAGACACTCAGAGACATAAACTTAATTTCTTACTTATGCCTTTTACCCCGTCTTATGCATAGGGCGCCTGCATGAACTTTCCAATCATCTCGGTCCTGTTCGTTTCTTTTCAGTTGCTTCCGTGTGAATCCCATACTTGGTGCCTAGCTTGCGTCTCCATGTATTTTTAGGCCTTCCTCCTTTTTCCTTGTGGATTTCATGTTAGGGATTTTCTGGTGATGTTATCTGGGGGTTTGCTGAGAGTGTGCCCTATCCCCATCTATCTTTTCCTTATGATGTCTTCAGCAATAGGCTCCCAATATGTCCTTTCCAGTAGATCTTTGTTGGTGATGGTATTTGGCCATTTGATCTTCAGGATCTTTCTTAAGCAAGTGTTTATAAAGATCTGTACTTTCTTAGTAATACTGGCTGTTGTTCTCCAAATTCTACCACCCTTTAGCAATGCCACTGCCACCCCACCCCCCCCCCCCCCAAAATAAAATCTGAAACTCCCCTCCCCCCGAAATGTCTGAAACAAACACGGTACGTGACTATGCTAAGAGAGGATCAGGCAGTTAAAACCATTAAAATTAGAAACCAAATTTTGAAAAAGTAAATCAATTCAAACATCTAGGAGCCATAATAAATGAAAGAAATGAATTACTTACAGTCATAAAATAATAAATATAGGCCAGAAACAGGTCATACTTCAGTTGTCAGAAAATATTCAAAGGTAAAAACATTATAAGAAAAACTGCAGAAAACTATACATAAAACTATAATCAGACTAGTAGTAACATATGCAGGTGAAACTCTGACAATACAAAAAAGGGAAGAAAACATCTTTAACACTTGGGAGAGAATGTTCTCCTGGAAAATATATGGACTAACAAAGGATGAATATGGATGGAGAATACAAACCAACCAGGAACTGTATGAACTATATCACCAATAGCAAAAATAAAAAAAGGACAGGTTGCACTGGGAAGGACACTTAGATAAAATGCCAAATGACAGAAGAATGAAAAAGAGTGTGAACCACCAAAACCCCAGAGCAAAACGGCTTAGAAAAGAAAAGCATCAAATAGGTCTAAGTGGAAGGAAGTAGTGAGGCAAGCCAAGGCCCTACATGGACTTTAGGGGCCACATGGATGGATGGATGGATTCAATCCCATAGACCTGGGTTAAAAGTTGTTTATCATTGGTTTTATGATTTAATAAATAAAAAGCTTTCCTGTTGATATAGTGGGCAAATATTTCAACATGATTTAACTGACTGAGTACATCTTATGTAATAAAACCAAGCTGTATTTAGCTGTTTGAGTACATCTTATGTATTAAAACCAAGCTGTATTTAGCCGTTTGAGTACATCTTATGTATTAAAACCATGCTGTATTTAGCTGTTTGAGTACATCTTATGTATTAAAACCAAGCTGTATTTAACTTACCATCTACATCTTGTTTTTGTTTAGACCACTTTGAAATTTCATAATCTTCATCCTCATCACTATCAGCTTCAGCAGGAACTTCTTTTTCTTGATTATTTTCATCATCATCATCAGGCTCATCTAGTCTTGTGGGGATGAAAGTCTTGGTATCATCAATATCCTCGTTCACATGTTCATGTTCATTTTCAGCAACAACTAATGAAATGGAACATTATAAACAGTAATAAGTGTAAGATCATGTCCAGTAATAAATGGATGTACATACATATATACACACAAACACACATATAGATATATGGCATCTTTCCATCTTCGCGAGACTATGGAGTAGTTTTTTAACACTTCATCAAATAGCTCAGGAGGCCGATCCTGGAATATATATATTCAGAAATATTTTTAAAATTGTTTTTTAAAATTGAATGAACAATTTAATCAATTACAATGACATCTGAATAGCATTGAGTCTAATGGTACACAGGTGCGAATGGCGGCGCTGCATGTCTGGGTCCATTTTGACTAATGCTATTCGGATGTCATTTTTAGTAGTTTATTTTAGTTAAACTAAAGAAGTAAGTTTACAAAAGTATAGTCTGTTCAATTATCTTTTATTTGATATATCATTTGGTCTTACAAACCCAACAATAATATTTTAAATCGTTTTTTAATCCCAACCTCTCAATTCTGGTACCCGGGTACCAATAGCCACTTCGTTGTTTTACTTCCTCACAAAGACTACCTGCACTGGGTCAAATAAGTGCTACCTGCACTGGGTCAAATAAGGGAAGTCCACCCATAGTTGTGAACTAATTTGAACCTATTAGCTCAACATTGGCCAAACTAATTTCTAGTGACCCACTTAGTTTTAAAACTAATGCTTTGTGACCCACTAAACTTGTTATCACTTACATTGGCCTATGGATGTGAATGTCATTACAGTTTTCACATATCTTAAGAAGGGACCATCCATAAAAACTTTGCTCTATCATTTTGAAGGCAGATACACAACTATTGTGCAAACAAGGTGTCTGTCCTAGACCTGGCATCTAAGATATTGGCATTTGGCATAATTAATCTAAAGTTAAACAATTTGAAACCTACTCCAAACTTCAGTATTACCTGCTGGTGTGGGAATTCATTGTCTGACATTAAACATTAAACACAGAGTAATAGACTAATCAAGAAAGCTTAGAATATTGCACAAACAAAACATCAATCACTTCAAGAACTATTTGAAGAAAATTGTTGCTGTACATCTAAAAAAAAAAAATTGGATGATACAACCCACCCACTTCATCACAGATACCTAAGATCAGGTCGATAAGGGTGAATTCTTTCTCTTAAAGTTAAGACAGAAAGATTTTAAAAATCTTTATTTCACCCAGTCCATACAAATTTACAAGCATGCTCCCCCAGCAATAACCAAATCAAAATGATCACTTACATAATTATTGTCACTAACTAGAAAATATCACCTTATGTTATCAAGATTAAAATGGCAGGCACTTTGCGTATATTTTTTGGAATGAATAAAAAGTAAAAACTTACTGTTAAGAATAACAAGCTAAATTTGTTTGTGTTTTATTAATAATTTAAAAGGCAATTATATTTATTAATTTCACTTTTAAGAAGGGGAAAATACATTATCAGTTCTGTTGCGAGTGGTTATTAAATCAAAGAAATTTAAAGCTTTGGCTAAAATAGCTTACTATGACGTCATTTGCATATTTATTTCTTTCAAATTAATTTTATTTTTATTTCCCAATATTAACAACGCACTAACAATAACAGATGTTTGGGTTTTCCCGATAAATGTGATGATGTAATTCTTAGATCACAATTTTTATATGAAATTTTTTTTTTCATAACTTTTAATTCGGATAAAATCCTCAAAATAGTTGTTACTTTAAATGCATTTGAAATTTATAATATTAATACTTAAACTTTTACTAGAATAAAGGCCGATATATAATACTTTTTGCAATTTAAATTTATTAGATTTCCGTAAAATAATAGAAAATTACTATGATTGTTTTTAAAATATGAATGTATTTAAATCTTTTCCTCTCTTTGGCGTTATGGTCAGCCTCGCTCATTCTTATATAGGGGGTTCTTATTCTAATTTTTCTATGCTTAAGAAATATCTTAGATTTCTTATGTTTAAATTGTTAGTCTTAAAATGCTTTTTGGTTTAAAAAGTATTTTTAATGTGCTGAAAATGAATATGTTTAGAAATGAATAGATTTTAGAAATTAACACAGCTGGTAGATTTTAGATGTCAACATGGCTGGTCGATTTTAGACATCAACAAAGCTGGTAGATTTAGACATTAACACAGCTGGTAGATTTAAAAACGTTAACACAGCTGGTAGATTAAAGTCTTTAACACAACTGGTAGATTAAAGACGATAACACAGCTGGTAGATTTTAGACATTAACACAGCCGGTAGATTTTAGACATTAACACAGCTGGTAGAAGAAAGACGTTAACACAGTTGGTGAAGCTCAAAATGTTCATACAACTGATATGGAATCAACAGTATTATAAAAAGTCACTGATCCAAATCATTTGCACAGCTCTATGAACTGCAAACATAGCAGCACTAATGCATGACCAAAGCCTAGACCCCAGTGCCTTAAGAAAAAAATGTGGCTTTTCAAACACACAGCACACAATTTATTCAACCACGCATTTTGTTCAGCATCTGTTGATTCTTTTTTAACAGTCAAGAACTTATTTGTAAAAAAAAGAAACAGTTTGCAGATGTTTATTAAAGTAACTTGTATCTGGAATAGAGCATTAATTGTCATTAAAACAATTAATTGTTTATCTTATGGTATCAGATAAACATGGGTATTTAATAATTACTTATCTATCTCAGTGTATCCGAATAACATTGGTATTTAATCATGACTTATTTCTCCCCTGGTGTCAGACAAACATCAAGGTATTTAATGTTTTAAAAAGCAGCATAGTTATAAATGTACTCAATTCCATGAATGTTGAGTAACAAAAAATGGAAACTTTACAAAAAAAAATTGAGATATATTTTTAATTAATTAAGAATTTAACAGGTGCATACAAATAGTGCACATTTCATCAATTATTAAAGCTTCATAGTTTTCTTTAAATGTGCTACCTTTGTAACAAAGTTTCCTGCATGATAGAGATTTTAAAAAATAATTAGCCTTTATTTATTAAATTCCCAATTTCCTTTGTCTTTTTAAAATCAGAAAATTAAACAAACTGTCCCATTTATTTGCATGGATTTTTTAAAATTTATTATTTACTGGCCCTGTCAAGGCCTTCCAGAATGCTCCCAAGGTACAAACAATGTGTCTTCTCTGAGGACTGGGATCAAGGAAATGTGACCCACCAGGTCCTTGATTTCAGGGCTATTTTCTATGACCTGCTGCAGTGTTGTCAGTGATAAATGTAACCAATCTCTATATAACAAGAATAAGCTAATTAAAAATTACCATCATCAGGATCATTGTAGATATCATTATCTTCATCATCAGGATTCTCCATGTCAACTGTAAAAAGAATAGTCCAAAAATTTTTTTTTCAATGATTACATCAACATTTTCTTAAACAATTTATTCAGCAACATAATTGTTCAAATCTATTTATAGATTACTTCAAAGTATAACACCAAAGATAATACAATGTAATTATTTAAACAATAAGTACCTCTTTCTCCCTTTAGTAATATAATTTATGAAAAGTTTGTACATATTTAAGCAGAATATTTAATACAACTATTGATGTAGTTACATTATACAACTAATTTCATGAAGAAATACAATAACTCACTCATTAAAGAATAATACATTTTAATGAAATATATATAAATGTAATTATCATGAAAATTTCTAAGTATTTATTTAGAAATAAATAAAATAATGTATTTTTAAAGATTTATAAGGGATTATAGCACAGGTAACCAATGAGTTGGTGATTGAGGGAACATTTTATCGCCACACCTTATGTGACTTTTAAGTACTTACTGTAATGTTGGACAAATTTAATAAGTCTAAAAATCAATACAGGTTTCAACAGCTGTGTCGAAATACTCAATACAGGGACAATGATAACTTTGAAAGAAGTTTACTGCTATGTTATCACTAACTCATGTGTCATGATCAATAAATTGCGTAAAATAAATGACAATTTCTCTTTCCTATTTAATTTAAATGCAGAGGAAATTAATTAAAATGAAAATTAATTTTCGTTAGCAACAAATAAATTAGCAATAAAAATTAAACTACATAATAAATGTACAACAAAATGTTGCACAATCCTATTTCAAAAAAATGTATATACAATCAATTATGTGTAATTGGCATAAGAGCTGGATTAACGTAGTAGGAATAGTATCATATGCTACGAGTGATGCGCCAATAAATATCAACATAATTTATTGGTCATCACTAATACAAGAATGATCTTGTGATGCCATCTTCAGCGCCTTTTCATTTGGTGTAATGAAATTGTGAGAGGAAGAGCATAAGAGGGTGACTTAGTGTGACTGCATTATTTCTATTTTTTTAACATTATTTTTACATAGGGCAGGAGGTATATAGGTACATATGAAATGTGTTAATTAAAGAGTGGAAAATTTGAAAAATGATTTATAATAAATAAAATTAATGACATGAATATAATTTTTCCACACATGCTACAGGCCCGGTGTAGCTTAATCCGGCCCTGGTAGGCCTAGCAACTTTCTCAAGATTAAATATTGGGATTTATTCTCTACACAAGGCTGAGCTTTTGTTAAATGGAAACTAATAGTTGAATCATATATATATATATATATATATATATATAAAGTTAATATAAAAGCAATCAATTATATACCCTTTTTTAGGTTAAAAATAGTTAATATAATAATTAATGTTGAATTTAGTAGAGGTTTGAACAAGGTAGTCAGTGAAAAAAATTTAGCTGCAAGAACTTCAGCCTATAAGTTATTTTAATGTACAATTCTACCTACACATATGGAAACCTGTACAAAATTAAACACTTACTCAAAGAAAACTAAGTGCAAGAATTTCACTATTTGGTCAACAACATAAATGTGATTAAGAAAATTTGCTAATAATTACTACCTTTTAAGTATTAGTAAATACATTTTTAAGTAGGTCAATGAACACAAGCAAAGCCCCAACAGTGAGTTAGCAAAGTTAAACTATGCTTAGAAGAGCAATGGTTAAATAGAGATCTGATAATAAAAACTAGAGTAAAGTAGTATTTGCAATAGGTATAGCCCCAGGGAGTTAATAAGTTAATGCAAGCGTTGTTGTCCAATCATAAACAATAAAGGAGAGCTACTGATCTGTTTGATTCTGATCATTGAGGCCCCACAACTCACCATCTGTTTCAGACTTGACTTGTTCAGGTCTCCTGTTATTCCTGCCAGAATCTTTTTTTTCATGAGATGAACTTTCACTGTCCTTGTTCAAGTCCAGAATATCATCATTACTTCCCTTAATTCTTAATTTCTCACTACTCTGGTAATTGTTCTTTTTTTTCTCAAGTTGATCTCTTTTTTCTGTCACTGTCTCAGCTTTTCCATATAAATCTTCTTCATCACTTTCATATTGTTCTTCAGAATTTTCATCATCATCCCCATCCTTTTCATTTGGAATAATAGTCTTCTCATCACTTTCATCAACTTTATCATTCTCATCCTTCTCATTTGGAAAAATAGGATTCTTCTCACTCTGCTCTTTCTCATTTGGAATAATAGGATTCTTGTCACTGTCATAATCCTGATCTTTCCCATCCTTTTCATTTGGAGTAATAGACTTATCATTGCTATCATCATCCTCACTTGGAATAATAGGCTTTTCATCACTATTATCATCCTCATCTTTCTCATCCCTCTCATTTGGAATAATAGGATTCTTGTCACTTTCATTATCCTTATCCTTCTCATTTGGAATAATATGATTCTCATCACTTTCATTATCCTCATCTTCCTCATCCTTCTCATTTGGAATTATAAGATTCTTGTCACTTTCATCATCCTGATCCTTCTCATTTGGAATAATAGGATTCTCATCACTATTATCATCCTCATCTTTCTCATTTGGAATAATAGGATTTCCATCTCTTTCATCATCATTTTCATTTGGAATAATAGAATTCTCATCGCCCTGATCTTTCTCATCCTTTTCATTTGGAGTAATTGTCTTCTTATCACTTTCATCCCCCTGATCTTTCTCATCCTTTTCATTTGGAATTATAGGATTCTTGTCACTTTCATCACCTTCATCCTTCTCATTTGGAATAATAGGATTCTTGTCACTTTCATTATCCTGATCTTTCTCATTCCCATTTGGAATAACAGGATTCTCATCACTATCTTTTAAGTTTTCATCATCTTTATCAGTAAGATAATCACCTTCACTTGGCTTTATATCCTTTTGAGCTTTAGGACTATCCCTATCAGCTCCATCACTTTCCATTTTCTCTGACTGTTTTATTTTATTAGCTCTAGTTACAGCTATTTGAGAGGAAGAATTCATTAAAATGCAAGCATACATGCAACAAGAGAGTGACACATACATAATGCAGGTATACCTAAAATAATCAACAAACATAACACCAAAACAATAATAGAGCAATTCTGACAGAAAGGTCATATGCTGTTATTTCACTTTTTTTAACCAAAAAGTGTAATTGCGTTATCAGAAGTTTATTGTACTATTTGCCCCAAAAACTTCTATATAATAACTTTGGAAGTTCTGTTCACTGTTTTGTATAAAACATCCCTTGTTTACATTCTCAGCAACTTAGGTAAAATATATGTTTGTAGACTAAATAGCTAATAAGCCAATCACCATTAAATGGCTTTTTTTTTTACTGATAATTTAGAGATCCACTTACAAAGTATGCTCTTTATCCAATATATACCAATTTAGGAATGTGCACGTTTTTTAACTTTACCTTCCCCCCCCCCCCCCCCCCGCCCTCTTTTTTTTTTTTTTTAACTATTTTTTTTCGTTATGTGATGTCATCAGTTTTTATTCATGACAAAATACTTTTTTACTTAGCCTTCAATACCTTGATATGATGACAGGATCTCTGCTAATGATTTTGTTTGGTTATTTACTAGTACTCTTTACACACTTAACAAGCATAAGTTTATTTGTTTTCTCCGTATTAAACTTTAAAAAAATGTTACATCTATTTTTACAACAAATGAATTAAATTAGAAAACAAACAAAAACAATAAGAAAAGTTACCTGTCTCCGTGTATAAAGCTCCATTTTCTTTATCACTATTTGCATTATCATTTTCACCATCCCTAGTGGAAAAATCATTGCCTTTTAAAATGCTATTTAAATCTGGAAATACTGTAGATAGTTGATTTTGCTTTGGATCAGTGACTGCTTCAGTGACAATACTGTCCCTCTGAGTAGTCTTAGGTCTAAGAGAAGTAGGGATACTGTCAGTGTCATCATTTTCTCCAATAATACTATCAATATCAATATTTGATAGATCAAGGCCCCCAGCAGGTGAAGTGGTAGTATGGTCTTTGTTATTCTGAGTCGCTTCATCAGAAGAAAGAGATGCTGGGACTGGTTTGTCTTCTTCAACAAACAAGTTATCAATATCAGGCAATATAGGCATAGGTGGGGTCGGGGCTGGAGGCTCCCTACTTGTTAAGTTAATATGCTTAGTTTCAATTTTACCTGCAGGGCTGTTTTCTTTTACTTCCCCTTCTTCATCAAAATCAGAAAATAAACTATTTATGTCTGGTAATGCTGGTTGATCCGGTGATGGCGATGGGTTCAATGGTGGTTTAATTACTATATTTATATCGTTTTTAAGTCCATTGTTCTCGGCCTTAGGTAGGCTTGAATTTGATAGTGAATCAATCACAGTTTTTTTCGAGTCTGGCGGTAGCTCAGTATTTGTAGAATCATCTTGAGAATACGTTTGGCTTATACTTAAAGTGAAAAGGGTCGAAAGACACAGGCTCAAATAGATTAAATTAGTTTGATACATTATTTATTTATTATTGTCAATAAACATCCAAAGAATTGCTTGATATATGACCCTACAAAAAAAAGAGAATAAATATAAAAGCGTCACAGTTCTGTGCGTTGCTAATATGTATGGGCCACACCTTCACTTGTGTAACACGACCAACCCACTAATGACTGTGTAAAGAAAAAGAGTAGTGTAGTCGTGTATCGTAGCCTTCACTTTTGTTTACACTCACTTCCTTTACAGTCAGTAAAGTACAAATTCGCCAGATTTTTGTTTCGTCTAAACAAAATAAACCTTTCACCCCATTTAACTTAATAATAAAACATTCATAATAGCATTAAAAAATTCACAGAATCCACAAATTAGCAAATGCATCTTTTTCATTAAAAAAATATTTTTTAACAAATGCTGAAAATAAAAACTTTAAATAAATGGAATACAAATTAAGAGCCAGTCTGGCACATAAAGATTTTAATCAGTGCTTCCCAGAATATTTAATGTGTGGCTACCGATGGAGTGGGTGCATGTATCCTAAAAGGTAAACAATAATAACGATGTATCACATCATCAGGGGCTTCTTGTATGTCAACGATTGTGACCTAAATGGTGGATCAGAAGCGGATATGTAATGCGGCGTAGCTAATTTTTCCAATGAATGCACAAATTTCGGTCTCACCATTAACAAGAAAAAGACTGAGGTCCTTCTCCTACACAAACCAGCTCCTCGAAAACCTCATGTTATGCCCAAAGTTTTAAATATGTGGCAAAAATCTTCTCTTACCTTGGGAGCACACTGTCCCAAAGTGCAAACATCGATGACGAGGTTAACCTTCGTTTGGCAAGCAGGGCTGGCCCTACGTTGCTGGCGCCCCGAGCAACCTTTTGCGCCCCTTTTAAGTATAGTTATACCAATTTTTACAAGGAAACAACTAGGGATTAGGTAATGAGTTTATTAACTAGGGTTTTTTTAATTAACAATAAGTGTATTTCTTAACTTGTATTTGGATGATAGAAGAAGAGGAAGACAAAGAAAAAGATAGGAAGATAATATCAAAGAATGGACGGGATTAAAACTAGGCGATGCTATGCGTAGGGCAGAAGACCGAGAGGAATTGAGAAGAATAGTGAAAATGGTCAGAAATATGTCTTCAAGCAATCTCCAAAGTTGTAGTTTTTACTAAGATTTTGTTGACTCTGTGTCAAGTTCGGTACAGTGAGTAATTCAAAACTGAGAATAGCTTAAGTTTATTATTCTTTATTTTATTTACTTATTATTATTATTTTTTTAACTATTTGGTTCGGAAATATTTTAATAGAATTTTTTTTAAAAAGAGAGAGAGAGAGATTGAGAGAGAGAGAGAGAGAGAGAGAGAGAGAGAGAAGAAGAAGAAGAAGAAGAAGAGAGAGGGAGAAAGAGAATGATCCTCGTGATAATAGTTTAAGACCCGTTAAGTTCTTCCCGAACATGAACCTGAAAGTAACGTGACCTACTGAAGTCATGTGACCAAAGTCATGTGAAGATAAAATTTAGAAAATAAAGACACCAAACTAGACATACTTGGTGGAAACTTGAATTCTAGGAATCTTGAAGATTTAAAATGAATCCCATCTGTAAACTTGTTCTCCATGTATTTATTTTGTTCAACATTTGTGTCAAATGCCAGTGTGGTGCTACGCTACAGCAGATCGATAGATATGAAATCCGGAATAATAATGCAGGTAATTTTTCAAAAATGGTCTTGTGCTTGGCTCTTGCCTTGTCCTTGTAGGCTTGTCACGCCTTGTGCAAGCCGAAATACAATTCAATTTATATCAAGTCAACAAAAATGTGAACAGTATTAAAATTGGTAAATGCGAAGAGATAGCACCGCGTTTTTTACCATGGCCGCAATCTTGAATCTTGGTTGCCGCGACCCGTAAAATTAAGAATAAATTGTTACAAAATTGACAAAATAATGAAAAAATTTCCTATTATTAGTTATCCCTAAACTTTTCAGCCTAAACCTAACCTGAACCTTAAATCTATCCATGAACCTAATCTGAAACCTAAATTCATCCCTGACCTGGGTTTTGACCCTACTGGCATTGGAACCAGGGTTTTGACCCTATTGGAACCAGTGTTTTGCAAATGAAGTCACAGTGCCATCTTTTCACATTTAACAAAATAACATTGGCCTTAAAATTATACCGGTAAACTAATTTAGTTTAGCTACTAATTAGTCTTAAGTAGCCAAAATCATTTATTTATATAATGGCTTGGCTGCAAAAGTTAGTTTAACTGAAACTAAAGCGAATTAGCTATTTTAAATACTATTCAACTAGCAAAAGTTAGTTTAACTGAAACTAAAGCGAATTAGCTATTTTAAATACTATTCAACTATTCAGTTTCAAGCAAGTAGTTGAAATTAGTTGAGTGTATTGTCGTATTGATTGTATTGTATTGACAAAAGCAGCTTTATTCAGCTTAGCCTTAATCTCTGTCAGTAGCCATCATAAATAAATATAGTTATGAGCAGTTGATTCAAAGGAGGCCTAAAATAATTTATTATTATAGGCACTTTGATATCGCCAGAGACACGCCAAAAACTGGGTATTGTGATTTTGCTATCAAAATGGCGACCTCCACTTTTTAATTTACAGAGAGTGTCGCTGTTAACAATTTTTTTGTTAATTATAATTATAGCCCAGCATAAAAATGTTCTTTTATGATTAGACACTTAAGTTCTAAAAAAATTTGAGGTCTTATCTTTGAAAATTGAAGGTAAACAATGCCACCCTCCCCCTAATTGGATGGTCCTAGTAAATGTTGACGGATGAACAACATATTTATATAATATAAATATATAGGGCCTGTAGGCTACTGTAGGCCTAGAAAAGTATAGTATTTTAAGTATAGGCCTAGCCTCACCCCAACTCATTCTTTTTGGGACCCATTATTTGTTATATGCAATGATATTTTAAAGAATATTATGATTCTTAAGGGATAGATTAAATATAAAAAAAATTCACTTACCTTTAATATAGAAATATCCTATACTTATACTTAATCACTTATCTCAATATTTCACAAGAGAATTATTACATAATCCTTGGTATTCTAAAAAAAAAACACACACTTTCTGCCACAATAATCCAAGAATTACTTAAGACTTAAGATATTACTAAAGAACAGTCATAAAAGCTTTTACTACCGGAAACAAATTACTAGAACTTATTTTAATTTCTATCAACTGCTAAAGTTAATTCTATCAGATTTGTGAAACAAGATTACTTACTTAAAATAAATGACATACTATTTTTTGTCATATTCCGACATTCATATGATATGTGTAACACAACGAGTTAATGGTACTCAGTCACATGACTGTATTATTTATTTCTATGCACGGTGGCGTAGTGAGAATAAGGGGAACTAGTTTCTGTGGCGAATGGGGATATCATGTTTTTACAGAGGGTGAGGCTGGACGCCATTGAGAGTGCACGTTTTTTGGTCAGAGAGAGATGGAAGCCATATTTCAATGTGATGTGAATTCATGGATAGAATAATATTAAAGTGTGTCATATTTCTTGTATTATATTAACTATATCAGTTACATGGATGCAACTATCTCAAGAACCATATTTGTAACTATTATTTGCATAATAAAGAACTGTGTGATATATATACTCGGACCTATTTAATTCTTGTGAGATAGCAGTAAAATTAAGGATGACCATACATATTAATAAAGTGAGTATTAGATAACATGCTGAACAACAATATTCAGCTATGTTACAATATGGGACTAAAATACATATATAGAAAACGGTAAAAGAAAAAGTGTGATCATAATTTTAACCAAATGAAACAAATAATCCCTTTATTATTTGTTTATACTTATAAATTAAAAATTAAATAAGTTAAACAATTCCACAGAAAATGTGAAATTTATATCTAAAAATTATTATTATTATGATTTTTGGTAAATTAAATAAAAAATGTAAACGAAATTAATTAATTACAAATAAGTGATAAGTCAGCATATTTTATACATCTTTAATTTTAATAAGGATTATTTTAAAAATCTTTTGCGGAATATTAACAAAAACAAACTTATATTTTGTCACTTTATTTAGAAGTACTCTTATTTAGCTAAGTAACCTGTAAAAACCTCTAAAAAATTCATAACTTTTGAACCACTTGAGCTAGAAAGTTGATCTTGATGTTTTTGTAATCTATTCTCCAAGTTCTATACAGCTGTGGTATTTTTATATTTTTATAAATGAATTAAATGTTTTGAAATTTTCATCAAAGTGGCTAAGATTTAAAGGCACTATTTTATTGCTGTTACTGTTATGAATAAAAATGTTAGTCTAATAAGGCCATATCTAGTACTCTCAACCAGTGTTTTCCAAACTTATAAGTTTTGTGAACCGGTGGACAAGTTTTCTATTGCACCAGGGATTGTTGCCAAATTTATTAATTATTGTTTTTAGTGGCAAGACTCTCACAGTGAATAAAACTATATGTTTACTGCATTCAGGTGCTACCACTTTAACTTGTGCAACCACCACAGAATGTTATCAAAACTTACACAAATACAAAATTTAAAATACTGGCCACATGTACCAAAATGGTTCTGAACTATTAATTTCTGCAGAATATTATAGTTCAAATACAAATAAGGTCATCAAATATATCACATATTATTGTTTTTGCTTAAAATATTTTATTATATCTTTTACTAGATTCTGTTTTTCAAATGAGCATCTCGCAGGCAGAGCCAAAACAGGC
Source organism: Omphiscola glabra (assembly GCA_964017045.1). Lineage (NCBI taxonomy): Eukaryota > Metazoa > Mollusca > Gastropoda > Lymnaeidae > Omphiscola > Omphiscola glabra. The sequence goes on along the minus strand of OZ024795.1, from coordinate 6,174,119 downwards.
TTGGGATTTTGTTACTGTGCGTCCAAAAGCCCATCTCTTTTACTGGCTATATTACACAACACATTCTGAAGGCTACAATAACAGGCCGCTCATACTGTGGTTGCAGGTAATCCTTATAACCGACAATTTGTACAGGAAATCTGTTGTTTACATTATCATTTAATTTTTTCTTCAGTTTCCAAAGAAGTTCCAAAACAAAACTGTTGTCCCTCATAATCTTTGTCATAGATATCAAATAGTATCCCACTTTTTTTTAAAAGCTAAACAAACTAAAAGATGTGCACTTAAGTATATTAAACTAATAAATTTTTTTAAGTCACTTTACGGTACATTGTAATGATAATTTTGTTAATGAATAAGTTAGATTTACAGGTATAATGTAGCATTTACTGTGAATATTAAACAAACCACTCTGTCCTTAAAAAATAACACTGGTGTATCATACAAAAAAAGTTGTTTTTGGCCATCAGTTAATAGTTTTAGTAATAATGTAAATTGTAATAACACAAACCTACATCTGGTTGCTGTTCAATCTAATTATAAAAATGTAATTTCTAAGCCTTGGATAAAATTTCACTCTATTTCTGTGTTTTTGTTTTTTAAGACTAACATTTTATATGTTTTATAGAAAACTGCTTTGAATGCAGTAAAAACTACAGTGTAAAAGTACAAAATTAGTAGAATCTGTACATTCATTTGTTTGTTCCAATATTTAAAAATTTACTGAAATTTAACTATGAACTTTTTCTATAGGGAGGTCCCGGTGGCTCAGGGACAGGATTCGGAAACTTTGGAGAATTAGGTCCGCTAGACGTGAACTTGAATCCAAGGAATACAACATGGGTAGGTGAGTGAAGCTAGAAAACAAAGGTAGTTGTCTGAGATACAAGGAATGTTTGCACTTTTTATATTCCTTTCTCTAATGTATAGAAAATAAAAATGTTTGTTGGAATTTAAATTTTTTTTTTTTTGTTGGAATGTGTTTTGAATACCGGTACTGGGTATTTTTGTTTATACAATTTTTCTCTAAACATTAACATCTTCCTTATAAAAAAATGTCTTTATGATTATGTTATCTGAAAGTCATTTTTTATAATTCCAACAGCTCCAGACTGCAAGCCTTCTGTTTATTGACAACCCAGTGGGAACCGGTTACAGCTACGCAGAAGATGAGTCAGCATTTACAACCAATGTTGCTGAAATCTCAGCAGACCTTCTTACATTAATGAAACATTTTGTGCAGACCTATCCAGACTTTAAGGTTAGTTTTGCACCACTTATGGAGGGCTCCTGACTGTATGTACTTAAACTAATAAATTTGAGCATATTTCAGATTTTGTGTTAAAAGATAAAGAAGAAAGCTGAAAAATGAAGAAAGATTTGTTTTGTCTCATATCAAGATTCTTCTTTAAATATTGTGACAGTTGTAAGATCCACAATCCAATGATATGTATAAGATTGTCAACAGAGTTATAGCTGTAAGAATATGAGAAAAATGATAGTTGTAAGATTGTCAACTTGACAGTTGTAAGATTGTTGACTTAATACAAACATTTAAATTTAGAAAATTATATACAGTACCTTTTATTTCTACTTTACAGAGGATACCATTTTATATTTTTTCTGAATCCTATGGTGGGAAAATGACAGCTGCCTTCAGTGCAGTTCTGTATACTGTGAGTGATGTTTAAAGATTTTACTTTGCACTAGTTTCAAGAAAAATATTAAATAAGAGATGAGTTTGAATTATTCAAAGACTCTACAAACTTTTATTAGAATTTATTGATTTTACTTCTCTATAAGTTACATATCAATAGGAATCTAACAATATAATTTGATATTTTGATGCTTCAAGATTTCAAATTAATATTCTTCATTTTTTATAGGTAGGAAATATTCCATTTAAAGTGGAATATGTGGAGATTATTATTAAACCATTATTTTTAATGAATGCATGTTTTAAAGATGAGTACTGAATAAATAGAAATTAATTCATGGCTAAATGTTTGTAACTCTTCTATTTTGACAGGAGATTCAAAAAGGGGGCATTGACATGAACTTTAAGGGTTTTGCAATGGGTGACTCATGGATATCTCCTGTTGATTCAACAAATTCCTGGGGGCCATTTTTGTATGCCACTGTAAGTTAACGTGGCATGTTAAATATTTTTAAAAACTTTTGCTAAGAATATGTTAAACTTCTTGGGTGTAATTCTGTACCCATACATAGAGACAAAAATTTTGTTGTATTAGCAAAGGATAATAAATGAAGGACTGCATTCAAGATGAAAATATGACAAGAAATAGAAACAAGTTAAAAACTTTAAGTGACTTGTCTATTGTTCTATTTCTTGTCCTATTTTTACCTGTCCTGTCTGCTGAGGAAGGCTTTTAGCCGAAATGTTCATATCTTACTGTCCTATCTTTCAATTCAAGCTTTTACCTACCTTGTTCTATTTGCTTCTTTTATGTTAACAAACGAGTCTCGTGCTAGAGCAAGAGCATTTCTTTGATAACACATATTTTTACTTAAAGAAAGTAACAACCAGAGGCAATAAAATTGATGGACCGCTGAAATTGATGGACCGCTAGCACTCAGTTTAAAAATACAAGTTTAGGTGACATGTGCAAAAGATGCAGTGCTTGTATAGCTCTGGATTACGTTTTACTTTTATATTTACTTTCACGTGATTCATGATATTGAAATTAATTTTCAATGTTTAAAATATTTTTTGTATAACTGCAGTCTATTGTTGATATTGCTGGATTGGGAAGAATTAATGCAGCAGCCAAGAAAGCAGAAGACTTGGTTAAAGAAGGTATTTTTGGGCTACCATGTATATTCGTTCATAAGCCGAGTTTTTGTGTGGAAATATTTCAGGGGAAAGAGTGAGGTGTTCTACTTATAAACAGGTTATGGGATATTTTTATAATTCTCTTCAGGTACATTGATCCTCTTATAGAAAACAATGAAGACAAAAAAAATAATAAAACTGAATTCAAAAGAGCTATATATTCAAAATTTGCAATGATAAAAGTTGGGTGTTTGCAAATGCTGTGATTGGCAAAACAAAGGTATCAGCTTATGAACAAGTATAAAAAATAATATTTGAGACGACCATGTCTTCACTTCTTATACTTATAACTTAAAGCCTGACTATAACAATCTAATCACTTATTGTTTTCAAGCCATTATTCAATAGAGCCCAGTTATAGCAGTTTAAAAACTGCATATTTTGTCTGTTAAAATAAAGTTCCTTGTTTCCAAAGGAAAGTTCACTGAAGCTACTGCAGCCTGGAGTTTAACTGAAAGTGTTGTCGCTGCTGAAAGCGCAGGTGTGAATTTCTATAACATTCTAGAGTGGGACAGCCAAGACTCCAAGAGATTCAACTCAGTACTAACTAGTTCAAAAGATCCCATTGGTTTGTTAACTAATTTTGCTATAAATTTGTAAATAAGGCGCAATACGCCCTGACTGAGCTCTCATACTTTTTTAGTTTTATATTTAATCAAATGTGCACTGGTATGTCCAAAGGTATATTAAAATATCAATACCCTGTATATTGTCTATGTAAGATCATTTTTTAGCAAATGCCTGTTTTATGCCTATTGAAATTTAAGCGTGAGTAGATATTTATAATTGATAGTGAATAAATATTTTAAATTTATTGATGGCGCATGGTAAATGAGGGTGAGTGATAAGTTGAAAAGCTATGGCCACAAGCTCTAATGCTAGTCATGGTATTGTACTTGTGGCTGATAAAGCACTTACTCACAAAGAGCTTGGTGTACAACACCGTCTAATTCTTTATGTCGCCAAGTTACACCAAGTAATAATTTCATATCAAAGTTGTAATAAATTGATTGAGATTCTGGCAGCTGAGATTTTTTTTATTCTATTACCATAAGGAATAAAGCTTGACCTAATTTCATTTTCAGCGAGGTTGTTCGAACATCACGTCAAAATAATGCAGAATGATGCCTTGGATGAGCTGATGAACGGACCTATTAGAAAGAAGCTGAAAATAATACCTGACAAAGTTACCTGGGGAGGTACGATGAAGCATTTAGAAATACTTTACATGTATCTATTAATAATGTCATTCCTTTTCATTGAATTTCAAGTTTAACCTTGTCAGCTATTTTCTGTCTTAATTTATTATTAAATCATGTACATGTTCAGTCCATTTAATAGTAATGATAAATACATAAATTAATATTTAAACAATAGGGAGCTAGATAAGACTGTGAAAATAATCAAAAGAAATTAGTAATTCATGATTTTGAGAAGTATAAACTATTTCAAACTATATACAGTATTATATTTTATGGCTGCGCAATAAGGGGCCATCAATAAATATTTGTTTGTGTGTGGGGGGGGGGGGGGTGGTTGTTAAGCAATGTGACGTCACTTTAAAAGAGGTCTGAAAAAATGGCCTCTGATCAAGTTATGGCCATCAGTGGGGGAGAAGAATCAGGGTTTTAGTGACATTGACAGTCGTGAACATTTATGTTGAAATGTGGAGACAGGAGTCACAGAATTAGCGCTGTATCCCCTTTTACTTTAATAATATTTCCCCACACCCCCTGATATTTTATATTATAATAAAATTTTAACAAATGAAAATAATTAAATAATATAGTTATTTTAGTTTTATTTCTTTAATTAACTTTCTAGAAACAAGAAGAAAATTACCAGTACAATTAATATGCAAACAAAATTCACCAGAAAAACATATACTGCTGCTAATCAAAATGCATAAAAACTGTTTTTTTTTAAAGGTAACATCAACTAGCAATGACAGCATATACATTTTTTTGGGTCTTCTACACCACAGGGGGTGCTTTTACACTAGGTTAAGAACCTCTGTTCTATGGATATGTTTCTGACACAGGTGCAATAATTCAATATCCATGGGAGGTGATTTTTTAAGGGTTCAGTGGTGGACAGAGGGATTTTTGTATAGGGGGTAAGCAGAGGTCTGTGACATTATATTTGAGGGTGTGTCTAACGTTTTGTGGAGAGGAGGGGGTAAAAAAAATCTTCAAAATTTGCGTGATTTCATTTATGATGGCCCCTAATTCTTAGAGGTGAATAAGCAGAGTTTAGAAGTCTTACAGTAGTAAACAGATAGAGGTCTACCTTTCTGAATTCTTTAAATCCATAATCAATATGGTGTGTTTGTAGGTCAGTCAGGGACTGTGTTTGATAAACAAGCGGGAGATTTCATGAAGAACGTTACAAGCACAGGTATTGTTGACAGAAAGAAGGTGTTTTTTTTCTCTACTTTTAAATAAAAATATAAATACTATGCAGTCCTTCTAATACCTGATAAATTAAAATTAACCAAGTATCAGGAATCTATGAGAAATAAGGCACTGTGTGTTGTTACGTGTGCTAAAAGAAATATTGAGTTCCTACAATACAGGTATTAGACCTGTCACAGTTGTCATTGGGTCTGGAAAAGGCTGAAGATGCCATGAGATAATGTTAAAGTTGGTCAAATTCATAGTGATCATCAGAGAGACCAAGGCTAGAGTTAAGCTCAGGGCAGTAGATTCAGCTGCCATATAGTGTGCCATCATAATCATAGCACAATACATAAGATCCCTAAAGCCGTAATATTGCTTTAAAAAATAGCTGAAAACGGAACATAAAGTAATAGATTATAATTGTAAATAATAATGCTTGATTTCAATTTATTATATTTTCATATTTTAATTTATATGTTCAAATTGTTGAATCCAAAATTGGAAGCGATCAAGATAACTTTACCTTAAAAGATAACTTTACCTTAAAATATCAAGATAACTTTACCTTAAAATATCAAGATAACTTTACCTTAAAATATCAAGATAACTTTACCTTAAAATATCAAGATAACTTTACCTTAAAATATCAAGATAACTTTACCTTAAAATATCAAGATAACTTTACCTTAAAATATCAAGATAACTACCTTAAAATATCAAGATAACTTTACCTTAAAAGATCAAGATAACTTTACCTTAAAAGATCAAGATAACTTTACCTTAAAAGATCAGGATAACTTTACCTTAAAATATCAAGATAACTTTACCTTAAAAGATCAAGATAACTTTACCTTAAAAGATCAAGATAACTTTACCTTAAAAGATCAGGATAACTTTACCTTAAAAGATCAAGATAACTTTACATTTGTTTTCAGTGAATGATCTTGTCAATAATTCATCACTGAATGTGGTCATCTACAGTGGTCAGCTGGATCTGATTTGTGATATATTAGGTACTGTATGGTAAAGTTAGACAAGGCTTGAATGGATTTAGAAAAAATTGATAGATTTAAACATTTTCTTTAAAATAGGAATAAACCCACTCCTGCCTCACTGTCTGTTAAGGGAATAAACCCATTCCTGCCTCACTGTCTGTTAAGGGGATAAACCTACTCCTGCTTCACTGTCTGTTAAGGGAATAAACCCACTCCTGCCTCACTGTCTGTTAAGGAAATAAACCCACTCCTGCCTCACTGTCTGTTAAGGGAATAAACCCACTCCTGCCTCACTGTCTGTTAAGGGAATAAACCCACTCCTGCCTCACTGTCTGTTAAGAGAATAAACCCACTCCTGCCTCACTGTCTGTTAAGGGAATAAACCCACTCCTGCCTCACTGTCTGTTAAGGGAATAAACCCACTCCTGCCTCACTGTCTGTTAAGCACCCTTCATTTTTTTTTTGTATTGTGATCGTTCAGGGTATTTAGCATCATAAATACTGTACCGGTACTAATATTTAGTACTCAATACCACACACCGTACCGGTACTAATATTTAGTACTCAATACCACACACCATACTGGTACTAATATTTAATGAAGAAACATAATGATACTCTAAAATCTTTTAGTTATCAGAGATTGAGATTTATCATAATTTTCCATACTCTTGAGAAGTTTATTTCAAAGTTTAGATGATTTACCAATAACTTTTGAACAGAACTATAAGGAATCTATTGCACCAGTATTCTAGAATTATTTGTAATGGTATCCTTGTGACTGTCATCCTTAAAACATTTTTTTTTTTTTTAAATGTAATGCGTTCATAGTTGTTCCTACAATGGTGTTCTTGCATTTTCATTGAAGGCTATTATTGAAGTTCAAGCCATCAAGTACGGTACTTTACAAACTTTGTGATAAGCATTATTCTGAATAACAGAGGTTTAAAAATAAATACTTTGCCAATATTTAATGTGCTAAGATTTTTGCACAGATTTTTGTAAAATTAATATTTTTTCTGGATCATAATCTATCAGAAAGCTAAAAAAAATATATTTTTGTGAACTAGCATTTTGATTATCATGCCAATTCTATAATTATTTTTGTTGGTACTAGTTTTAGAAAAATTATTTTTCCTAATTGCTCAATTTAAATTAAATTCTGTGGATTTTGTAAAAATAAGTGTTTTAAAGTATGTCTGAGGAAATTTGTAATTTATCTGAAAAAAGTTGTATTATTGTGAAATTACAAATATACGTTTTAATCAACTGAGTAGTGGGAAGTGTATATTTTATTCTTATAGGATTTTCTTCAGATAAAATCACACAATAATAAACATATAATGTTATTTTGTAAACAACCATGTTGGTTTTTTTTTTACATAATAATGCCATTTTAATAACCCATAAAAATGTATAGAACTTTCTGCTTAACATTTTTAAAAACATTTTTATTCTGGTAAAACTTTGAAATATTAAGAAAATGTAAATACTATTAGTAAGTTTGTTATTTTTGTTTGCGTTCAACGTGTAAAATGATGTTAGCAGTGCTTTTTTGAAATGGAAACCCTATTTTAAAAAACTTTAAATTTTACTATATTTTAGTAAAATTAAAATAAAAGTCGTAGCTTGACTTTTCAAGGTCTCATTTGCCACTTTTTGGCTTAGATATTCCTCTCCCGATTTGCATTAAAATATGATAATTGAGAGCATATCCAAATCACATCTTTAAGTCACTAAAATATCCAAGGCCTACTGCAGTCATTGCTGGGCGATGTTTCTAGGTTAAGTGACACCTACATTTTTATAAACTGGCATCTCTTCCAACGCTCTCCAATACTCCAGTAAAGTTTAGAATTTAGCAAAATTAAATTATTCACTATAATGCATTCTTGTATTTTGAACTTATCAAAACTTTTTTTGTTACTAAAACAATTTAATAGGCGATATTATGCTATGGAAAATACATACCCTCAAGAATGCCACAAATGGAATGAATTTAGTTCATGTCCCCAATTTATGTAGCGTTAAAGACATCTTTGATCATTATTAGAGCTAATTTTGACGATTTCCACACAAACGTTTCAAATGTCTCATCAAAATTATCCAAAGAAACACTAAATTCAATTATGTCCCAAAAATACACACCTGTATTTTGAATTTGCCGGACTGTCGTCAGCACCCTCAATTTATGCACCCCATTCCCTTATGCTAATCAATGTTAAAGTATTAATTTGAATATAAGCTTGTGCAAAATGATAACCCTAGGGCACGCCACAACCAGGGTGAATTCAATTTATGTATTGCACTGGCACCAAAATGCCTCCCCAGACCCTTACAAATTTCTTTCCCCTGATCAGAAAGTCTAATAGAAACATAGAATTCAACTATACTCCAAAGGCATCTCTTGATTTTAAAATAATAATAAAAAATTCTTGGGAGAAGGCTCCCCAATTCCCTCCACCGCTCAAGATTTATCCTCCTTACTTTTACCCGTCTGGGGCATAGGCCGTCTACAATAATTTTCCATTCATCTCTGTCCTGTGCTTTCCTTTTCAGTTGCTTCTAGGTGTATCCCATACTTTGTGTGTCTCCTTCTAGTTCGCGACTCAGTGTATTTTTAGGGCCTCTTCTCTTTCTTTTTTCCTGGTGGATTTCATGTTAGGGATTGTCGGGTGATGTTATCTGGGGATTTGCAGAGAATGTGCCCTATCCACCTCCATCTGTTCCTTATGATGTCTTAATCAATAGGCTGCTGGTATATCCTTTCTAGTAAGTCTATTTTGGTGATGGTGTTTGGCCATTTGATATTCAGAATCTTTCTACGGCAAGTGTTTTTAAAGGTCTTTACTTTCTGCGTAATGATCGCAGTTGTTCTACAAGTTGCGTCTCCATAGAGTATGACTGTTTTGACATTTGTGTTCAAAATTTTGACTTTGGTTTGAAGAGTCAGCTCCTTTGACTCCCCTTATTTTCTTTAAAAGCACAAATGCTGACCTAACCTTTACAATTCTAGCCATGATATCATCTTCAGATCCACCATTTAAGTCATTGGTGTTGCCTAAGTATGTGAAGGCCTCCACACTTCTTCCAGTGCCTTTCCCACCAGAAAAATCTGCTCTTGGCTGGCTGAGTTTAGCTGTATGGCTTTATCATCTTTGTTTTGCTTGTATTTATAGAAATGAAAATATGATTCATCAGCATCCTCGATTTCTACCCTATATCCTGATCATAATGATTGCTAAGATAGATACTGCCTAGTGACATAATGATTTCTAAGATAGATACTGCCTAGTGACATAATGATTGCTAAGATAGATACAGCCTAGTGACATAATGATTGCTAAGATAGATACTGCCTAGTGACATAATGATTGCTAAGATAGATACTGCCTAGTGACATAATGATTGCTAAGATAGATACTGCCTAGTGACAAAATGATTGCTAAGATAGATACTGCCTAGTGACATAATGATTGCTAAGATAGATACTGCCTAGTGACATAATGATTGCTAATATAGATACAGCCTAGTGACATAATGATTGCTAAGATAGATACTGCCTAGTGACATAATGATTGCTAAGATAGATACTGCCTAGTGACATAATGATTGCTAAGATAGATACTGCCTAGTGACAAAATGATTGCTAAGATAGATACTGCCTAGTGACATAATGATTGCTAAGATAGATACTGCCTAGTGACATAATGATTGCTAATATAGATACAGCCTAGTGACATAATGATTGCTAAGATAGATACTGCCTAGTGACATAATGATTGCTAAGATAGATACTGCCTAGTGACATAATGATTGCTAAGATAGATACTGCCTAGTGACATAATGATTGCTAAGATAGATACTGCCTAGTGACATAATGATTGCTAAGATAGATACTGCCTAGTGACATAATGATTGCTAATATAGATACAGCCTAGTGACATAATGATTGCTAAGATAGATACTGCCTAGTGACATAATGATTGCTAAGATAGATACTGCCTAGTGACATAATGATTGCTAAGATAGATACTGCCTAGTGACATAATGATTGCTAAGATAGATACTGCCTAGTGACATAATGATTGCTAAGATAGATACTGCCTAGTGACATAATGATTGCTAAGATAGATAATGCCTAGTGACATAATGATTGCTAAGATAGATACTGCCTAGTGACATAATGATTGCTAAGATAGATACTGCCTAGTGACATAATGATTGCTAAGATAGATACTGCCTAGTGACATAATGATTGCTAAGATAGATACTGCCTAGTGACATAATGATTGCTAAGATAGATACTGCCTAGTGACATAATGATTGCTAAGATAGATACTGCCTAGTGACATAATGATTGCTAAGATAGATACTGCCTAGTGACATAATGATTGCTAAGATAGATACTGCCTAGTGACATAATGATTGCTAAGATAGATACTGCCTAGTGACATAATGATTGCTAAGATAGATACTGCCTAGTGACATAATGATTGCTAAGATAGATACTGCCTAGTGACATAATGATTGCTAATATAGATACAGCCTAGTGACATAATGATTGCTAAGATAGATACTGCCTAGTGACATAATGATTGCTAAGATAGATACTGCCTAGTGACATAATGATTGCTAAGATAGATACTGCCTAGTGACATAATGATTGCTAAGATAGATACTGCCTAGTGACATAATGATTGCTAAGATAGATACTGCCTAGTGACATAATGATTGCTAAGATAGATACTGCCTAGTGACATAATGATTGCTAAGATAGATACTGCCTAGTGACATAATGATTGCTAAGATAGATACTGCCTAGTGACATAATGATTGCTAAGATAGATACTGCCTAGTGACATAGCTAGGTGAATATGCATTTGTTTTTGTTTTGTTTCTATACAGCTGTTCTTTATTCCATAAATTTATTTTATTGTCATGATTATGTCTCTTTTGCTAATATTTTTATGTACAGCACGGTGAGCCCACCCCTAGGCTGGGGTATCGCGCTATATAAGACAACTAATAATAATAATAATATTAGTGCCACCATGGGCAGCCAAATATATTTGTTGCTCCCCTTTCATGATAAAACTCTGCAGCTGTCCAAAAATGCTGCACCTCCATAAAAAGAAAAATTCAGCTTCATTGAACCAGTGAAGTCAAGACAGATTAGTTATAACAGTGTCATTTTAGATCATTTAATACGACTGTTTATCTTGCACTTCTACTTCTAGGAACAGAAACCTGGTTTTACAAAAATATTGACAAAGCAGGAGCATTTCAAAAAGAAAAGAAACAAGATTTTCAATGTGGAAATAAGCCTGGTGTATGTTTTTACTTGAAGGAATATCAAAATTTACAGTTCTATTGGGTGTTGGATGCTGGTCATATGGTAAATTGATGTTTACATTTTTCTTATGTCATTTAATTAACATTTTTACATTTACAGGTTTATCCTTCCAATATGAGCAGAGCTATGTTACAGATAAAATACTACTTTGGTTTCAGTTAATTCAGGGATCAGTGTCCACTTGTGACTTGTAGTCCACAAGTGTTGTGTCTCTAACTCTAAGACTGATTAGAAAATTGTTAATCTCAAACAAAATGTACCTGTATTCATAAGCAAATAAAAGTATCAATTACTTTAATTGTGTTTCCAAGATAAGTACAACATAAATTATTTAAGTAAAAAAAGAGAAAAATATATCACATAATATTGATTTTAAGATGACAATATATTTTAAATTCCATCTTCCGTTTCCTTATTTTAAGCTTGATGTTGACAACACCAACATTTAAACTAAGGTCTCATCACCTTTTTTATTTCTGTGTGCAGGGTTTTGCATTACTGCACTCCCCCAATCAAGAAATAAACAAAAAAATAAAAAAAAGAGTAAAATAAAATGATATTAAACTGAGATTTCATAAAAGACAGTGGTCTCCCCTTTCCGTTTCCTCTGTCCCACTGAAACAGTCTCAGATCTCTGTAGTTGTATTTATATCCTCCATTTGGTCAAATAAAGGTTTTTGACCACTGTTTTAGTTTTAGCATTTATGGATGTCAAATAGCTAAAACTGTATTCTTTATCTTGCAGGTACCAACAGACAATGGGCCAGGTGCTCTAGCTATGGTCAACAAAATTATAAATAACCAATAAATTTATCCAATGCATTTTACCCAAACTGAACTCGTTTCATTATACTATCATAGGGGTTTTGCTTACTGTTCAAGCTTCAAAGGAATCAGATATTTGGTATTCTAAGGCAGGCATATGTATTTGATGGTACTGGTTTTTTAAAAAGCTTGTCTAGTCTTTTCCACTTGCTAGTTATGGAACTTGTTTGTATGGAACTTGTTTGTATTTGTGATAAAATTAAACAGTCCTTTCCACTTGCTAGGTACAGAAATTGTTTTTATTTGCCATAAAATTAATCAGTCTTTTAAATTTACAATTAATAAAACTTAGTATTTAGCTTTAAGTTAATCCAAACTAAAAATCTCAATTCAAAGAAAAATTAGCAATTTATAGAATATTAACTGCTTACTACAGCAAATATAAAATTAATTTTGAGTTTGTAAAAATTTGCAACTGTAATTGATGTGAAGATATTTTTGTGAGAATTGTTAATGAAGTTCCTAGGCATGTAAATTGAACCTTCAAGATAATTTTTAAGATAGAATACATTTATTTGAATTTAAATTACTTATATTTATACTGTCATTTACTTTTTAAGTTGTAAATTTCATTGTTTTCATAGTAATATTTTCAATGTTTTTTAAGATTGGCATTAAATTATTCAGTGCCTTTTTTTTAATGAACTTTTTTAATATTGTCTTCTTGAGCATGAATAAAAAATGAACTTGTAATCATGATTATGTTTCTATATTTCTTAGGTATGAACTGAATGTTTAAATACATTTGTATGTCCTAAATAGCTGTCATTTGAAAAAAAAATAATTGCCATAAAGCAAAATTCATTTCATCAACATGTATGTATGAACATACAAAAACTCTGCTAATATAACCCGTCATTTTACCAAAAGTTTTTCTTGTCCTGACTTCAATGTATCTGGTCATGCATATTTTAACCCATTTACCTCCTCTTCAGGCCACCAGCCCATGATCCTAATGTGTCAAAGTCATAGTGAAAGCTCAGATCTTATTAAAATTAACCTTTTACGTGATACCCGGTACTAATATCAGTTTCATAATTTCAGAGATTATTTTTATGACAAACAGATCTGACAAACAGATTTTATTATTGAGTACCTTTTGATAATTATGTAACACATAGTTTCAGGGGTAATTTTAATGCGAACTTATAAGAAATTTGCAAAATGAATGTGCTCCAGTGCTTAAGGCTTAAGCAAATAATAAAATAACGTTCAATAAATCATTGTACTGGTATCACAGATATCATTTGTATATTTACAGTCTAATGTACATGAATTAACCAAAATGAACATTAATTTGACATTTTTATACAGTTATCATCTTATAATTGTCTTATTTTAAAATACTAACAATAAATAATGACATTGATAACTTTGAATAAAATATTTTACAGACCTCGTTACACTAGAACTCCCAAAATAGTACAATATAGTCTCAGAATAGTACAGTCACATAATCATACAATACCGCATTGTAATAGTAAATAAACATACAGTGTAATCACAAAAAGTGATGTATATAAAATTTAAAAATGTGTGTTTATGCCAAAAATGAAAATAATCGCTAAGTGAATGAAGAAATAAGTTCAACTGTGATACATATGGGGGGAAATGGGTTGCCCACTCCGGCATTAAGCCTAGGAGCCTCATTTTATTTTCCGTTAACTTATTTTAGTCTGATAACTACCACAACCTGTATTGGGATAAGGAAAGAGGAGTGCTTAAACCAAAAATTGTACAGCTGCTTAGTGACTTCTCAAAAGTAGATTTTAAATGCTGCTTACTAGATCTTATAAAATGTATTAATATCTGCTGCAATTAAGAAGGCATTTTTTTAAAAATCTGTAGTTTTCTCCATTTTAGCAATTGTGCCGTTCAGCCGAAGAACAAATTATGTCTCACAATTACATCATACAGCATAAAAGCAAACAAAACCGAATGTTTACTAAATTTGTCACTAGGTCAAATAGGCTCAATATCTCTGTTGCTATATCTTGTAAGTTCATTGTGACAACACAAAGCAAAAATACGAGGATCATTATGGAAGTTGTGGTGTTATTTAGAGCCTTTAAAAATATTTTGACACCTCCCTGTGTAGGAAGTAGACAAAAGTAACAACCGAAAACAAAGTTTATTTATATTTTTTTTAAAGTGTAAAATCATCAGAATATATTTTTTAAGCTGGTCTCATAAAAGCGAAGTTCTGAGAGGTCTTAGCGAGCAATCCTAAAAGACATATCAAAATCATACATTGTACACCAAAATCATAAACAGGTCTGATTTAATGATCTCATTTTTATCTTTCAACAAGACAAAAGATTTAGTAGCTAACAAGCTCTAGTATACATCTATTTACACTTAACATCCAATTTTCTAATGTAACTAATAAGGAATAGTACTGGTGCTCTAAATATTGCATGCCTAGTTTCTTTAGATTTGATAGTTCCTAAACTTCTCCAGCATAGGGTTAGAGTTAGCTTGCTTATCTCTCTTCCATTCTGGAATGGAACTATTTGAAGATGGCTCTGTTGAGAAATTAATATTTTAAAAAAGAAATAAAATAAATTAATCCGATGCCTTAATTTGTAGACCTAAACACCAAGTTATAATTTAAAAAATATTTCTAAACCAGGAAGTTGACATTTCTCTGGCCATGGTCAAATTAAGACAAATGTATCTGGATTTCCCAGTTATCATAATAATATCAAATGTTGTACCTCGTAATGTAAATTTAAGTTTCTCCTCATAATATCAAATGTTGTACCTCTTAATGTAAATTTAAGTTTCTCCTCATAATATCAAATGTTGTACCTCTTAATGTAAATTTAAGTTTCTCCTCAAGGTCAATCAAACTTTGACTTTTGTTGGCATGTGATGATGGCACATACTTGCACTGTGAGGAGGTCGGTTCTTTTACTTCTGGGTGACTGATCGCCACTTGTTCTTTTTGATGGCCCCAATGCATTGACTGAAATCATTATTTAACAGTTAAAGCTTACTACATAATAATTTAGTCATTTTTATGCATGCATTTATAAGTACATTTCAGTGGAAAGAACTGAACATTTCAGGAGAGTTTATAAAAAAAAAATAGTCCCAGGCATAATTCTTATTGTAAATACTTGAATTAAATTATAAGTACATTATCAAAAAATTATTGGATTATTAAAAAAAAATGAGTGACAAAAAATGTTGGAACCTTTTTATCTAATGTATACCTAGGATAAGATTTTGTAGACAAGAGTGTCCAACCTACAGCCTGAGGGCCAGAATCCTGTCTGCCAATCTCAGAATTCTGTCTGCCAATCTCTTTATACCAAATAAAGTCAAAAGAACAAAAATGTATTTAACTAAATTTTTCAACAGGACTAATGCTAACATTGGTAAATTTCACTGGCAGTGCCATGCAGGGCCATCATGCAACTTTTGGAGGCCCCATAACTCATTTCATTTTTTTGCCTCCTGCATTCAAAATTGATAGTTTAAAATTTGTCCACATTTTTATTTTGGAACCTTTAAATATCTTCTTTTTCTTCTATATATTAAGGGCCCACGATCAATTTATTGATCATTATGGCTCCTATGAATGTAGATGGGATTTGCAATGTCTCTGTGCCTGGTGTTGATGAGGATATTTCACTGGTTACAAGAGTAACTGTTTGAGGGTATCATGCACTAGGGGTTGGAAGGCCTGAGGCAATAGACGCAAATGAGTCAAGTGTTGTCGCCTCAACTGATCCTTTTGGAAGCTTGTTCCAGTCCCTGATTGTCTTTGGTAGGAATGAGAAGTTCCTATACTGGCTTCTCGCTGGTATGAGCCGGAACTGCCTGTCATGGCCTCGTCGTTGTCTATGGGGGAGAGGGACGAGTTTCTGTTTAATGCCAGAACAGTGGACTAGCCCATTATTTATCTTTTAAATCATGGAGAGCCTGGACTGTCGTCGTCGTTCCTCCAATAGTGACCAGCCCAGTGTTTCCAGCATGCTGCCAACACTAGAGGTATTTCTGTAGCGGTTCAGGACAAAGCGTGCTGCCCGTCGCTGTACTGCCTCCAACCTGTCGATGCTCTTCTGAGTGAATGGGTCCCAGACTGAAGATGCATAATCTAAAAGCGGCCGGACAAAGGCTTTATAGGCTCTTTCTTTCACACCTGAGTTGCTGATCTTTAGATTACGCCTTAAGAACCCCAGGGTCTTGTTTGCCTGGTTGCACACATTGTTAATATGCTCGTCCCAGCGGACCTCTCTCTGAATGCTAACACCCAGGTACCTTACAGAGGAAACTGACTCAAGCAAATGACCATGCAATTCATAGTGGTAGCGTAGAGGAGTACAACTTCTAGAGACTGACAGTGCTGGCACTTGGCTGGATGAAATTCCATGTCCCAGCTCACCTCCCACTCAGCTAACCAATTGAGATCCTCTTGTAGCTGGTCCTGGTCAGATTTGTTGGTGATCGTCCGGTACACGGCTGTGTCATCTGCGAACAGTCTTGCGTGGGATGTAAGTTTCTCGGGTAGGTCATTGATATATGCTAGGAACAAACAGGGGCCTAGCACCGAGCCCTGGGGTACCCCTGACTTAACATTGACAAAGGAGGAGCTGGCACCGTCCACCACTACTGCTTGACATCGGTTGTTGAGGAAGCTAGAGATCCATGTTATAGTAGTGCCTTGGATCCCATATCTCTGAAGTTTGTGTAGAAGCAAACTATGATTGACACGGTCAAAGGCCTTCGAGAAGTCCATCACCAGCACATCAGTTTGCTTGCTGTTTTCTAGATTTGTCATCAAGTCTTCAACAAACTCAAGGAGCTGGGTCTCACATGATCTATTGACTCTGAAGCCATGCTGACAGTCATTCAGTATATTTTTGCTTTCAAGATGCTTCATCATTCATGACTGCGCTTACGATTATGTGCTCCAATAGTTTGCATACTATGCTTGTGAGGGATATCGGATGATAATTGGCAGGGTCAGAATGCTCCCCTTTCTTGTAGACTGGAGTGACATCTGCTGGAACATTGCCAGAGCACAAACGATGATTGGAAGAGGATTGTCAGTGCAGGAACGATTTCTTTGGCCAATTCTTTGAGCACTCGTGGTTTTATACTGTCAGGACCACATGCTTTGTATGGGTTAATGGTTTTGAGGAGGGCAAGCACCTCCTGTCCTGAAATCTGAATATCTTCCATGACGGGGTTGGTTGTGTTCATCATGTTGGTTTTTAGGTGGAACTCAGCCTCTGAGTACTCTCTGCCGTCACCAAAGACCGACTGGAACTGCTGATTGAGTATATCAGCCTGTGTTTTTGGGTCAGATGACAAATGGCCATCCCATCTCAAGGGGGAAACTCCAACGCTTGAGGACTTTTGGTGCTTCATATAGCTCCAGAAGCGCTTGTTCCTGACACCCTTGGTCGGAGTGTCTTCCTCTGAGAAAATGCCTTTCAGGTAGTTCCAATACGATCTGCGCAGTAAGCGTTGGATGGTTCGGCGGAGTCTCAGTACCTCCTCTCTCAGTTCAACGGAGCCATTTTTCTTCACTCGCTTGTATTGGCGGTCTCTCCTGTGGATTAGCCCACGAATTTCAGCCGTGACCCATGGCTGATTAATATTAGGTTTGGTGGTCTTGTGTGGTATATATTTCTTCACTGCATCAGTGATTGTTGTCTTAAACTTCACCCACAGCTCTTCTGTTGTCGCTGTTCCCTGTATCGCCTGCATGTCTGAGCTCAGTTCTGTCGTTACAACTCTAAGGCCATCCCAGTCTGCCTTGGCATAAATAGGGATTTCTCGTATGACCTGCTTCTTTTTTAGTGTATTAACCTGAAATCCACAATATGGTATGCAGTGGTCTGAAATCCCGGGCATGACCTCAACTTTTGGGATGAAATGTGGACAGTTGGTGAGGAGTAGGTCAAGAGTGTTTCCCCCCCTCGTGGGTTCTTTAACCAACTGGTTGTTAATCATCTCCATGAAGTCTGAGTGTAGGACAGGGTATGGTGACTTGGGCTTCAAGGCAGGAATCTGCCAGTTCCAACCAGGAAAGTTAACATCACCCCTATAAGGAGAAAAGCGTTCTTTGACTGTGTTGCTCTCTGAAGCGATAATTCGAGCCTCCTGAGGCTGGGTTCATCTGCTGCGTTGGGTCTGTAATAGGCACAAACATAAAGTGTGCGTCTACCCTTCAGTTTCACTTTCACCCACAGGAGCTCGCAGTCATCAACATCTAGTTCTGGAGCAGCGTGGCAGTCCAGGTTGTGATGGACAGCAACAAGTACTCCTCCTCCTCTGTCTTGCCGGAATAATATATAATTATCCGGTACAACCTCTGCGTTGGCTATGGAGGGATTCAGCTTTCACGTTCACGTTCAATATGCGCAATGGTCTGTGTTTCCACTTGTCCTGCTGACTGCAGCGCATAGGAGTTGAACAATGTGGTGGCTGAAAACTTCGATTGTATGTTGGTGTGGAGCATGAGGGATTCAGAGAGAAATCTGGGAAGGTAGAGTCTGTCCCTGCACCATGGAGGTCAAACAAAGACTGGTTAGTCCAGTACAGTACAGTACCACGGCACGCCAGAATCCTCAGCATGCTGGTTGTAATAAGTTGTGTCGATGCTTTGGCATTGACCATGGAACCATTGCCCACATTGTTCACAGGCAACGCCTCTATCCTCCGACTTTACAGCAAGGTCACATGTTCCGCAGATCTGTGATGACTGGGATTTGGAACAAGAGTGGACATGCAAGGGAGGACACCCAGCACTATTAGCGACGTTCGGTCCAGGATTGGGTTCAGGGGAGTACGAATTTGCCAGGAGGATGCAGGCCAGATACAATAGTACCAGTCTTTGACGGCCCAAGGGCCTCTGCGTATAGCGATATCGGGATGCTCTATTTAAAATGTCTACAAACACACAGTGAGCAGTACCAGCAGTGCGGAAAACTAACGTCTTACTGAAGTCTAAATTGTCATATAAAGCATCTATTTCTGGTTTCTTGGCATCACAGGTGAACAATTTATTTTCTAGAGCCGTTTCCACAATGGTATATAATGTAATATTGTATTTGAACATACCACAAGTCACTCCGGTGTGTATCAGTCTGAGAGAACACGCAGGAATAGAGCTGTGCCAAGCTTTAAGTAAGACTGGAAGTGGTAACAAACATGGCGCCGAAGATCAACAATGCAGTACAAAGCCAGAAATTGCACATTTAGCTCATTATATTGAAGACAGTCACTTTTGGCTATTCCCTTGACCAGTGATGGTGACATTTTAGTTTATACATCACAGTTTGTTGAGAACTTGTTAGACTGATAATGTCATATTCAAAGAAATATTCCTCATCACTGAAACATGTAAACGAATCCCATCTAACCGGAAGTTTTGTTCCATATCTGAGGCCCCCTGCAGCAGCAGGGGTTGCTGGGCCCATGCAACTTGTACCATAATTTCAGATAAAAATTATTTATTGTAAATGAAGACACATGGTTCTAACTTATATGTATAGTGCATCATTTAACTGATTAATTTAATAATATGGTATCTTTAGTCAATAAAGTCTAATAGACCTATGTATAAACTCAATGGACCTATTAAGTGTTTAGTATTCTTGTCTTATTTGTTAAGTTTGGTGATGATCATGCTCTCAGGAAAGTCACTCAGTTTTGGCATGTTAAAAGAAAACCAGTTACTTGAGAAACAAACAAAAACCCAATGTAATTCCAACCTATAACAGACAAATGATCGGCAACAATGCAAAGAGATACACATTAGTAGCCATTTAGTGACCTACAGTTTTAACATGACCCATGGACCGCCATGTTTCAAAGGGAATGGCTAATCCACTGTGCCTCCATTTGTCATATTCTTTTCTCTTCTCTGGATCAAGCAAAGTGTCTTTTGCCTGGGATAACCTTGCAAACTTTTCATCTGGGATGGAGATTAATTTTTTAAAATATCAGAATTAAAATGGGATAAAGCTCATTCATTAATTTTATTTATGTCTGGTAAAAACCAGATGTTAACAACGTGACTCCTTGTAACAATTCTAGTAATGTTGGCATCAGTTGATTTGTGTTTTGTGTGACACTTCAAATAATGACAAATATTTCTGCTATCTAGGTTTTGTTCCTCACTTTCAGACTTTATGATATACATTGACAAATCAAAAATGCTGGTCAGACATGACAACACAGTTCATTTATTACATTGTACATTTCAGTTTCACACAGACACTTGTTTTATTGAAATTCAGTTCTTGTCAAAAAGAAATTATTGATTCCCCAGACACTAAATATCAATATTAATTACAGTGATTTCAATTTTGAATAATTACATTCTATTTCCTGTGCAGCCCTGATACATAATGATAATGTATTGTGTGTCCAGTCTGTTTATGAATTATTGCATATTTTCCAAAACTACTGACTGAGGGGAAGGGGTTAATGTGGTCACATACAAGTGTTGATTGGAAGTCATAGAGTTAAATAATCCCACTTTATGCTATTTTTATTACAAACTTCAGCTGCAAGTTTTATTTGCTCTAAAGAAAATCCAAACGGAAACATGATATGTTAAATCCTTAATCTTACATACAGTGGCATAATTTTGTTGTTTGTCCGGGTGACACCCAAAAACTTGATATGTTATATCCTTAATCTTACGTGCAGTGGCATCATCTTGTTGTTTGTCTGGGTGACACAACAAAACTTGAGCTTTGTACTCAGCTGTTATTTGTTCTTCCTGAAATGAAGAAAATGAAAGCTAAAACATAGGTAAGAGTAGTAAAAGGGCGACCTTTTGATTAACTCAGTTGATGACGCTTGCAGGATAATTAGCAGAAACATATCCATTTCCACTATTTAAATCTAAATATTTTAAAAACTTATCACTCATTGCAATTTTAAAATAAAATGTAAGTTCTTAAGGCCAGGTTGTAATTTTCACCAGCTCCATCTCCGGCCAAAAAGACCCTGCTCTATCTCCAGCCAAAATGACCCTGCTCCATCTCAGGCCAAAAAAGACCCTGCTCCATCTCCGGCCAAAAAGACCCTGCTCTATCTCCGGCCAAAAAAGACCCTGCTCCATCTCTGCCAAAAGACCCTGCTCCATCTCCGGCCAAAAAGACCCTGCTCCATCTCCGGCCAAAAAGACCCTGCTCCATTTCCACTCTACAAACCTGATTTCTAGAACAGTTTTTTTATGCAGGAAATTTGTCAATGTTTTGAGCTTTATATATTTTTTTTTACATGTTGACGTTATTATTACTACTTGTATTACTAGACATTCTCAACCATAAAACATGTCAGAAATAAGCTTATGAACTAGTGAGTTAATTTTAGTTGCACAATCTCTCTTGGTGAGACTGACCATCCTACTTAGATGCTCCCCTCCCATAACTTTGCTTTTACCTCTCACATCTGCACCTTTTCGATGGTCTCATCCAGACATAACACTCAAACCCTGTTCCTAATAGACTTATTTCTAAAACCTTAACTTTGAACAGTTTCCTAACTTCTCCCACCCAAACTCCAAAATCCACTTAGCTCATTTTGACCTACAACCCCTTGACCTATTACCAGTGCCAGTTGAAGACCAGCTAGGCATTTGAAATTTTTATCCTAAAATATATCCATCATTGTCACCTTGTCTTCGAGTCAACTTTTAGTTACCTGGTACATATCACGACTGAAAATTGAATAAAGTATTTTATTCCACTTTTGTGGTGGCTTGTTCAAAATCCTTAGGAAAAGTTTAATGCTTGTGTTGTTTCCCTTGTTTATGCTTTTCTCCCCTGATTTCTATGACTTGCTTTGTAGGAGATGTCTGTCATAACTACCATACATTATGTCATTACAACTACGTTCAAGATCAAATAATACCCTAAAAAATTTGGATCATGTGCCTTACTTACTTTTAGGTTTATCTAGCACTGCCTTTCTCTTACTGCCCTAGGCCTACTTAAGTCCACCACACACTCTCCTTTAGATTTGCTCTCCTACAAACTCATAAATTAATCTCAGGATATTTATTAGGCTGATATAATTATTTAAATTTTTTGCTGAATAAATTATAATTGGTTACTGGTATTGTACTGATAGTATTATTAGTGTTTCTGGTGGCCCAACTTTTTATTTTTAGCGTTTACTAATCTGAAGTAATGGCACTTAAGTCTATACCAGGGGTTCTTAACAATGAGTGCGGGGAAGCAGTACCAAAAAAAACTACCCAAAAAATTTAATCAGATAAAGCAAAAAAAATATACCAGTATATAGAATGAGAGCCGATTATATTTTTCATTAGACAAAAGTAGTAAAGCGTATTGCTTCAAATATTTTTATTTAACAATAGCATGGCACCAATTGTCTGAATTTACCAAATACTTTATCGATCGGGGAGGGCTGTGGGATTTGTTTTGAAATAGAGAGGTGTGCAGAATGTTAAAAAAAAAACGTGTCCTGGTCTCTAGAATAAAACTAAACACTGGTAATTAAAGGGTTCTTGGAGAACGACTAACCAGGACTCTCCATGATTTACAAGATAAATAATGGGCTAGTCCACTGCTCTGGCATTAAACAGAAACTCGTCCCTCTCCCCCATAGGCAGCGACGAGGCCATGACAGGCAGTTCTGGCTCATACCAGCGAGAAGCCAGTATAGGAACTCCTCATTCAAGCTTTCAAAAGGAACAATTGAGGTGACAACACCTGACTCATTTGCGCCTATTGGCTTAGGCCTTCCAACTCCCAGTGCATGATACCCTCACTAAGTACCTCTTGCAACCAGTGAAATGTCCTCATCAACACCAGGCACAGAAACATTGCAAATCCCCTCTACGTTCATAGGAGCCAGTGGGCTCTTAATATATAGAAGATGAAAGCCTCTGCAGATGCTGCATCATTTTACTATTTAGTCACTCATTCATAGATAAAAAATAATTGTCATGGTCATCATCCATTCAATTAAATTCACATTTGTCATTTGTTTTGTGATTTATTTATTTTGTGTTGTCTATTCATATTATTTTTGATTTAGTATTTACCGTTGAGCTTTCATGGCAACCAAGAATAAAGTAATAATCATCTTCATGTTTTCGTTGATAAGTCAAAATGTCGTCCATTTTTTTCACTATCGGACTATCGTATTAGAAACGCATTACCAATTTAAAAAATTACATTCATTTGATTCATTAATGACATTATCTTATTAATGCCCTCAATATGATTTTCTAATAACTGGCGTTACTAAATAACGTTAGGTACCGTGAAATACCATTAGCACGTTCACATCTTTCATTATTTCATCCGTCATTCTTTGTGTGCAAATTTCATAATGTTTAGCCCATGATTAGACTAATAATAATGCCAAATTATTTTTATATTTATGTTTTAGCTGGATTAAACCAAGGTTCTATTGTAGGCCTAAATGCAAAGTGGTTGATAGAATACCCAGTGACCAGTGAAATTGTTTTATTTTTACTATACCGCGACCAGAGAATTGTGTTATACTTGGGGTCGTGGCTATATATTTATACCAAAATAATTATACACAATAAATATTTATTTCATTACTGATGCTAGAAATACTCAAATGAAAACAAAACTAACGAGGAAAAAACCTTAACCACCTAAGACATTATCTAACATTTACACAAATAAAATTAGTTTTTAAAAAACAACATAAAATACATATAATTATTAATAGGCAACTAGAAGTCAGCCAGTTCTACCAACCGAGGACCAATAACCCTATTACCAAACATAATGACATGGTAAAAGAGACTATCAAGAAAATGATTGCAGAATCGGCACTCCCCAAATCGGCCCCTGCTTTGATAGTGATCTCGGTCAGCCATGCTTCTACCTACTTCCTAAAATACACAAGTACAGTAACCTTGGCAGACCAATTGTTCCAGCGTGCTCTTGCCCCCTTCGAACATATCTCGGAATTCCTTGATGGAGTTTTTCAAACCATCGTAACCTCACTGCCAACTTACATTAAGGATACCAACCATGCTTTACAAACCTTAGAATCTATCATAATCCCTCTTGAAAAGAAACATCATCTATTTCTTCTTGATGTATGTTATCTATACACTTCTATCCCACACACTGACGGTCTCTTTGCTCTCAAATTCTTTCTCAAGACTAATCTCAACCCATCTATACCCACCAACACCCTCCTCCGATTGGATGAACTAGTCCTCACCCTCAATTCGTTTGAGTTTGGAGGCCAATTCTTCGACTAAATCAGTGGTGTTGCTATGGGGACTAAAATGGGACCCAGCTATGCATGCCTGTTCATGGGAAATTTCGAACACATGATCGAAAGCAACTATACCGGACACCTCCCTGAATTCTATAAGAGGTACATTAATGACGTTATAGGGGTCACCACTATGAAAAGGAGTGAACTTGACCTTTTCATTAACTTTCACCCTTCCATTAAATTCACATCTCTTGTTTCTGAGGCCTCAGTCCACTTTTTGGACATTACAGTCACCCTTCACAAAGACAGCATACTCACCTCCGCTTACTTTAAAGCTACTGATAGCCATAGCTATCTACTATACTCTTCCTCCCACCCTAAATCCTGTAAAGACTCTATTCCTCTTTCTCAATTACTTCGTCGACTTTGTCGGTCGGAGGATGACTTATGGGACAAAGCACTGGAGAGGATGGACTATTTCCGATGTAGGACCAAACTTATTATCACTTATAACCCTTACAAAATGTAATAGCTAAACGGGTTTTCCGTAAACACTGTGCTATCTTCCTCCCTGAGTCTGAAACAAAATAGATTTCCTCCTCCCCGCATCTAATTGTTTTCAGACGTGATAAAAAATCTGAGAGACGTCCTTGTGCGCAGTCTCATCAACGATACCCCCTCCCACTTTGAGACCAAGCCATGCGGGCGCAGCTGTTGCAACACCTGCCCGTTTGTCGTCCAGACTCAACTCATACGCTTCCCTGAGGGCAGTTTTCAGATACGCGACGGCTTTGTACTAGCCACAATGTTGTCTACGCTATTCTTTGCACCCGCTGCAAGATGACGTACAGAGGAGAGAAAGGACGCCGACTCTCTGATAGGTGTACTGAACACCTCCGTAATATCACGCAAGAAAAACAGTGTCCCATATCTAACCACTTCAATAGAAGCGACCAGCAGGGCAAGGTGGACTTTACAATAAGCGCGATCGTGACTAGCGTGAACACACCCAGCCGGGTTCATTTGGAACACAAGCTTATCCTGACCTATAGCGCTTTGACACCGCATGGGATGAACGTCATGCCTCTTTTCACAGCTTAAGCCTTGCTCCGCCCCTCCCCGTCATGACCTATCGCAGTTGAACAACGTCTCCTCTTTTCTTTCCCTCTTCTCTTTTTAATCTCTCACCCACTTATTCTCTGTCACAATTCTTTTGCTGCCCTCTCGGACACTACGTCTCAGCTAAGTGCTATATTTTGTATACATTTTATTTTGTTTTTTTCTGTTGTTTGTTCGCTGACGAAGGCTTCCTTTCGACACGTTCGTTGTTTTGGTGCGTTCCTTTTTTCAGGTTTATCTTTACTTTGTTTTACTTATTACCTATAATTATTAAGACGTTTTAAGGCAAGGTGACATATTTTTTTTATGTCATTCGAATAATTAGTGCAAATTAATAGTTGTTATATAATAAAACTGGCGAAATAACAATAATTCGTAATTAAGATCCCACGATTGCAAAAAAGGTTTGGGGGGTGGCACTTCCCCCTGACTATCTTACTGAAAATAAATAACTAAAAGCATTTTCGGAGTCTCGTTCATTAAAAAAACAATAATATGTAAACATTTATACAATATTTGACAAGCAAATAGTTTTAAAAACTAAATATCTAAGACTTAACATTTTGACAGTTATTTAGACGATATACATATACATTAACTTTCTATATTATGGATCTTTGCATATCATAATTGAAACATATTTTCATTGCCCCAAAATTTAACGGCATTTAGTCGGACCACTCGTAAAAAACAGTCGTTTTCCGATTTGTTTATTTGTTGTTTTTCGACTGGGAGCTAATTTTCATTCATTTGTTTCATTTCAACAATGTGAACATGACATTTGTAACAAATGTATTTTATTTTTAAATATTAAAAATTATATTTACATTTAAGTTTTAAAAAATGTTCAACTTTTATCAGGGTGTACATTTGTTTTTTGTGAGCAATAATATTGTTACAATGGGCATCTCCCTAAAAACTAAAACATAACATCCGGGCATGCGTAGTAGTTAAAGCGTTTTCTAAACCTATTTTTTTGGCAGATTTTGAATCACTTTGTTTTTCAATATTTGCATTTTTTTTGCTTCAAGATTCTAATCGTGAAAAGTTCTATTACACAGCAGCAGGTTAGTTTGAAAATATAACAAATTCAGCATAATGCAAGCCACATCTGATGTCTCGGATGTCACATCCTCAATAGATTCAATGCCTCAAGAGACCTCGAATAATAGTGAAACAGAGACAGAAATAGCGGGAGTAGGACTAATAGGAGACTCTGCTGTAGCATCTTCTTCAATAGATGAAGTTGGTGAAGTGAAATGCCCAGTCATTGGTGCGTCCCACTTGAATAATGACACAGTAACATCTTTAGTTCCACCCGAAGAAGAAGTGGGGCCTCCTGATAATTGTAAGTGTAAGTTTAGAACAAAGTTATTAAAGTAGTAGAGTATAAGTATAGGCATGATAGGGACTTGTTACTTGCAAGTGTGTAAGTTTAGTATAGAGTGGTATAGGCTCTACTCAAGTAACTGTAACAATTAAATATAGATATATTAATTATATATAATATAATATACCATATTTATCGGCGTATAACACGCACTTTTCTTCCTGAAAATAGGGTGCAAATGATGTGTGTGTGTTATACGCTGATATAATGTTAAGTTTTTTTCCTAAAATTTCCTTTTTAAAATGAGGTGCGTGTTATATGCCGGTGCGTGTTATACGCCGATAAATACGGTATATATTATATATAAAATAACCCAGAGCAGGCCTGCACAACTCAAAATGTAAGGCGGGCCGAAAGAAATTAGGGTGGGGGGGCATTAAGAAAATAATAATAATAAAGAATATTTCGTTATTTACGAAAGTAAATTTATGTGACACATTGCATCGTTTTTCAATAACAAGTTTGTCATATTCAGGAGTAGGAGACAAAATGGAAGTAGCTGTTCTCAAGATGTCTTCCAAATGAACATCAGTCAAACATGAGCATGGCTTGCATTTATTAATGTACATTATTGAAAATGTCTGTTCACATAGATAAGTGGTTCCAAACACACTAAAAGTTTTTAGTGCAACTTCGTAAAGAGTTTTGTACTTCTCACGGTCCAGATTTTTATAAAACTTCTACAGGCTGCTCTCTCTGTGCTTGCTTCGGTAAATTGCCGAACATTGCAGTTCGATAAGCTTCAGCTGCAATTGAACTGGTATGTCCTCGGGATTCACAGAAAATGGATCTTCAATCTATTTTAAACTGAATTTCATCTTCTTTAGAAAGAGTGAGTCTTTTATCGAATTCTTCTATCAAAAGATTAATTTCTTAAGCAAATTGTTTTCCTAACACGAAGTGCTTGTCCTGAGGAATATGCTGCGCATAAGTGGAGAAGTGACTCATTACACCATTTAGTAACTGGGTTTTGAAAAGTTTTATTTTCAGTTTAAAAGCTTTTACTGCTGCAAACATTTCAAACGTCAAGGCCATTTAAATGTGTTGTAATATCACAAAAGAAGAAGAGGTCATGATTCCAGGACTCATCTTCAAGCTCAGGGAATTCCTTTGCCTCATCTTCTAGGAATTTAGATATTTCCTTCTTCAAACCAACGAATCGCTGAAACACTTTCCCTCGGCTTAACCATCTCACTTCTGCGTGATATATTACGTCTCTGTAGTAGGCGTCTATATCTTCAAGAAAAGCTTGAAAAGCCCTATGTTTAAGCCCTCTTGATCTTATATGGTTGACTATTTTGACAACAACCGACATAACATGTTCTAAATGGCTACATAAGGGTGGCACATGTTTAATGCAATGATATTTTGTTATTTGCCTTCCGGTAAAATTTTCAAAAAGCCCTACTGCTCCCTTATTTATACTGTCATTTTCCGGGCACCGTCCGTACAAATGGCCACTTTTGTCAACAACTTTAATGAAAATGAGAAGTTGGGCAGTGTCTTTTAAATCTGTGCTTTCGTCCATAGCTAGAGAATAAAAAGAAAATTCACAAGCTTTCTGCATTAATTGCTCTTGAAGATTGGTGGAAATATCAGTCATTCTTACACTGTCATTTGCGATAAGCTGATGTTTTGAAATAACACTGTTTTTTCCCTGGCATATTTCAGACGTGACAATCAGCATGCTCTTCTTACAAATTCGCCTTCAGTAAAGGATTTCCCAGCAGTAGCAATTTCCCTTGAAATGCAAAAGCTTATCTTCGTAGCAGTCTCACTTTCACTGCTCTTTTTCTTTAAAAATGTCTGCTCTCAAGTAAAAGTTTTCGATAGATACTCTGCTTTAATGGATTTTTCATTTTGGCCCAATTTTGACAAATTAGGATGTTTAGATTCAAAATGCTGTAGAAGATTATACTCTTTCGGCGCAGCAACTGTGTCATGACATACGAGGCACAGTATTATGTCTTTGAACACTGTAAAAATAGTATTTATTTGTCCACTCAGGATTAAAAATTCTGTGCTCTATCTCTAGTTTTCTCTTTCTGCTTTTAATTATGGCGCTTAAATATTTCAAGCACTTGTCTATAAGTATATTACCGAACTAAAAACACAGAATATCAAAATAATGCGATACATAAGTTCAACACAACACAATTCTACACTATATTACAAAAATAGTAAAAGGCTGCTCTGCACAGAAGACACTAGTTTTGAACACACTTATGCTAGAGAGTTGGTTATGTTGATTGAGAATACATAAGCGCTCGAAATAGTAGTCAATTTCCCCTGAGAAAGAGTTCTTGCTCGGAAAAAGCATGTGTGTGTGATTAAATATTGTCACGAGGAAAGAAAACGTGTATTGAAATATTTACACTATAAAAAATTAGTAGATCTAATTTAATTTGATTTAATAAAACAAAACATTCCTTTCAAGTATACGTGGGGAAAAAATTTTTTTCATTGATTATTTATAATTGAAATAAAATTTTATAGTATTATACTGTATATATCGTAATAATATCGTAATATTATCGTAATATTATAAATCAATAAGCTAGGGAAAATTAAAATTAATTTATAATAATTACTTTAAATTACTTTATATAATTTACAAAGTGGGTGCATGGGGCCCATTCAATTCGTCACATTTTTTCAGTGGAACGTAATAAAATTAAGGCAAAGGGACTAAAATTCAATTCTAACTGATGATTTTTAACTCAAAATCCCAGCTTTTTATTTTATTAAACCTTTGACATGTAGCATATTTGTATATATGTTTTGACTGTTAGGTATGGTTTACCCAAATGCATTAAACATCTATCTTACTGTACTTTTATTTAGAATATCAGTTTTCATTCCTTAGTACAATTTATTTCCCATCTCATAACTCATGGTAGTTTTGTGGACTTATTTTCATGAATAACTATCTTCCTCTAGCCTTTAAGAGATCTTGTGAATTGTTATATATTTTTGTAATGTTTGTTAGTTTATATTTAGCATGTCATTTTTGCTGAAGAAAATAAGTGAAACAAAGTATGGCAAAGCTTGAAAAAAAGATGCAACAAAACAATGAACAAGAAGCCTTCTTCAGTGAACAAACAGTAAAAACTGTTTAGTGGGATTTTGACATCACATGGCTGAATGTCATGTTCTTCTCTTGTTAAATCCCCCCCTCCCCTTTTTCTCTTTCTTTCTTTCTGTGTTACAACCAATTGCTGTGTACTTACTTTTCCTCTCTTCCTTCCCCTGTTGCCTGTATTAACACACTTACTTACTAATGGTCTTTACATTCGTCTTGCTGTCCTTCCGCTTACTAAATTGCAGCTGTTAACTTTAATTTTTATAATGTTTTTACTTTTGTTTGCTCGCCGAAGAAGGCTTTTTCAGATTTTCCCATACTTTGTTTCACTTGAACCTAACTTGATTGCAGTCTCTCTCCCTTAATTTCATTTTTGCCCTCACTGTGTTGTTGCATTTATTTGTGTAACAAGTAAATTTTCTTTAAACTTTCAGTTGATTGTGGCAGCTCAAATCCCATGCCAATGTGTATCTCTGAGGACCAAACAGATGATGTGAGTGCATTGATAAGAATTGAAGCAATTTGATAATATTGAATAGAAACTAAATACCTGTAACATTATCTAGTAAATAGGTCATCTCAGTCTTTTTATGTTATTGGACAGCTCACACAAAATCATCTTATGACCAAAATGATTATATTTTATAGACTTTAGTTGCCTATATTTTGAACGTAACCATAACAAACAACATAGACATATCTTCAGAGCATCATATTATTTGTCATGAAGATCCTGTTATGATTTCTTAGTTTGCATCCATTTTGATAAACTTTCCTGTATGTTATAAAAAATAAATTAAGATGATATTATAATTGTAAGGTTCTGGTGTGACTATTGTGTATGACTTTTTAATGTTTGATTTGAAAAATAATAATTTTACTCGTACTGAATGTGTTAAATTTTTAGTTCATTTTGAAAACTCATTTTCTAGAACTCCAATGATCCTGTTGGACCAGATGAAGGAGACAATGCAAGTGAAATCAGTGATTTTTCTGACTTTAGTCAAGAGTCATGGCAGCCAGTGCAAGGTAACATTTAAAATACACCTTGTTATATGCATGCCAATATAGTTATATTCGTGTCAAATATTGAGTCTGTTTTCCCATGTTTAAAATAAAATAAACTTTATATTTTTGCTACATATTTGAAATGTATATGTTGATGTATTAAACGGTACCACGCCATGTTTTTAAAAACTTATTTGTCTTCATAATAATTTAAAACATGTTATATTCAGAATTTTTACATTTCAAATAGATCAATGTTGAGTTGTTTTGTGTCAAATATTTTAATTTGTTATTCATATGACCTATTATTTAGGTCCTATTGCTTGGGTCCAAGAACAAATGAGGAGGGGTCAGAGTCCTCGTAAAATATTGGAAGATCTCGTCCCATCTGGCACAGTTATTCCCGATGGCCTGGACCCAATAATGCTGTGGAAGATTATCATAAACATAGTGTCAGAGCCTCCCAAGCGCAAAAAACTTCACGACATTAATACTTTAGATGATGTCCTGCGACTTCTCAAGACGTGTAAAAAAATCATGGTCCTTACCGGTGCTGGAGTAAGTGATCAGAATCCACTCTTGTCCTTGATGAATTATTTGAATAAAATCACTTGTTTCACATTTTTAATATTGCTGAGGTTTTGGTTGAAAATTAAATCTTATTTAAATAGTTATGGAATGGTTGGAGCGAATGCACATTTCTTTTCTTTTATTTAATTAATGCATGTTCATGTATGTTTGTTGAATTTTATGTACAGCGTCGTGAGCCCGGCCCTAGGCTGGGGCACCGCAATATAGAAAACTTATGATAATGATAATTAGGGTCGCTAAATTTTTGCCGATGTCATTTTTAATAATTTTTTTAAAATACCGGTATTAATATCAATTTCTGCAGGTTTCTGTATCATGTGGCATACCAGACTTTCGATCACGTGATGGTGTTTATGCAAGACTTGCCAAAGACTTTCCAAATCTTCCAGATCCACAGGCCATGTTTGATATTCACTTTTTCCGCTCTGATCCACGACCATTTTTCAAGTTTGCTAAAGTAAATTTTTACGCATAACCTTTTATAGTTCAATAAAGAAAATTAAGCCAGTGATGTTAAGTAAATATTTGAGGATTGATTCCCTATCAACATCCAAGTTAACCTGCTTGAAATTTTTTGATAGGAAATTTATCCTGGTCAGTTCCAGCCCTCGCCATGTCATCACTTCATTCGATTAATAGAAGGTAAAGGGAAACTTCTGAGAAATTACACACAAAATATTGATACTTTAGAACAAGTGGCAGGTATACAGAAGGTGGTTCAGTGTCATGGTAAGGAAGATTGTTTTGTGAATGTTAGTCATTTTAAAAGATAAGTTATTTCTTACTTATAAGGACTTATTTGTGAGGGGACTATTGGTTAGTTGTAAATTAAATTTTTTAAATTAAATAATCGTTCTAAATTATTATTATTTTTTTTTACATTGTTGTAATCTTTTTGGGTCTCATTTGGAATTGCTAATTTCAGGTTCATTTGCTACAGCAACATGTGCAGTTTGTAGCCACAAAGTGGACTCAGATGCTATCAAAGAAGACATATTTAATCAGGTTTGACATTACCACAACTTCTATACAATGACCCTACTTTTCTCTTCCTTAGTGTTGATTCATTCAACTGTAATAATGAGAATGGTTGTTAACTGTCCTTTATAATTTGTTCCATTTTTTGTAGACATTAGACAGATCTGTGATGATGTTTTGGATGTGTTGTTAGGAAAAAATATTTGTTTCTCTAGGTCATACCTCACTGCCCACGGTGTCCATCTGCCAACCAAAATGCTGTGATGAAACCTGACATTGTTTTTTTTGGAGAAAGTTTGCCAGAACATTTTCACAATCAGATGGCTGCTGATAAAGATGAATGTGACCTTCTTATTGTGATTGGTTCTTCACTGAAAGTTAGGCCTGTAGCTCTCATACCAAGTAAGCTGCTTGATTTAGAGATATATGTATGGTAAGCTAATCGCAGATGAACAATGGAAGTACTCTCTTTCTATTGTTTTATATCTTATTTGGTGTGTTACAGTTTCAGCGCTGCCAACTTTTCCGATTTTTGTCGGAAATATACATTTTTTTACCCCTCATTCCAACCTTCAGACAAACCCGTTAAAATTCAGATTTTCCTAACATTAAAATTTTTCACCCGTCATAAAAATCTGAGATATTTGTCCGGCTATTACTAATATATATTTGACCAAGTCATATGACCGCCAAAACAAAGTTGCGAGAGATATTTGTCCGTCAACCTTGTCACGTGACCGCTAATAGACAATCAGTCCGGTTTCTGGACGTGTAGACACTGCCTTGTTTT
This sequence comes from Omphiscola glabra, assembly GCA_964017045.1. NCBI lineage: Eukaryota > Metazoa > Mollusca > Gastropoda > Lymnaeidae > Omphiscola > Omphiscola glabra. The sequence continues at coordinate 6,140,519 of OZ024795.1, read as the reverse complement.
AATCGAAGCAAACTGCGATCTCTAAATCATCATGCCATCATCAATTGATTCTGATCGTGATTCATCCTTTTTTTTTAGGCTAAAAAAAAATCAGTTGTGTTGCGACTTTTTGTTTTGTTTTTATTAAAGCTTTTCTTATTTAAACGGATAATTGATTGAAAGTGGTGGGTACAATGATATTAATAAACACATTTTAACACACACAAAGACAACATACAGCTGCAGCTAAAAGCAGTGAATATTACGACATCCATGTCTAATTTCTTTGCTAAGGAATCAGAAGTTTTATTTACCACCTCTCTTATTGAAGGAAATATTTCTCTAGCCAACTCCGATCGTTTAAATGTCAGAGTCAAAGAAATGTTTCCAGACTTGCAGAGTGCAAGAAGATTGTGAAGAAAAATTACAATGAAACAAGGGCAAGCGTGGAAGTTGATCTTTCTAACTTGCTTGTATCTAAAAATCAATTGCAATGCTAACCTTCAGTTGTCCAAAGAGCTGTTGGACAAGTGCAAAAAGGCAACTAGGGATAGGCTGGAAAACTGAACTCCCTCTTAGCAGCCTGTGTACAGATGCAAATAAAATGGATATTCTGTTCTGTATCTATATGTATTTAAACATTTCCAGTAATGTTTTTCTCATGTTCTGTGGACTCTTCAAAGACAATGGAGGTAACTTTATATTTCTTTATTTACTAAAAAATGCTTGTGCATTAGTATGTAGATCTTAAACCAGCGCGTGCACTCCCTACAGACTTTTTTACTTGGCAGGTCTGCAGTTGGATTTAATTATTAATTTTTTTACATTTTCTTTCACCAGACTCTTTACCTTCCAACGTTCCACAAATTTTGATCAACCGAGAACGCCTTCATCACTTTAACTTTGATGTGGAACTTCTGGGTAACTGTGATGGAATTATAGGTGAGCTTTGTCGACGACTGGGCCCCGGTTGGGAGCATCTGGCAGCTCCTGGACCCCCGTTAGAAGAAATTTTAATGACTGACCTACCAACACCTCCCATGAGTCCAGAATCAGTTGAAGCCAAGTCTCCCACCTATCCATCTGATGATTCTAGCAATGATGCCATTTCTCAGAATGGGGAAAATGCTGTTGATAAGGCTGATTTGGCTAAATTGGCACCAGTAGTTGAGAGTGAGGTCGGTCCAGCCATCAATACATCTGAATATGTTTCAAGTTCAGCTTGTATACCTGAGAAAGATCTACCCCAAATAATGAAGCCATCAGAGTGTTTAGCTTCACTCGCTGTTGCTCCAGAAGTTCGAGAAGATGATGTGGGTGTATATGAAGTTTCAACATCTCAGTCAGAATCTGCCTGTGCAAAGTCACATAGAAGTCACCATCACAAACACACTGGCAAATGGCCATTTGCCTCCATCAACTCCAAAGCGTACACTGAATGCATACCACCCTCCAGTGCTACTGACCAGTCATGTTCAGCTTGCACAGATCAACCAAGTGCTTCCTGCTCCTCTCAAGAAATAGAAACTTTAGTTAGTGCTTGTCACAAGAGAGATGTTATGTACATACCCAACAAGAAAACTCACATACATCATGGACAATCTCACTCACATCACAGTCATCACTTCCATGACATATCCAGATCTCATCAACAAGCTCAACCTACTGAGGATCCATCCAGTCATCAAGAACATCCAACCATCGTTGAGCAACAAACATCTCTCCATCTCAATGGTGACATCACACAGGATCAGTCGGACTTGGCCTCATTGAAAAAATCAGAAAAAAGGTCTTTCATTAACACCGGGGCAGGGGAAGCAGACACTAAAGAGGATGAAGCGTTATCAGACGCTAAGCGTCCAAAGCTCAGTGCCAACAGCTGCGATGGAGATGGTCCTGATACTGATAAGAAAGAAACTCCTGACTCACTGTCACACGATGGTTCCCTGGATGACATGCGCAAGATGTGGTGCAGCAAACACAGGCTGAGTTTAGCTCATAGAATGGGAGGTATGTGTTGATTCATTTCTTATAAACATTAAATGCATTTAACATTTTGTAATGCTTATATTTACTTTGATATAAATTTTTTGGTTTTAATTTGTGCAGGCTGCTTGATCTATTAATTTTAAATATCGGTATGTGGGATAACTAGACATATTTATATTTTGGAACGCAATTACTTTTGAATGCTTTATTTGATTTTAACGTTTTATGCCTACTTTTTCTTTCCACATTTTTAGACAACCAAGTGCTCTTTTTGCCCCCAAGTCGTTATGTCTTTAAAGGGGCTGAGGTCTATACAGATTCTGATAGTGAGGATTCCAGTGATGATGATGATGATGGTATTACTGAAAGCATGACATCCAGTGAAGTAGTAGCAGAGGAATTTGAGAGAAGTTCATCTATTGACTCCCGCTCAGACTCGGCCAAAGAATCTCATCTAGAAGGGTTGGTTGATTCAACAGCAATGAAATCAATGGATGCTGTAGGGGATATTCCCAGTTCTACTGCATTGAAATTGTTAGATTTGGCAACCGTTCCTGCAGATTCTTCTGCATTAAAAATGTTAGGAGCAGAAAATGTTGGTTGTGATAGTAATGAGCAAGACTCTGGTCTTCCATCTCTGCCATTGAGGGACATTGAGGTCAGTGAACTACTTCCCAGCAGTCTCCCCCAGAACAATGAGTGCTTCACTTTGCCAAACATTCCCCATGACGTTGTGGCTGAAGCCTTGGGCACCTGTCCTGTATCTTCTAGTGATGAAGTACTGCAGTAATGATACACGTGCAAAGTTGCTAATTTCCTTGTATCCCAATATAGCAAAGTATGACAATACCATACTGAAGGAACTTTATTTTTTTTTAATACTACAGTGACTACAGTGAGTTAATTTTTGTATTATTTGTGCAATGACTGTCTTACTTTTGCCCCAATAGAGGTCCCAGCTAATGTTTAATTTTGTATGCCAGTATTTCTAAGTTAAAATATTTAATACAGTTTTTTTGTAGAACAGAGCAGTAATTTGTTGTAGGCTGTTTCTGTTTGTATTTGGCAGTGTAAATTATGTGCATAATTAAAGTAAAATAGGTGTAAAACAAAGGGGAGACACATTTAAATTTGGTCCACATTTGCATGTTCTCTCTATTTATTCAGATTTATTATGGATCCAATTCAAACACCACACTAGGTAGCATGATGAGACTTCTCTAGTTTAATTGGAATTTTTTTTATATAGTTATATGGCAAAATTATTGGTTTGAGTAAATTAATGAACCAATATAAGACAAATAACTATCAAGAACTTTTCAGCTACATTAATGTATCTTTATCCTGTTCTTTATTGTCAGTTGCAAGGTTAGAATGGTTCCAAACAAAATTATCATATGGCTGACATTTCTTGATGTGAAGGTAAAAAAAATAGAAGTTCGCCTATTCACTATTAAATATTAGACACTTAAATGAGTACAATGAAAGTTTGGTTCAAGGCAGCGTAGGGAATGTCAAAGATGACATTTCTATGTATAACGGGTTGCATGGCGTGCACAGTGAGAAGTCGGCACTGGATTATAAATGCTCTTATTATTACATTGTGTTGATGGCAGAGCAAGTTACTTACTCTAACTCTAATGATATAACTTTTAATGAGCAATATAAATGGCATCAGTTCTTGTGGCTGTGACAATATTCTAAAGCAGCATTATCCCCCAAGGTGGGTCAATAATATCCAATCCCAAGGTGGGTCAATAATATCCAATCCCAAGGTGGGTCAATAATATCCAATCCCAAGGTGGGTCAATAATATTCAATCCCAAGGTGGGTCAATAATATCCAATCCCAAGGTGGGTCAATAATATCCAATCCCAAGGTGGGTCAATAATATCCAATGTATATAGAATTAAAGGGGAGGAAGAAAGGTGATTTGTTTTAATTGTTTATTTATAATTGACAATTTAAAATGTGACCTAGCTACTTCTTGTGTCAAACTGAGCTGGTTCTAGGGACTATTCATTAGAATACAACAAATCATTGTTTTCCACAATACTGAAAAAGTATAAGAAGTTATTTTTGAATTAAATCTAACAAAGTAAGAGAGATGGCCACCAAAATAAGAAACACATTTTTAAAAATGACTCTTGACAGTGTCTGTGGAAGTAGAAAGGGTCTCAAACTTCTCTAAATCATAGAAATTTTTATTTTGTCTAACTCTGCTCTCTGTTGAGTTTGATTTTATTCTAATATTGTACAATACATTGAATGATTGATTTCATGTACATACATCTTATTTATATATGACAGGACTCAAGTGTAAATGAAAGTGTGTCAGTGAAATACTAAGGCCAGTAAAGAATTAGACAAAGTGAAACAATTTAATCTCCCAGATGCCAGGCTATTTACAAATAGAATACCCACAGATGCCCCAACGCCATAAGTGTGAAAATATAAAATCCTTACACTATGTTTGCTTGTATATGGTTTAGGAATTTACTGGCAAACAATAAAGGCACATGCGTGTGGAACTTAAAGTGAATTGATTTTATCTGCAAGCTTAAAACTAACTTTTTGGATTGTCTAACATCTGCACCAAGTGAGTGTCTCAAGTTCCTGTATCACCATGAAGTTACCCAGCTGTTGCAAGCAAGACCTCCAAAAACTAAGTGTATATTTCAGCAGGTTCAGTTCTTGGTCCTCTATGTGTTGTTTAAATCCAACGTTTCAAGTACCTTTACCGCCATGAGGGTGGTGACCACACTTTAATGAGTGTATATTTCAGCAGGTTCAGTTCTTCGTCCTCTTGTCTTGATTAATCCAATGTTTCAAATTCTAATGTTGTGTTGTCTTTGTAGATATCTTTTAGTGTTATAAATTTAATTTAAAAAAAACAAAAAAAAAGAACTGCCCAGGAAATGTAAGTGTAATTCAAGTCTAAAATAGGGAGAAATAAGATGTATACCACATCTTTTCAATACAATTAGGGGCGTGATTTTGCCAAGTTATTCATCTTTATTTTGGGTGTTTCAATATTTACAAAATACATAGCAAGGTGCTAATATTTGCATTTATTGTCTACAATGTACTTAACTTCAATTTTCTACATTGAAATATATCAGTGTATAAACTATTGACTTACAGAATGCTGTATCACTGTGGTTAAATGAAAGACTGGGTAAAATGTCCATGTATATATAACAGTTGTGGCCTTCATGTTGTAACACTGAATGCTTTCTTTCCTCTTAGCATGACCAATCATTAATCATTTACATTTTTTATCTGAAAATATGCATTTTTTAAAATTTCCTTTATGGCTACTAAAATCTTCATCTTTGCCTGAACTCATTTTAAAAAACCTATCCAAACAATTGTCAGGTAGTCTTATATAAATCTAATTGTTCAATAATGAAAACTTAGATTTACTTGTGTCATCTATGTATGTCTTCTCATTTGTTTTCTTTGAAAAGAACAGATAACATCTAATGCATTGCTCTCATGTAAACATGTACAAAATAATAAATTGTAAGTTTAAGAAATAAAATAATGTCCTCAATAAATTAGTCTTGTCTTCTCTACCCCAAAACCTGCCAGCAATGATTAGAACTCAGCAGCTCCTTCATTGTGAAGTTCATGTGTTAGAATGAAATAAATTTACTCAATGCCTGTGGAATAGTTTCAATTATGTTTGCTTGCAACATTATCAAATATTATTCACATTTCCTAGAATGGCTGCCTAAAACAAAGTTTTTGAATTTTTAAGAAAGATGAAACAAGTCATCTTTTATCCTAAAAATACACCTTTTTATATTTCATGAAATTAATGAAACAAAAATGACATGAATGAAAAACTATTGCTTTTAATAAAGGGAAATCATGGATTCTAGTAGGATCAAGGTTTATTAATGTATGAGTCATCTATTTTATATATATTATATAAATATTTAGATAAAGTTTGAATTCTATATTCAAAGAGGAATCATGCATATGGTGACATCTCAAAATAGTTTTCATATGGATAGAATATAGACTCAATGATGAAATACAATTCATATTTTAAAACACTTATGTTTTATTCACATTTTAAGAACCTTGCATGACACTTAAAACCGGATATCAACCCCAGAGCCCTGAAATCAAAATTTCATCATAGGATTCATCAAAAAGTAAGATCTGAAGTTGGTGGAACATTTCCTTCTGCATAAAAGAGAAATTCACCGGCTGGACTATCTGTAGAGGATAACACAGGCTCTATAGAAAAATGGTCTGGTAATAACATGGTGTCATTTAAGATGTGAGTATAGATAAAATTTTCTGTTACACAGTGGCCCAGAATGTTTCGCTTGCCAGCCATGTCATAGCCAGAGACTAGATAGTAGTCTACATCCGCTTGGTTTGAGTAGATCCACTTAAAGAAGTACACCATGACAGACTCTGAGGCAATAGATGAATTCTCAGAGGTCACTGAAGTTCTGGCTGAAGTCATTGCCGTACCGGTAGCATCTGCACTTACAACTGAATTAGAACGTGTCTCGGCTGTTACAATGTCTTGATAACTAGTGTTGACTTGGGTGATGAGGTGAAAGATCCTATCATAAGACAGGGGCAGCTCCAACTGCTTCCCAAGACTCACAATAGCCTTCATGATATTTAATCTTGGCTTTACTTCAGAGTCTCCAACAACCTAAGGGAGGTAGACAAATTAAACTTCAGCAAGAAACTTATGAAATATTGTTTTTGTGTACAGTTACATTGAAACATTTTGGTTCCTTTAATAAAGGGGCCTATCAAAGTTTTGGGACAAAATGTCTTTGTCTCTATCTGATGTCCAGCTGTTTGGTCCTACTCTAGTTTAGTAAAACCAGAATATTGATGAATGACATTAGTGATAATGTCTAGCTTTGATTTTAATGGGTAAATTTCTCAGGTGATTAGAAGTATAGTTGGTAATTTCTCAGGTGATAAGAAGTATAGTTGGTACTTTCTCAGGTGATTAGAAGTATAGTTGGTACTTTCTCAGATGATTAGAAGTATAGTTGGTACTTTCTCAGGTGATTAGAAGTATAGTTGGTACTTTCTCACGTGATTAGAAGTATAGTTGGTACTTTCTCACGTGATTAGAAGTATAGTTGGTACTTTCTCACGTGATAAGAAGTATAGTTGGTACTTTCTCAGATGATTAGAAGTATAGTTGGTACTTTCTCAGGTGATTAGAAGTATAGTTGGTACTTTCTCAGGTGATTAGAAGTATAGTTGGTACTTTCTCACGTGATTAGAAGTATAGTTGGTACTTTCTCAGATGATTAGAAGTATAGTTGGTACTTTCTCAGGTGATTAGAAGTATAGTTGGTACTTTCTCAGGTGATTAGAAGTATAGTTGGTACTTTCTCACGTGATTAGAAGTATAGTTGGTACTTTCTCAGGTGATTAGAAGTATAGTTGGTACTTTCTCAGGTGATTAGAAGTATAGTTGGTACTTTCTCAGGTGATTAGAAGTATAGTTGGTACTTTCTCAGATGATTAGAAGTATAGTTGGTACTTTCTCAGGTGATTAGAAGTATAGTTGGTACTTTCTCAGGTGATTAGAAGTATAGTTGGTACTTTCTCACGTGATTAGAAGTATAGTTGGTACTTTCTCACGTGATTAGAAGTATAGTTGGTACTTTCTCAGGTGATTAGAAGTATAGTTGGTACTTTCTCAGGTGATTAGAAGTATAGTTGGTACTTTCTCAGGTGATTAGAAGTATAGTTGGTACTTTCTCAGGTGATTAGAAGTATAGTTGGTACTTTCTCAGTTGATTAGAAGTATAGTTGGTACTTTCTCAGGTGATTAGACGTATAGTTGGTACTTTCTCAGGTGATTAGAAGTATAGTTGGTACTTTCTCAGGTGATTAGAAGTATAGTTGGTACTTTCTCAGATGATTAGACGTATAGTTGGTACTTTCTCAGGTGATTAGAAGTATAGTTGGTACTTTCTCAGGTGATTAGACGTATAGTTGGTACTTTCTCAGGTGATTAGACGTATAGTTGGTACTTTCTCAGGTGATTAGAAGTATAGTTGGTACTTTCTCAGGTGATTAGAAGTATAGTTGGTACTTTCTCAGGTGATTAGAAGTATAGTTGGTACTTTCTCAGGTGATTAGAAGTATAGTTGGTACTTTCTCAGTTGATTAAAAGTATAGTTGGTACTTTCTCACGTGATTAGAAGTATAGTTGGTACTTTCTCACGTGATTAGAAGTATAGTTGTTACTTTCTCACGTGATTAGAAGTATAGTTGGTACTTTCTCACGTGATAAGAAGTATAGTTGGTACTTTCTCACGTGATTAGAAGTATAGTTGGTACTTTCTCAGGTGATTAGAAGTATAGTTGGTACTTTCTCAGTTGATTAGAAGTATAGTTGGTACTTTCTCAGGTGATTAGACGTATAGTTGGTACTTTCTCAGTTGATTAGAAGTATAGTTGGTACTTTCTCACGTGATTAGAAGTATAGTTGGTACTTTCTCAGGTGATTAGAAGTATAGTTGGTACTTTCTCAGGTGATTAGAAGTATAGTTGGTACTTTCTCAGGTGATTAGAAGTATAGTTGGTACTTTCTCACGTGATTAGAAGTATAGTTGGTACTTTCTCAGGTGATTAGAAGTATAGTTGGTACTTTCTCAGATGATTAGACGTATAGTTGGTACTTTCTCAGGTGATTAGACGTATAGTTGGTACTTTCTCAGGTGATTAGAAGTATAGTTGGTACTTTCTCAGGTGATTAGAAGTATAGTTGGTACTTTCTCAGGTGATTAGAAGTATAGTTGGTACTTTCTCAGGTGATTAGAAGTATAGTTGGTACTTTCTCAGATGATTAGACGTATAGTTGGTACTTTCTCAGGTGATTAGACGTATAGTTGGTACTTTCTCAGGTGATTAGAAGTATAGTTGGTACTTTCTCAGGTGATTAGAAGTATAGTTGGTACTTTCTCAGGTGATTAGAAGTATAGTTGGTACTTTCTCAGGTGATTAGACGTATAGTTGGTACTTTCTCAGGTGATTAGACGTATAGTTGGTACTTTCTCAGGTGATTAGAAGTATAGTTGGTACTTTCTCAGGTGATTAGAAGTATAGTTGGTACTTTCTCAGGTGATTAGAAGTATAGTTGGTACTTTCTCAGGTGATTAGAAGTATAGTTGGTACTTTCTCAGTTGATTAAAAGTATAGTTGGTACTTTCTCAGGTGATTAGAAGTATAGTTGGTACTTTCTCAGTTGATTAGAAGTATAGTTGGTACTTTCTCAGGTGATTAGACGTATAGTTGGTACTTTCTCAGTTGATTAGAAGTATAGTTGGTACTTTCTCACGTGATTAGAAGTATAGTTGGTACTTTCTCAGGTGATTAGAAGTATAGTTGGTACTTTCTCAGGTGATTAGAAGTATAGTTGGTACTTTCTCACGTGATTAGAAGTATAGTTGGTACTTTCTCAGGTGATTAGAAGTATAGTTGGTACTTTCTCAGATGATTAGACGTATAGTTGGTACTTTCTCAGGTGATTAGAAGTATAGTTGGTACTTTCTCAGGTGATTAGACGTATAGTTGGTACTTTCTCATGTGATTAGAAGTATAGTTGGTACTTTCTCAGGTGATTAGAAGTATAGTTGGTACTTTCTCAGGTGATTAGACGTATAGTTGGTACTTTCTCAGGTGATTAGAAGTATAGTTGGTACTTTCTCAGGTGATTAGACGTATAGTTGGTACTTTCTCATGTGATTAGAAGTATAGTTGGTACTTTCTCAGGTGATTAGAAGTATAGTTGGTACTTTCTCAGGTGATTAGAAGTATAGTTGGTACTTTCTCAGGTGATTAGAAGTATAGTTGGTACTTTCTCAGGTGATTAGAAGTATAGTTGGTACTTTCTCACGTGATTAGAAGTATAGTTGGTACTTTCTCAGGTGATTAGAAGTATAGTTGGTACTTTCTCAGGTGATTAGAAGTATAGTTGGTACTTTCTCACGTGATAAGAAGTATAGTTGGTACTTTCTCACGTGATAAGAAGTATAGTTGGTACTTTCTCAGATGATTAGAAGTATAGTTGGTACTTTCTCAGGTGATTAGAAGTATAGTTGGTACTTTCTCAGGTGATTAGAAGTATAGTTGGTACTTTCTCACGTGATTAGAAGTATAGTTGGTACTTTCTCACGTGATTAGAAGTATAGTTGGTACTTTCTCAGGTGATTAGAAGTATAGTTGGTACTTTCTCAGGTGATTAGAAGTATAGTTGGTACTTTCTCAGGTGATTAGAAGTATAGTTGGTACTTTCTCAGGTGATTAGAAGTATAGTTGGTACTTTCTCAGTTGATTAGAAGTATAGTTGGTACTTTCTCAGGTGATTAGACGTATAGTTGGTACTTTCTCAGGTGATTAGAAGTATAGTTGGTACTTTCTCAGGTGATTAGAAGTATAGTTGGTACTTTCTCAGATGATTAGACGTATAGTTGGTACTTTCTCAGGTGATTAGAAGTATAGTTGGTACTTTCTCAGGTGATTAGACGTATAGTTGGTACTTTCTCAGGTGATTAGACGTATAGTTGGTACTTTCTCAGGTGATTAGAAGTATAGTTGGTACTTTCTCAGGTGATTAGAAGTATAGTTGGTACTTTCTCAGGTGATTAGAAGTATAGTTGGTACTTTCTCAGGTGATTAGAAGTATAGTTGGTACTTTCTCAGTTGATTAAAAGTATAGTTGGTACTTTCTCACGTGATTAGAAGTATAGTTGGTACTTTCTCAGGTGATTAGAAGTATAGTTGGTACTTTCTCAGATGATTAGACGTATAGTTGGTACTTTCTCAGGTGATTAGAAGTATAGTTGGTACTTTCTCAGGTGATTAGACGTATAGTTGGTACTTTCTCATGTGATTAGAAGTATAGTTGGTACTTTCTCAGGTGATTAGAAGTATAGTTGGTACTTTCTCAGGTGATTAGACGTATAGTTGGTACTTTCTCAGGTGATTAGAAGTATAGTTGGTACTTTCTCAGGTGATTAGACGTATAGTTGGTACTTTCTCATGTGATTAGAAGTATAGTTGGTACTTTCTCAGGTGATTAGAAGTATAGTTGGTACTTTCTCAGGTGATTAGAAGTATAGTTGGTACTTTCTCAGGTGATTAGAAGTATAGTTGGTACTTTCTCAGGTGATTAGAAGTATAGTTGGTACTTTCTCACGTGATTAGAAGTATAGTTGGTACTTTCTCAGGTGATTAGAAGTATAGTTGGTACTTTCTCAGGTGATTAGAAGTATAGTTGGTACTTTCTCACGTGATAAGAAGTATAGTTGGTACTTTCTCACGTGATAAGAAGTATAGTTGGTACTTTCTCAGATGATTAGAAGTATAGTTGGTACTTTCTCAGGTGATTAGAAGTATAGTTGGTACTTTCTCAGGTGATTAGAAGTATAGTTGGTACTTTCTCACGTGATTAGAAGTATAGTTGGTACTTTCTCAGATGATTAGAAGTATAGTTGGTACTTTCTCAGGTGATTAGAAGTATAGTTGGTACTTTCTCAGGTGATTAGAAGTATAGTTGGTACTTTCTCACGTGATTAGAAGTATAGTTGGTACTTTCTCAGGTGATTAGAAGTATAGTTGGTACTTTCTCAGGTGATTAGAAGTATAGTTGGTACTTTCTCAGGTGATTAGAAGTATAGTTGGTACTTTCTCAGATGATTAGAAGTATAGTTGGTACTTTCTCAGGTGATTAGAAGTATAGTTGGTACTTTCTCAGGTGATTAGAAGTATAGTTGGTACTTTCTCACGTGATTAGAAGTATAGTTGGTACTTTCTCACGTGATTAGAAGTATAGTTGGTACTTTCTCAGGTGATTAGAAGTATAGTTGGTACTTTCTCAGGTGATTAGAAGTATAGTTGGTACTTTCTCAGGTGATTAGAAGTATAGTTGGTACTTTCTCAGGTGATTAGAAGTATAGTTGGTACTTTCTCAGTTGATTAGAAGTATAGTTAGTACTTTCTCAGTTGATTAGACGTATAGTTGGTACTTTCTCAGGTGATTAGAAGTATAGTTGGTACTTTCTCAGGTGATTAGAAGTATAGTTGGTACTTTCTCAGATGATTAGACGTATAGTTGGTACTTTCTCAGGTGATTAGAAGTATAGTTGGTACTTTCTCAGGTGATTAGACGTATAGTTGGTACTTTCTCAGGTGATTAGACGTATAGTTGGTACTTTCTCATGTGATTAGAAGTATAGTTGGTACTTTCTCAGGTGATTAGAAGTATAGTTGGTACTTTCTCAGGTGATTAGACGTATAGTTGGTACTTTCTCAGGTGATTAGAAGTATAGTTGGTACTTTCTCAGGTGATTAGACGTATAGTTGGTACTTTCTCATGTGATTAGAAGTATAGTTGGTACTTTCTCAGGTGATTAGAAGTATAGTTGGTACTTTCTCAGGTGATTAGAAGTATAGTTGGTACTTTCTCAGGTGATTAGAAGTATAGTTGGTACTTTCTCAGGTGATTAGAAGTATAGTTGGTACTTTCTCACGTGATTAGAAGTATAGTTGGTACTTTCTCAGGTGATTAGAAGTATAGTTGGTACTTTCTCAGGTGATTAGACGTATAGTTGGTACTTTCTCACGTGATAAGAAGTATAGTTGGTACTTTCTCACGTGATAAGAAGTATAGTTGGTACTTTCTCAGATGATTAGAAGTATAGTTGGTACTTTCTCAGGTGATTAGAAGTATAGTTGGTACTTTCTCAGGTGATTAGAAGTATAGTTGGTACTTTCTCACGTGATTAGAAGTATAGTTGGTACTTTCTCAGATGATTAGAAGTATAGTTGGTACTTTCTCAGGTGATTAGAAGTATAGTTGGTACTTTCTCAGGTGATTAGAAGTATAGTTGGTACTTTCTCACGTGATTAGAAGTATAGTTGGTACTTTCTCAGGTGATTAGAAGTATAGTTGGTACTTTCTCAGGTGATTAGAAGTATAGTTGGTACTTTCTCAGGTGATTAGAAGTATAGTTGGTACTTTCTCAGATGATTAGAAGTATAGTTGGTACTTTCTCAGGTGATTAGAAGTATAGTTGGTACTTTCTCAGGTGATTAGACGTATAGGTGGTACTTTCTCAGGTGATAAGAAGTATAGTTGGTACTTTCTCGGTGATTAGACGTATAGTTGGTACTTTCTCAGGTGATTAGAAGTATAGTTGGTACTTTCTCACGTGATTAGAAGTATAGTTGGTACTTTCTCAGGTGATTAGAAGTATAGTTGGTACTTTCTCACGTGATTAGAAGTATAGTTGGTACTTTCTCACATGATTAGAAGTATAGTTGGTACTTTCTCAGGTGATTAGAAGTATAGTTGGTACTTTCTCAGGTGATTAGAAGTATAGTTGGTACTTTCTCACGTGATTAGAAGTATAGTTGGTACTTTCTCAGTTGATTAGAAGTATAGTTGGTACTTTCTCAGGTGATTAGAAGTATAGTTGGTACTTTCTCAGGTGATTAGAAGTATAGTTGGTACTTTCTCAGTTGATTAGAAGTATAGTTGGTACTTTCTCACGTGATTAGAAGTATAGTTGGTACTTTCTCACGTGATTAGAAGTATAGTTGGTACTTTCTCACGTGATTAGAAGTATAGTTGGTACTTTCTCACGTGATTAGAAGTATAGTTGGTACTTTCTCACGTGATTAGAAGTATAGTTGGTACTTTCTCAGTTGATTAGAAGTATAGTTGGTACTTTCTCAGGTGATTAGACGTATAGTTGGTACTTTCTCAGGTGATTAGAAGTATAGTTGGTACTTTCTCAGTTGATTAAAAGTATAGTTGGTACTTTCTCAGTTGATTAAAAGTATAGTTGGTACTTTCTCACGTGATTAGAAGTATAGTTGGTACTTTCTCAGGTGATTAGAAGTATAGTTGGTACTTTCTCAGGTGATTAAAAGTATAGTTGGTACTTTCTCAGGTGATTAAAAGTATAGTTGGTACTTTCTCAGGTGATTAGAAGTATAGTTGGTACTTTCTCAGGTGATTAGAAGTATAGTTGGTACTTTCTCAGGTGATTAGACGTATAGTTGGTACTTTCTCACGTGATTAGAAGTATAGTTGGTACTTTCTCAGGTGATTAGAAGTATAGTTGGTACTTTCTCAGGTGATTAGAAGTATAGTTGGTACTTTCTCAGATGATTAGACGTATAGTTGGTACTTTCTCAGATGATTAGACGTATAGTTGGTACTTTCTCAGGTGATTAGACGTATAGTTGGTACTTTCTCAGGTGATTAGAAGTATAGTTGGTACTTTCTCAGGTGATTAGAAGTATAGTTGGTACTTTCTCACGTGATTAGAAGTATAGTTGGTACTTTCTCAGGTGATTAGAAGTATAGTTGGTACTTTCTCAGGTGATTAGAAGTATAGTTGGTACTTTCTCAGGTGATTAGAAGTATAGTTGGTACTTTCTCAGGTGATTAGAAGTATAGTTGGTACTTTCTCACGTGATTAGAAGTATAGTTGGTACTTTCTCAGGTGATTAGAAGTATAGTTGGTACTTTCTCAGGTGATTAGAAGTATAGTTGGTACTTTCTCACGTGATAAGAAGTATAGTTGGTACTTTCTCACGTGATAAGAAGTATAGTTGGTACTTTCTCAGATGATTAGAAGTATAGTTGGTACTTTCTCAGGTGATTAGAAGTATAGTTGGTACTTTCTCAGGTGATTAGAAGTATAGTTGGTACTTTCTCACGTGATTAGAAGTATAGTTGGTACTTTCTCAGATGATTAGAAGTATAGTTGGTACTTTCTCAGGTGATTAGAAGTATAGTTGGTACTTTCTCAGGTGATTAGAAGTATAGTTGGTACTTTCTCACGTGATTAGAAGTATAGTTGGTACTTTCTCAGGTGATTAGAAGTATAGTTGGTACTTTCTCAGGTGATTAGAAGTATAGTTGGTACTTTCTCAGGTGATTAGAAGTATAGTTGGTACTTTCTCAGATGATTAGAAGTATAGTTGGTACTTTCTCAGGTGATTAGAAGTATAGTTGGTACTTTCTCAGGTGATTAGAAGTATAGTTGGTACTTTCTCACGTGATTAGAAGTATAGTTGGTACTTTCTCACGTGATTAGAAGTATAGTTGGTACTTTCTCAGGTGATTAGAAGTATAGTTGGTACTTTCTCAGGTGATTAGAAGTATAGTTGGTACTTTCTCAGGTGATTAGAAGTATAGTTGGTACTTTCTCAGGTGATTAGAAGTATAGTTGGTACTTTCTCAGTTGATTAGAAGTATAGTTAGTACTTTCTCAGTTGATTAGACGTATAGTTGGTACTTTCTCAGGTGATTAGAAGTATAGTTGGTACTTTCTCAGGTGATTAGAAGTATAGTTGGTACTTTCTCAGATGATTAGACGTATAGTTGGTACTTTCTCAGGTGATTAGAAGTATAGTTGGTACTTTCTCAGGTGATTAGACGTATAGTTGGTACTTTCTCAGGTGATTAGACGTATAGTTGGTACTTTCTCAGGTGATTAGAAGTATAGTTGGTACTTTCTCAGGTGATTAGAAGTATAGTTGGTACTTTCTCAGGTGATTAGAAGTATAGTTGGTACTTTCTCAGGTGATTAGAAGTATAGTTGGTACTTTCTCAGTTGATTAAAAGTATAGTTGGTACTTTCTCACGTGATTAGAAGTATAGTTGGTACTTTCTCACGTGATTAGAAGTATAGTTGGTACTTTCTCACGTGATTAGAAGTATAGTTGGTACTTTCTCACGTGATAAGAAGTATAGTTGGTACTTTCTCACGTGATTAGAAGTATAGTTGGTACTTTCTCAGGTGATTAGAAGTATAGTTGGTACTTTCTCAGTTGATTAGAAGTATAGTTGGTACTTTCTCAGGTGATTAGACGTATAGTTGGTACTTTCTCAGTTGATTAGAAGTATAGTTGGTACTTTCTCACGTGATTAGAAGTATAGTTGGTACTTTCTCAGGTGATTAGAAGTATAGTTGGTACTTTCTCAGGTGATTAGAAGTATAGTTGGTACTTTCTCAGGTGATTAGAAGTATAGTTGGTACTTTCTCACGTGATTAGAAGTATAGTTGGTACTTTCTCAGGTGATTAGAAGTATAGTTGGTACTTTCTCAGATGATTAGACGTATAGTTGGTACTTTCTCAGGTGATTAGACGTATAGTTGGTACTTTCTCAGGTGATTAGAAGTATAGTTGGTACTTTCTCAGGTGATTAGAAGTATAGTTGGTACTTTCTCAGGTGATTAGAAGTATAGTTGGTACTTTCTCAGGTGATTAGAAGTATAGTTGGTACTTTTTCAGATGATTAGACGTATAGTTGGTACTTTCTCAGGTGATTAGACGTATAGTTGGTACTTTCTCAGGTGATTAGAAGTATAGTTGGTACTTTCTCAGGTGATTAGAAGTATAGTTGGTACTTTCTCAGGTGATTAGAAGTATAGTTGGTACTTTCTCAGGTGATTAGACATATAGTTGGTACTTTCTCAGGTGATTAGACGTATAGTTGGTACTTTCTCAGGTGATTAGAAGTATAGTTGGTACTTTCTCAGGTGATTAGAAGTATAGTTGGTACTTTCTCAGGTGATTAGAAGTATAGTTGGTACTTTCTCAGGTGATTAGAAGTATAGTTGGTACTTTCTCAGTTGATTAAAAGTATAGTTGGTACTTTCTCAGGTGATTAGAAGTATAGTTGGTACTTTCTCAGTTGATTAGAAGTATAGTTGGTACTTTCTCAGGTGATTAGACGTATAGTTGGTACTTTCTCAGTTGATTAGAAGTATAGTTGGTACTTTCTCACGTGATTAGAAGTATAGTTGGTACTTTCTCAGGTGATTAGAAGTATAGTTGGTACTTTCTCAGGTGATTAGAAGTATAGTTGGTACTTTCTCACGTGATTAGAAGTATAGTTGGTACTTTCTCAGGTGATTAGAAGTATAGTTGGTACTTTCTCAGATGATTAGACGTATAGTTGGTACTTTCTCAGGTGATTAGAAGTATAGTTGGTACTTTCTCAGGTGATTAGACGTATAGTTGGTACTTTCTCATGTGATTAGAAGTATAGTTGGTACTTTCTCAGGTGATTAGAAGTATAGTTGGTACTTTCTCAGGTGATTAGACGTATAGTTGGTACTTTCTCAGGTGATTAGAAGTATAGTTGGTACTTTCTCAGGTGATTAGACGTATAGTTGGTACTTTCTCATGTGATTAGAAGTATAGTTGGTACTTTCTCAGGTGATTAGAAGTATAGTTGGTACTTTCTCAGGTGATTAGAAGTATAGTTGGTACTTTCTCAGGTGATTAGAAGTATAGTTGGTACTTTCTCAGGTGATTAGAAGTATAGTTGGTACTTTCTCAGGTGATTAGACGTATAGTTGGTACTTTCTCAGGTGATTAGAAGTATAGTTGGTACTTTCTCAGTTGATTAGAAGTATAGTTGGTACTTTCTCAGGTGATTAGACGTATAGGTGGTACTTTCTCAGGTGATAAGAAGTATAGTTGGTACTTTCTCGGTGATTAGACGTATAGTTGGTACTTTCTCAGGTGATTAGAAGTATAGTTGGTACTTTCTCACGTGATTAGAAGTATAGTTGGTACTTTCTCAGGTGATTAGAAGTATAGTTGGTACTTTCTCACGTGATTAGAAGTATAGTTGGTACTTTCTCACATGATTAGAAGTATAGTTGGTACTTTCTCAGGTGATTAGAAGTATAGTTGGTACTTTCTCAGGTGATTAGAAGTATAGTTGGTACTTTCTCACGTGATTAGAAGTATAGTTGGTACTTTCTCAGTTGATTAGAAGTATAGTTGGTACTTTCTCAGGTGATTAGAAGTATAGTTGGTACTTTCTCAGGTGATTAGAAGTATAGTTGGTACTTTCTCAGTTGATTAGAAGTATAGTTGGTACTTTCTCACGTGATTAGAAGTATAGTTGGTACTTTCTCACGTGATTAGAAGTATAGTTGGTACTTTCTCACGTGATTAGAAGTATAGTTGGTACTTTCTCACGTGATTAGAAGTATAGTTGGTACTTTCTCACGTGATTAGAAGTATAGTTGGTACTTTCTCAGTTGATTAGAAGTATAGTTGGTACTTTCTCAGGTGATTAGACGTATAGTTGGTACTTTCTCAGGTGATTAGAAGTATAGTTGGTACTTTCTCAGTTGATTAAAAGTATAGTTGGTACTTTCTCAGTTGATTAAAAGTATAGTTGGTACTTTCTCACGTGATTAGAAGTATAGTTGGTACTTTCTCAGGTGATTAGAAGTATAGTTGGTACTTTCTCAGGTGATTAAAAGTATAGTTGGTACTTTCTCAGGTGATTAAAAGTATAGTTGGTACTTTCTCAGGTGATTAGAAGTATAGTTGGTACTTTCTCAGGTGATTAGAAGTATAGTTGGTACTTTCTCAGGTGATTAGACGTATAGTTGGTACTTTCTCACGTGATTAGAAGTATAGTTGGTACTTTCTCAGGTGATTAGAAGTATAGTTGGTACTTTCTCAGGTGATTAGAAGTATAGTTGGTACTTTCTCACGTGATTAGAAGTATAGTTGGTACTTTCTCAGGTGATTAGAAGTATAGTTGGTACTTTCTCAGGTGATTAGAAGTATAGTTGGTACTTTCTCAGATGATTAGAAGTATAGTTGGTACTTTCTCAGGTGATTAGAAGTATAGTTGGTACTTTCTCAGGTGATTAGAAGTATAGTTGGTACTTTCTCACGTGATTAGAAGTATAGTTGGTACTTTCTCACGTGATTAGAAGTATAGTTGGTACTTTCTCAGGTGATTAGAAGTATAGTTGGTACTTTCTCAGGTGATTAGAAGTATAGTTGGTACTTTCTCAGGTGATTAGAAGTATAGTTGGTACTTTCTCAGGTGATTAGAAGTATAGTTGGTACTTTCTCAGTTGATTAGAAGTATAGTTAGTACTTTCTCAGTTGATTAGACGTATAGTTGGTACTTTCTCAGGTGATTAGAAGTATAGTTGGTACTTTCTCAGGTGATTAGAAGTATAGTTGGTACTTTCTCAGATGATTAGACGTATAGTTGGTACTTTCTCAGGTGATTAGAAGTATAGTTGGTACTTTCTCAGGTGATTAGACGTATAGTTGGTACTTTCTCAGGTGATTAGACGTATAGTTGGTACTTTCTCAGGTGATTAGAAGTATAGTTGGTACTTTCTCAGGTGATTAGAAGTATAGTTGGTACTTTCTCAGGTGATTAGAAGTATAGTTGGTACTTTCTCAGGTGATTAGAAGTATAGTTGGTACTTTCTCAGTTGATTAAAAGTATAGTTGGTACTTTCTCACGTGATTAGAAGTATAGTTGGTACTTTCTCACGTGATTAGAAGTATAGTTGGTACTTTCTCACGTGATTAGAAGTATAGTTGGTACTTTCTCACGTGATAAGAAGTATAGTTGGTACTTTCTCACGTGATTAGAAGTATAGTTGGTACTTTCTCAGGTGATTAGAAGTATAGTTGGTACTTTCTCAGTTGATTAGAAGTATAGTTGGTACTTTCTCAGGTGATTAGACGTATAGTTGGTACTTTCTCAGTTGATTAGAAGTATAGTTGGTACTTTCTCACGTGATTAGAAGTATAGTTGGTACTTTCTCAGGTGATTAGAAGTATAGTTGGTACTTTCTCAGGTGATTAGAAGTATAGTTGGTACTTTCTCAGGTGATTAGAAGTATAGTTGGTACTTTCTCACGTGATTAGAAGTATAGTTGGTACTTTCTCAGGTGATTAGAAGTATAGTTGGTACTTTCTCAGATGATTAGACGTATAGTTGGTACTTTCTCAGGTGATTAGACGTATAGTTGGTACTTTCTCAGGTGATTAGAAGTATAGTTGGTACTTTCTCAGGTGATTAGAAGTATAGTTGGTACTTTCTCAGGTGATTAGAAGTATAGTTGGTACTTTCTCAGGTGATTAGAAGTATAGTTGGTACTTTTTCAGATGATTAGACGTATAGTTGGTACTTTCTCAGGTGATTAGACGTATAGTTGGTACTTTCTCAGGTGATTAGAAGTATAGTTGGTACTTTCTCAGGTGATTAGAAGTATAGTTGGTACTTTCTCAGGTGATTAGAAGTATAGTTGGTACTTTCTCAGGTGATTAGACATATAGTTGGTACTTTCTCAGGTGATTAGACGTATAGTTGGTACTTTCTCAGGTGATTAGAAGTATAGTTGGTACTTTCTCAGGTGATTAGAAGTATAGTTGGTACTTTCTCAGGTGATTAGAAGTATAGTTGGTACTTTCTCAGGTGATTAGAAGTATAGTTGGTACTTTCTCAGTTGATTAAAAGTATAGTTGGTACTTTCTCAGGTGATTAGAAGTATAGTTGGTACTTTCTCAGTTGATTAGAAGTATAGTTGGTACTTTCTCAGGTGATTAGACGTATAGTTGGTACTTTCTCAGTTGATTAGAAGTATAGTTGGTACTTTCTCACGTGATTAGAAGTATAGTTGGTACTTTCTCAGGTGATTAGAAGTATAGTTGGTACTTTCTCAGGTGATTAGAAGTATAGTTGGTACTTTCTCACGTGATTAGAAGTATAGTTGGTACTTTCTCAGGTGATTAGAAGTATAGTTGGTACTTTCTCAGATGATTAGACGTATAGTTGGTACTTTCTCAGGTGATTAGAAGTATAGTTGGTACTTTCTCAGGTGATTAGACGTATAGTTGGTACTTTCTCATGTGATTAGAAGTATAGTTGGTACTTTCTCAGGTGATTAGAAGTATAGTTGGTACTTTCTCAGGTGATTAGACGTATAGTTGGTACTTTCTCAGGTGATTAGAAGTATAGTTGGTACTTTCTCAGGTGATTAGACGTATAGTTGGTACTTTCTCATGTGATTAGAAGTATAGTTGGTACTTTCTCAGGTGATTAGAAGTATAGTTGGTACTTTCTCAGGTGATTAGAAGTATAGTTGGTACTTTCTCAGGTGATTAGAAGTATAGTTGGTACTTTCTCAGGTGATTAGAAGTATAGTTGGTACTTTCTCAGGTGATTAGACGTATAGTTGGTACTTTCTCAGGTGATTAGAAGTATAGTTGGTACTTTCTCAGTTGATTAGAAGTATAGTTGGTACTTTCTCAGGTGATTAGACGTATAGGTGGTACTTTCTCAGGTGATAAGAAGTATAGTTGGTACTTTCTCGGTGATTAGACGTATAGTTGGTACTTTCTCAGGTGATTAGAAGTATAGTTGGTACTTTCTCACGTGATTAGAAGTATAGTTGGTACTTTCTCAGGTGATTAGAAGTATAGTTGGTACTTTCTCACGTGATTAGAAGTATAGTTGGTACTTTCTCACATGATTAGAAGTATAGTTGGTACTTTCTCAGGTGATTAGAAGTATAGTTGGTACTTTCTCAGGTGATTAGAAGTATAGTTGGTACTTTCTCACGTGATTAGAAGTATAGTTGGTACTTTCTCAGTTGATTAGAAGTATAGTTGGTACTTTCTCAGGTGATTAGAAGTATAGTTGGTACTTTCTCAGGTGATTAGAAGTATAGTTGGTACTTTCTCAGTTGATTAGAAGTATAGTTGGTACTTTCTCACGTGATTAGAAGTATAGTTGGTACTTTCTCACGTGATTAGAAGTATAGTTGGTACTTTCTCACGTGATTAGAAGTATAGTTGGTACTTTCTCACGTGATTAGAAGTATAGTTGGTACTTTCTCACGTGATTAGAAGTATAGTTGGTACTTTCTCAGTTGATTAGAAGTATAGTTGGTACTTTCTCAGGTGATTAGACGTATAGTTGGTACTTTCTCAGGTGATTAGAAGTATAGTTGGTACTTTCTCAGTTGATTAAAAGTATAGTTGGTACTTTCTCAGTTGATTAAAAGTATAGTTGGTACTTTCTCACGTGATTAGAAGTATAGTTGGTACTTTCTCAGGTGATTAGAAGTATAGTTGGTACTTTCTCAGGTGATTAAAAGTATAGTTGGTACTTTCTCAGGTGATTAAAAGTATAGTTGGTACTTTCTCAGGTGATTAGAAGTATAGTTGGTACTTTCTCAGGTGATTAGAAGTATAGTTGGTACTTTCTCAGGTGATTAGACGTATAGTTGGTACTTTCTCACGTGATTAGAAGTATAGTTGGTACTTTCTCAGGTGATTAGAAGTATAGTTGGTACTTTCTCAGGTGATTAGAAGTATAGTTGGTACTTTCTCAGATGATTAGACGTATAGTTGGTACTTTCTCAGATGATTAGACGTATAGTTGGTACTTTCTCAGGTGATTAGACGTATAGTTGGTACTTTCTCAGGTGATTAGAAGTATAGTTGGTACTTTCTCAGGTGATTAGAAGTATAGTTGGTACTTTCTCACGTGATTAGAAGTATAGTTGGTACTTTCTCAGTTGATTAGACGTATAGTTGGTACTTTCTCAGGTGATTAGAAGTATAGTTGGTACTTTCTCAGGTGATTAGAAGTATAGTTGGTACTTTCTCAGTTGATTAGAAGTATAGTTGGTACTTTCTCAGTTGATTAGACGTATAGTTGGTACTTTCTCAGGTGATTAGAAGTATAGTTGGTACTTTCTCAGTTGATTAGAAGTATAGTTGGTACTTTCTCAGTTGATTAGAAGTATAGTTGGTACTTTCTCAGGTGATTAGAAGTATAGTTGGTACTTTCTCAGGTGATTAGAAGTATAGTTGGTACTTTCTCACGTGATTAGAAGTATAGTTGGTACTTTCTCAGGTGATTAGAAGTATAGTTGGTACTTTCTAAGGTGATTAGAAGTATAGTTGGTACTTTCTAAGGTGATTAGAAGTATAGTTGGTACTTTCTAAGGTGATTAGACGTATAGTTGGTACTTTCTCAGGTGATTAGAAGTATAGTTGGTACTTTCTCACGTGATTAGAAGTATAGTTGGTACTTTCTCAGGTGATTAGAAGTATAGTTGGTACTTTCTCACGTGATTAGAAGTATAGTTGGTACTTTCTCACATGATTAGAAGTATAGTTGGTACTTTCTCAGGTGATTAGAAGTATAGTTGGTACTTTCTCAGGTGATTAGAAGTATAGTTGGTACTTTCTCAGGTGATTAGAAGTATAGTTGGTACTTTCTCACGTGATTAGAAGTATAGTTGGTACTTTCTCAGTTGATTAGAAGTATAGTTGGTACTTTCTCAGGTGATTAGAAGTATAGTTGGTACTTTCTCAGGTGATTAGAAGTATAGTTGGTACTTTCTCAGTTGATTAGAAGTATAGTTGGTACTTTCTCACGTGATTAGAAGTATAGTTGGTACTTTCTCACGTGATTAGAAGTATAGTTGGTACTTTCTCACGTGATTAGAAGTATAGTTGGTACTTTCTCACGTGATTAGAAGTATAGTTGGTACTTTCTCAGTTGATTAGAAGTATAGTTGGTACTTTCTCAGGTGATTAGACGTATAGTTGGTACTTTCTCAGGTGATTAGAAGTATAGTTGGTACTTTCTCAGTTGATTAAAAGTATAGTTGGTACTTTCTCAGTTGATTAAAAGTATAGTTGGTACTTTCTCACGTGATTAGAAGTATAGTTGGTACTTTCTCAGGTGATTAGAAGTATAGTTGGTACTTTCTCAGGTGATTAAAAGTATAGTTGGTACTTTCTCAGGTGATTAGAAGTATAGTTGGTACTTTCTCAGGTGATTAGAAGTATAGTTGGTACTTTCTCAGGTGATTAGACGTATAGTTGGTACTTTCTCACGTGATTAGAAGTATAGTTGGTACTTTCTCAGGTGATTAGAAGTATAGTTGGTACTTTCTCAGGTGATTAGAAGTATAGTTGGTACTTTCTCAGGTGATTAGAAGTATAGTTGGTACTTTCTCAGATGATTAGACGTATAGTTGGTACTTTCTCAGGTGATTAGACGTATAGTTGGTACTTTCTCAGGTGATTAGAAGTATAGTTGGTACTTTCTCAGGTGATTAGAAGTATAGTTGGTACTTTCTCACGTGATTAGAAGTATAGTTGGTACTTTCTCAGTTGATTAGACGTATAGTTGGTACTTTCTCAGGTGATTAGAAGTATAGTTGGTACTTTCTCAGGTGATTAGAAGTATAGTTGGTACTTTCTCAGTTAATTAGAAGTATAGTTGGTACTTTCTCAGTTGATTAGACGTATAGTTGGTACTTTCTCAGGTGATTAGAAGTATAGTTGGTACTTTCTCAGTTGATTAGAAGTATAGTTGGTACTTTCTCAGTTGATTAGAAGTATAGTTGGTACTTTCTCAGGTGATTAGAAGTATAGTTGGTACTTTCTCAGGTGATTAGAAGTATAGTTGGTACTTTCTCACGTGATTAGAAGTATAGTTGGTACTTTCTCAGGTGATTAGAAGTATAGTTGGTACTTTCTAAGGTGATTAGAAGTATAGTTGGTACTTTCTAAGGTGATTAGAAGTATAGTTGGTACTTTCTAAGGTGATTAGAAGTATAGTTGGTACTTTCTCACGTGATTAGACGTATAGTTGGTAATTTCTCAGTTGATTAGAAGTATAGTTGGTACTTTCTCAGGTGATTAGAAGTATAGTTGGTACTTTCTAAGGTGATTAGAAGTATATTTGGTACTTTCTAGCGTGATTAGCACTATTGTTGAACTTTGTCAGGTGTCTAGCACTATTTTTGTTAACTTTCTCAGGTGATTATCAATATTTTGGGTTACCTTTCCGTGGTGATACTAATTCTTTTTCTGAAAACTGTCTAAAAGTTAGACATTTCTAAGGATTCTGCCCAAAAATTAGACATTTCCAAAGATTCCACTAAAGATTAAGTTTTCAAAATTTTCAAAATTTAATAATGAAATCATTAAATTACCCCAAAAAAGGCTAATCAAGGACTGTACAGAGTTTAGGGTGCACTTAGGTAGAAATAGTAAGGCTTATTCTGATAGTCCAGGGTTCAAGTCCTGGCAAAAATTACAGCAAGGGGAGCAGAGCATCCACACCAGTCTTACTCCATGACCTCACAATGGTAAAATGGCTTTAAAAATAAAACTTTCTTACACTAAAAAAATGACATACATTTTTACTGCTGTTGGCAAAGATTACACAACCACCCCACTTTCACCATCTTCTAAACAATTCTTTGCTGTAATATATTCATTATGATAAGCCAGGGGTCACAAAACTACGGCCTGCAGGCCTAATCCGGCCCACGACGTCAGTCCATCCAGCCCGCCGACGGTACTTGAATTTGTTTGATAAAACGTTGAAACACAAGATGTTGTGATACAATTTAAATATTATTTTTAGAATATTAGGAGATCTTCACTTGTGCGGAGACCTCATGGCTACTATCCGCCTTAAATTTACCATTATCAATTTTAAATTATTGTATCTAGAATTTATTGTTTATTGCAGACCTCTTTACCATCAAACTCCTAAAAATGATCTCAAAATGGTACAATATGGTATCGTAATAGTAAATAAATAAACATTACAGTATATATAATGAATACAATAACTACTCTGTGGTATTCTCTGGCGCTGGATGAGTCTACTGATCTCTCGAGTACGTCACAATGTTTGTGTTAATTTGTGGTGTTAATTTGGACTTTCAGATAACGGAACAGTTCGCTTTCGTTGGCATGGAACAATAACTGGAAAAGACATTTTCATGGAAGTGCAAAAACCTTTGCACACTTTAACTTTCAGTGGAATCAGCTTCAAGGTGTTATAGTTGATGGAGGAAAAACTTAGATGGAGGGAGGAAACGTCTGGTGGGGCCAATCAGGACTCAGTTGGCAGATTTGCACAACCCGGGTGCTCTGTTCACACACTGCATCATATATCAGCAATCACTCTGTTCACACACTGCATCATATATCAGCAATCACTCTGTTCACACACTGCATCATATATCAGCAATCACTCTGTTCACACACTGCATCATATATCAGCAATCACTCTGTTCACACACTGCATCATATATCAGCAAGCACTCTGTGGGAAAGACTTAGATGTTTCTTGTGTACAGAAACCAGTTGTTTCTACTATGAACTTTAATCGGGGACATGGACTCAGTCACCATCAGTTCCAGACTTTTCTTGAAGAAATGGATTCTGAATTCTTTGACTTACCACATAGCAGTGAGGTGGCTCAGCTGCCATAAAATCATGTTTGGTTATTACAAGCTCCGAAAAGAGACAAATGTTTTTCTCACTGAAAAAGTTAGAGTTGATCCACAGCTGTCAGATCCTACCTGGCTGTCAGGCCCTATCTGGATGCCAAAGTTGTCATTTTTGGTTGACATCACATCCCACATGAATGAAATGAACTTGAAACGTCAGGAAAAGGATATCCTTATTTGTGATAAGTATTTCGGAGAAAGCTGTCATTGTTTGAAGCAGAACTGGAAGGAGAAAACTTTTCCCATGTTCACTGTTTCAAAGAGTTTTGCTCTACAAGCCCTGAAGATGTCAACCTCGATTTTCCGAAAAAAAATTAGTCACTCGAAGAAACATTTGTTGGAGAGATTTTTCCGATCTGGATAGAACTGAGACTGACATTCTTCTGTTCCAGAATCCGTTTGATTGTAACCTTGATGGTGTGCCAGTTGAACTACAGTTGGAGCTCATTGATTGGCAAGCAGATGACTTGTTGAAAGAGAAGCACAGAGAAGGAAAACTTGTTGAATTTTAAAACTGATGTTGAGTTTCTGAAACTGAAGAAATTTGCCGCTGGTATGGCATCATTGTTTGAAAAAACTTATGTCTGTGAGCAAACATTTTCAAAAATGAAGAATGTGAAGTCAACACATCGAACGAGAGTGACATTTGAGAACAATTCTCTTGATTAGATGCAGCAATTCCAAACCAAACATTGATATCTTAAAGTCCAAACATCAGTTTCAAAATCTTACTAACTATTTTTTGCTGCTGTGTGAAAAAAGTTTGGTGACCCCTGTGATAAGCCAATAGCAGATGATCTCAATTAAAAATCATTGCAAGTATAGATATGAATATCTTCCAACTTACTTCTAATAGGCCAATGTTTACAGCCATCTGTGGGTCTCCCAAGGGCAGGAGCACTGCAGAGACGAGAAACTCTTGATCTTTATAACCCCTCTTGACAAACTCATTCATGTCCACCAGGAAAGAACTGGAACAGTCAGAGGCATGAAAATATAATCAACAATACAGGCTGGGCAGTAATGTTCAATACAGGCTGGGCAGTAATGTTCACATCTAACATCGATATCAAGCTGGACGCTGTCAAGCACAAAGAGAGCTTAGACTTACTGGACCATCTAAAGTTATTGAACGCCAGTGCTACACAAATTGGTTGTAATGTTATTAAACACCAGTGCTACACAGATTGGTTGTAATGTTATTAAACACCAGGGCTACACAGATTGGTTGTAATGTAAGCCAGTTCAGTTGGAAGTATGTTTCACATTTCAATTTATAGGTCCAGGATTTTGCTTACAGAGCTGGCAGCTAATGGTTTTAGTATGAGCTGGCAGCTAATGGTTTTAGTATGAGCTGGCGGCTAATGGTTTTAGTATGAGCTGGCAGCTAATGGTTTTAGTATGAGCTGGCAGCTAATGCTTTTAGTAAGTCACCTTTTTCTATAATTTTGAAGTATGGATTCAGTCTCTGGCTTGGCAGTAGAGATGTGTTTCAAGCAATTATTTGATGCTTTTTCCAAAAACGGCAAGCGGCTCTCACTGAATGCAACTGTCTCCAGTAACACACCAACAGAGCCCACACCCACGCCGTCTGCATCTAGGGTTGACAGCACCATGACAACGTCACAGTGGCTGACAGAAGAGCTCTTCCAGCATACGGTAAGTTTTAAGCTTTTGGAGTTGTCTGCATCAATTTTAAACAACCTGAAACAATTCAAATTCAATCAGTTTGGAGTGGTAAGGACAGGCAATCAGTGGACTTCACTAAATAAATGTATCTCTACTTGACAGTAATTGCCAAAATCTTCAAAGGACTGCCTTAAAATGTTGGTTTACCCAAAAAATATTTTAGCGAACAAATCAAATAATTTCTACTGAAACTTTTTTGTTGAGACCCTTAAAAAGAAATTTCCATGAATAAAGTGATACATGTATAATGTGATCTATAAATAAAGTAATCCATGTCTTATGTAATCAATATAAAATGTGATCCGTGATCTAAGTGATACAAGTATAATGTGATCTATACATAAAGTAATCCATGTCATATGTAATCAATATAAAATGTGATCCGTGATCTAAGTGATACAAGTATAATGTGATCTATACATAAAGTAATCCATGTCATATGTAATCAATATAAA
Organism: Omphiscola glabra; assembly: GCA_964017045.1. Taxonomy (NCBI): domain Eukaryota; kingdom Metazoa; phylum Mollusca; class Gastropoda; family Lymnaeidae; genus Omphiscola; species Omphiscola glabra. Next base: position 6,112,261 of record OZ024795.1, on the reverse strand, counting down.
ATGTGATCCGTGATCTAAGTGATACAAGTATAATGTGATCTATACATAAAGTAATCCATGTCATATGTAATCAATATAAAATGTGATCCGTGATCTAAGTGATACAAGTATAATGTGATTTATACATAAAGTAATCCATGTCATATGTAATCAACATAAAATGTGATCAATGAATTAATTGAATGATGATTAAACTCAAGCAAAGAGAGTGGAATGTAACTATATAACTTGTTATACACTCATTTATAACTTATTATTCACTCACTTATAACATGTGTAAAACACTCATTTATAACTTATTATACACTCATTTATAACTTATTATACAGTCACAGTAGAATGTAACTTCATAACTTATTATACACTCACTTGAACCAGACGGCTTGTCCTTTATTTGCAGCTTGAAGCTTTAGTGAGCTTCCCCCATTGACAGCCCAGGTCAAATCCAAGACCATGGATGGTTTGCTTGGGTTTTGTACCTTGTAGCTGGCCTTGCTACGCTTTCTCTGCACTGGTATTTCATTAACATCTAGTTCTGTATCAATAGTTGAGGTGATCACGTATGAATGGAACTGGCTCTGGCGGTAGCTGGGCTGTAACTGCTGCAGACTTATGTTGAACCATGGTTTAAATGAGACATTCTGAGGATGGTGAAAATGATGGTGGAGGATGGTCAAAATGATGGAGGATGGTCAAAATGATTGTGGGGGTCAAAAGCTTAACAGGTTTCATACTGAATGCACTGAGTAGATTAATGTGTAATAGACTGGATAGTGTAATTTGTATTGGACTGGATAGTTTAATGTGCAATGGACTGGATAGTTTAATTTGTATGGACTGGATAGTTTAATGTGTAATGGACTGGATAGTTTAATGTGTAATGGACTGGATAGTTTAATGTGGAATAGACTGGATAGTTTAATGTGTAATAGACTTATAGTTTAATGTGTAATAGACTGGATAGTTTAATGTGTAATAGACTGGATAGTTTAATGTGGAATAGTTGCTAGATGTTCCAACTACCATTTTCTGTCCTTGCAAAAAGAAATCATTTCCAAAGCCCTGGCAGAAGGTCGTATGTATTGGAATCTTCAATGGCCGAACGGTCAAAAGCTCACTTATTGCCCCCCAAAACCTGAAACAAAAGAATTATTATAGAGACAAGTTTATACTAGGGTAAGGCAAACTAGACGGGGTACAACTCATCAGTTCAGAAGGAGACAAGTTTATACTAGGGTAAGGCAAACTAGACGGGGTACGACTCATCAGTTCAGTAGGAGACAAGTTTATACTAGGGTAAGGCAAACTAGACGGGGTACAACTCATCAGTTTAGAAGGAGACAAGTTTATACTAAGGTAAGGCAAACTTGAAGGGGTACGACTCATCAGTTCAGAAGGAGACAAGTTTATACTAGGGTAAGGCAAACTAGACGGGGTACGACTCATCAGTTCAGAAGGAGACAAGTTTATACTAGGGTAAGGCAAACTTGAAGGGGTACGACTCATCAGTTCAGTAGGAGACAAGTTTATACTAGGGTAAGGCAAACTTGAAGGGGTACGACTCATCAGTTCAGTAGGAGACAAGTTTATACTAGGGTAATGCAAACTAGAATGGGTACGAATCATCAGTTCAGAAGCAGTCAAGTAGTTTCTTTAAGATTGTGAATTACATTGTTTTGAAAATTATAAATCGACTTCTAGGCGAGGACTTGCTGGTCTGTACTTAACTTTATTACTATGCTGGTTCCCCCCACCCCACCCACTTACTACAAAGTAGATTAGAATTTTCATATGGTTTATGAATACGTACCAGCCATAAAGGTACTACTATGGCAAACTTTAATGGTTCAATAACTTTTACCACAGGATTAAAAAACATCACACATAAAATTTCAAGATTTTACACTCACACAAAAAAGGTTGGATTTCTACAAAGAAAAGATTGAGAACAAACAGTGAGCATGGTTGTAAATGTGCCTCAAGAGGGCATGGTTGTGCCTCAAGAGGGCGTGGTTGTGCCTCAAGAGGGCGTGGTTGTACCTCAAGTGGGCATGGTTGTGCTTCAAGTGGGCATGGTTGTAAATGTGCCTTAATTGGGCATGGTTGTGCCTCAAGTGAATGTCAAAACCTGATTCTGAATTATGGCCCAGCTTTTCTAATGCATTGAGCTGGCAAAGGATTGTATGGGCAGGATGTAATCTATTAATGACCTCACAATCGTCATGCAGGCTGTAAGCTATTACAGTCTTCACAATTGTCATGTATGGTGCCCTGGGCATTCCAGTGGTTGCAACCCACTTTGGGCATGCTAGTTTTTTCACCACATTGAGCCTAGCAGTGGACCGGGCAATAAGATCTGGTACAAAGTTGTGCATATGTACTTTCTGATCCAGTCAAGTATTTCAAGTGGGAACTTTAGACTTTAATCTATGGATCGTGTCTCACATGATTTCATTGACGTCAAACTCGGCATGTCCAAGATATTCATAAGTCCAAGCAGGCGCAAACAATGCACAAGACAATTGGTAATTGTTTATCATTTCCAAGCCCTGGAGAAGGCAATCAAAACTCAATTTAATGAATGATAAAAAAGGAAATAATATATCACTAAATTATAATTCTTAGAATATATCACTAAATTATAATTCTTAGAATATATCACTAAATTATAATTCTTAGAATATATCACTAAATTATAATTCTTAGAATATATCACTAAATTATAATTCTTAGAATATATCACTAAATTATAATTCTTAGAATATTTCACTAAATTATAATTGTTATAATATATCACTAAATTATAATTGTTAGAATATATCACTAAATTATAATTCTTAGAATATATCACTAAATTATAATTCTTAGAATATATCATTAAATAATAATTCTTAGAATATTTCACTAAATTATAATTGTTATAATATATCACTAAATTATAATTGTTAGAATATATCACTAAATTATAATTGTTAGAATATATCATTAAATTATAATTCTTAGAATATATCACTAAATTATAATTCTTAGAATATATAGTACCGTAATAAAGATTTATCACTAAATAATATATGATGAAATATTTTTAAAAAACATTTACGACATACACAACACTTTGTGATTGTATTGTCTAGGAAAGATAATGCACATTGTAATGAATAGGTGTTAAAGCAATAAAAGATTTCCCTAGAACTGCTAGAAGAATATTGATTGAATTTTCTCTCAGGTGGATATTTTCTTGACAAAATGAGATGCAATCATGGGTCCTCTCCCTTTTCTTTCTTGCCTCATTGAACACTACCTCTTTGAACACTGCCTCTTTGAACACTGCCTTTTTGAACACTGTGCCTCTTCGAACACTGTGCCTCTTTAAGGGCAGGTTAAACACCTAAAATCTTAATTTTTAGTATAAAAAACTAATTTTAGAAAACTGCTTATCTGTGAAGTATATTCATTTCCAAACACAATCGTACTTTTATTTTGTAAATAAAAGCAATAAAAGTATTTTAATTAAATTTTTGAAATGTGCAAGGTATAAACAAAATTACCTAATTAATTATGCAAAATTTTAAAATGTTTATATCTTTGCTTGTAATTATCCGATTTAAATTATTTTTTCACCCACATTTATGAAATTTAAATCCATACCATTTTATTAAACACTGCCTCTTTGAAAACTGTGCCTCTTTAAACACTGTGCCTCTTTAAAAACTACCTCTTTGAAAACTGTGCCTCTTTGAAAGCTTGTCTCTCCACTAAAATTCTAGTTTTAGAGATTGAGAGAAGATCTTACTTCCTTGGTGTTGAAGCCTCCTCCACAAGGGCTGCCCCTGCCAAACACATCAATGCCCACATACACATCAAATTGCCGATTGGCTAAGGCTGCCAGGTCTCGACTCCTGGCCAGCTTTTCCTCAGTGATGTTATAGTTTAGATAAATTCCATCACACACATCAAAGAAGATTCTGTTGTAGAGAAATAAAACCATGTACTTTAATGGCTTGTCTTATGATCAAATGTAAGCATAATTTGATCTTTTAACTTTTATGTAATTTTTCTGCATGTTCATTGGTATTGTAAAAAATAGAAAAACAAACATCATATTATTAAAGTGCTTGAATCAATCTTTTAAATGGTATAATTTTTATTAGTATACATGTTACAATTGAAAGAAAATGTGTTAATGGAAGTTGTGTAAAATGGAAAAAAAAACACTGCATCTCAGCGGTTTGGAGTACCTAGTTGCAGGGCCGACCCTAACAATTGCGGGCCCTATGCGAACCGGATTGCGCAGGGCCCCTTCTGAGTAGAGGATAAGGATAATAAGTGAAAATTAAGATTTTGTATTAGAAAATAAATTCGGGGCAGGGCCTATGAAAGTGCGGGGCCCACTGCGGCCGCATAGGTTGCAGTGGCCTAAGGTCGGCCCTGCCTAGTTGTATGTTCATTGGTATTGTAAAAAATTACTTTCAACATTATTTTTTATTTGAAAGTTCTAAAGCCTTGACTTTCCATCAGTTTAAGAAGAGTTGACATCAATAGTTGATTCAATTCTGTCTTTCCTACAGAAGACTTAAATGTAAAACTTTTAAACACCATCAGAAGCACTTTCAACTTTAAACCTGGTGAGAGTAGGTGGGTATGGTGTTGATGAAATGGGAGTAGTGATGTGGGTGAGGTGATAATTGGGGTGGGGTAGATATTGTAGGTAGGATAGTTGGTAGTTAGGATAGTTGGTAGTTAGGATAGTTGGTAGTTAGGATAGTTGGTAGTTAGGATAGTTAATAGTGGATGTGGGAATTGTCCACATAAAGATTTCTTTCAAGCCCTGGAGGTTTGGATAGCAGTGACAAACGAGGGCGCAAGAGACCCAGAAATCAGGTTTATATGCATTTTTATTAGAAAGGTTTTGAGATCAAGAGGGGGTGAGTTGCTGCCAAAATGTTGGTGTTTTAATTGATCAGTTTATTTTGAGAATCTACTGACTTGTTCAGAGAGTTGAGTTCATCCTGCCATCGTAGATCACCTTTGCTAGTAACACTATCATACCACAGTACTTGACCAGAGTCCAGCAGTTCATGACACTTTGTGGTCAGACTACGTACAAAGGACTGCATTCGTCGCACGCGGTTAGCCTGATTTAATAATGAAACAAGTAAACATCATCAGAATGAAAGTTCCAGATTTTACATGATAGAAAGAGAAAGTTGGGAAGCATATGGAAAAAAATAAGAGTAAATTTAAGACCTAAAATCCTGATTTTGTTGAACAAAGTGGACGTTTTCTGGGGATTTTTGACAACTCTCTATACACGAATTAATCCCAGACAGGCATGAGCATACTGTTCTCAATGGTCCTCAAAGGAATTCACTTATGAGGTAAACAGTCCCCCTGTCCTTCCAAGATCTACTCCTTATGTAGTTGGAAGATCTGTTAGAGGGAGGGAAGAGTCTATTTATTTGTATGACTTTGTTAAAACTTGATACCTCTGATGTGGTTAGGAACTAAGACACTCAAGAGTTACAATAAAACTTTATACCACTGATGTGGTTAGGAACAAAGAGACTCAAGAGTTACAATAAAACTTGATACCTCTGATGTGGTTAGGAACTAAGACACTCAAGAGTTACAATAAAACTTGATACCTCTGATGTAGTTAGGAACTAAGACACTCAAGAGTTACAATAAACTTGATACGGTACCTCTGATGTGGTTAGGAACTAAGTGACTCAAGAGTTACAATAAAACTTGATACGGTACCTCTGATGTGGTTAGGAACTAAGAGACTCAAGAGTTACAATAAAACTTGATACGGTACCGCTGATGTGGTTAGGAACTAAGACACTCAAGAGTTACAATAAAACTTGATACCACTGATGTGGTTAGGAACAAAGAGACTCAAGAGTTACAATAAAACTTGATACCTCTGATGTGGTTAGGAACTAAGACACTCAAGAGTTACAATAAAACTTGATATAGTACCGCTGATGTGGTTAGGAACTAAGTGACTCAAGAGTTACAATAAAACTTGATACGGTATCTCTGATGTGGTTAGGAACTAAGAGACTCAAGAGTTACAATAAACTCTGCCTCATAATACTCATATATTATTTTTATATTTTCTTACAATCATTGCAACCAAGTAAAATTCTTTGTATTTACAAATGTTCCACATCATGAGTATATTTAGTACCTGTACATACATGAGCCTCCCTTGAGAGAATGACTCATGGAAAAACATGAAATAAAGTTGTTAACATCATACCTGTATTCCATTTTCAATATTGATGAGCCATCCATTAAAGCCAAAGTATGAGGCAATCTCTGCTAACTTGCTTGTAATTTGCTCTACTGATTCCTCTGATTTGAGAATGTTAGAGCAGTTCTGTACCCCCTCATCCCATTCTGTTATAATTGTACCTAGACATCAAAGTTTTAGTAGAAAAATAATACCAAAATATGCTGAATAAAATCTATCATACTTTAATTTATACGTAATACAGCATGCTATATAATTGTTGAACAGAGTTTTCAAATGTTCTTGATGTTTTGACATCAATAGGATAATTTTCATTCCAAATTAAAAACCCAAAGTCAGTAAAAAATAGTTAACTTTCTCTTTTCCAAACTATATAAAGGCTAGGTTATTTAAGGTGGAATTGAGGGTAATCTCTCTTTTTTTTAGCATACGAAAAGAGTGATCATTACTAAGTGTTTTTTAAAGATAACAAATTGCCTATTTACCAAAGAAACCACATTAACACACTTCAGTGGTTAATAGAAAAAGTATTTGTTGTTTTCCAATTATTTTCTCTTATAGTAGTTTCATTTGATTTTAAAGTGATTCTTAACGTTTGAGTTCTCCTTGTATACCACTGAGAATAACAAAAGATGCATGGAATGTACTTTTTTTTATCTCCTAAAATTTGTTTAATAGATTTTGTTTTGGGACATAATGACGATATTTGACTAAATGAATCCTATTAATAGTATTAATGATGAAATAAGTTGATAATTCATTTTAAAAAATGTAACCATGAAACAAAAAAAGTGCTTTTCCATTTGCATTTCCTTTAGAACACTAAAATAAGAGATTCCCTAATTTAGGATGTAAAAGTCTTATTTGAAGCACTGTTTGTCTGGACCCATAACATTTACAGCTATTGATTTAGACTTTGATTTAAGCCTATTTAATAAATGCTAATAAAATTGTATACTAAATGCTGATTAGTTAAATAAAATTCATTTAGTTGGTTAATATCATATCATGAGCTTTACATTAACTTAAAATTGATATTTTATACTATCAAGGTTTTCACCATAATTTTAAATAAAATCACAAATACATAAAACAGAACCTCTTCACATACATTCCCCCTCCCCCCTCTTTAAATTTTAAATACATTTAGGAAATACTTACCTAAAATCCTGACCCCATGCTTATGGGCAGCTTGTATCCAACCAACAGGAGGAATGGTGATGAAGTGATGGCTAAAGTAGACAAATGTATCTAGATGTTGCCAATGGTAGAACCTATAGGGAGGAGCTGAAGGGACACAGCCCTGTACAAACCTGTTTTTTTTTTCAAGTAAAAAATCATTTGTTGAGGTATAACTGAACATTACCTAATTAACCTAAAATTAATGTTTGATATACATCACACCTTCCATTCTAGTTTTAAATTCTAAGGATAACATATTGGTTTCTGTGTACAAAAGTTATGTATTTAGGTTTATGTCCAATTTCAAACTTTTCTAAGCTTTTCATAACACTGCCACTCAATATAGCGTTATCCATGAGATCTAAAAAATTTAGGCAGCATTTTCAAGAGGAACCTATTTAGACAAATTTTCAATGATCCTTGTGATTGTGAGATGTGATTTTGGAGATTGCAACACCTATTTATAAACTTACAGTTGTAAACACAAGACCAACAAACAGTCATTTATTTTAATTCCAGGTTTTTCCTTTAGAATTAAAGCTAAATAGGATTTCTATATGTATATGAGATAGAGGAATCTATTTTTCAGAAGCCTGGATCTAAGCCACAAAGTTCAGCTTAGTGCTGCCTTTGAAAATAATGCTACTATGTAACAGATGGAATAAGAGCAATACATTTTGCAGAGGCTTAACAATTAAAAACTAGGGTCAGTGGTTTTTAACATTTTATGATGATCCACTGTTTATCTGTTTATTCAAACGAAATGCATCAAGTTGCCAGTTTATTTATTAAAAAAAGAACAGAAACGTATTTTAAATTTAGGCCCCATCCATACATGACGTCATGTTATTTTGTCTGTTTTTTTTTTTACCCCTCCATCTTTTCATAAATTTTAGACACCCTCATAACACATCATCACAATCCCCCCCCCCCCCCCAATGCATGACACAATGTAAGGATGGCTTAAAATGTTAATAAAATAATACCTATCATCCAAGTAACCTCCCAACATATCATGACATACAAGGAGTTTGGGGCCAGTTTTGTGTTTCCCAACTGTTTGAGACCCAATTGGATTTCTCGGTTCTCCATTTAAGTTTATGCCGCTAAAGGTAAATTCATCTGAATTCCATTGTAATAAGTCGTCAAGATTTTTTAAAGGTTCAGCTATTGGATTGCCATCAGCATCTATCCCAAATTTCATAATGATGAAATTAGCTTGATGTTAACTGAGGGATACAAAACAAATTGGAAGTATACAGTATAGTATATAAAATAAAAATGTCAAAGCAAAATTATTAATTTATCAGTAATAATATAACTATGTTTATTAAGGAAAATATTACATCTCCAACAATGTCATGTATGATGGTACAACCCTGTTACACCTTCCTGAACGTTTCCATAACTAGCTTTGAAATTGAAATTGGTAAAAATTAATACTTATCTGCTGTGACCTTTTAAGTGAATATGGATATGATAATGACAAATTAGCCTATTTATTCTAGGTCCATATCCGGAAAGTGGTATGAAAGAATTTGGTTTCTTTGTAGGAAATTTGTTAGACAGAACTTTGTTAATGTTAATTTGAACTTGAACGGAAATTAGTTCAAAACGGAAGTTTGTTCGATATATAATTTTTTAAAGGAAAAGTTATTTTTTATTTACTTTTAAAATGTTTTTACAGGAAGTTGCCATTGAGATACATGGAAAATACAAACTTTTGAATAAAATTTATGGCTAATGCTACGAGATTGGCCCATGACGTCATTTGCGTGTTTTGTTAAGTTGCTGTTTTATTATCATGTTGCTGATGACTACAGGGTTCAGGTTAGGTTTAGGGATACATTTAGGAAATTTTATCATTATTTTTAAACGTTTTATTCTTAATTTTACGGGTCACTGCAATCAAGTTGGCGGCCATGGTAAAAAACGCGGGCTTATCTCTTTGCATTTACCAAATTTATATTTCAAATTGTCTTAAAACAATCTTGGCTAATTTTGAAAGATGGGTACATGACGTCATTTGCGTGTTTTGTTATGTTGCTGATGACTTTAGGGTTCAGGTTAGGTTTAGGGATAGATTTATGGTTCAGGTTAGGGATAGATTTAGGGTTTAGGTTAGGCAGGGTGAGGAATACTTCCAAATACATTTAGGAAGTTTTTTCATTATTTTTAAACGTTTTATTCTTAATTTTACGGGTTGTGTCAACCAAGATGGCGGCCATGGTAAAAAAAACGCATACCCATCTCTCAAAATTTACCACAATCTTCCTTCATTCTTTATTTCCCCATTTTTTGTGTGTTTACTTCCAAATTTTCTGATTTATGAGTTTTCTCTAGCAGTTATTAGCACCCTGGCCCTGACGTGGGTGCGACCAATCGCTGGTAAAGAACCTCTGGCCGGTCTGGCCTATAACTATAATATGCTATATTAGAATATAACTTAAAACTTATAATTTACTTTACTTCATCTCCAAATCTGATTACTGATTGGATCATAGAGTCGAGAGCTCTAATGCTCTATACTATCATCTATCAGTTGAGCTTCGCCTTCAGTGCAGTATCCCTTCCAGTCCAGTATCATCGACAGTGATCAGAAAAACAACTAAAAAATTACAAACGAATAGTTTATACTAAATACCGAGTATATTTCTTTAAATGTTTTGAAATTGACTCATTTTAAATAGCTAAGTGTGGACTACGACTAGAAACTTTAAACTCAGACTGGATATGATGTTAAAAAAAATTTAAAATGGGTTCTTGGACATTGTAATTTACTACCTCCGTCGATAGCGATAAGAGGGAGGTGACTCTCAGGTAACCAAACCAAAAAAAAATAAAAAAAATACGTAAACAAATCTGACGTGATAGGTTTTGGTAAAAAATAAATAAATAAAAATATTTTTGTAAAATTAAAAGAAACAATAAAATATTATACATGCGAAAGGAACCTACGATGTGTTTTATAACATTGGCCCCATTAGTTTGGCTCCTTAAATGTTAGACTTGTTTGTATATTTATTGACCCACTAATTCAATAAATCGCGAAGGTTATCCCCAACCAATGCAATCAGCTCTATTTTTATTTTGAAAAAAGAAATAATTGTTCATTAATTTTAAAGCTTGGGGCATTATATTCAGGGTCAACAAACTTCGGCCCACGGGCCACATATGGCCCGCATCCTCGGTTTATCCGGCCCGCTGAGTCAAAAGGGATTTTTACGTCATATAAATATAACAATTGGCAATTATTGGTATTTGTGCATAGTATACATGTGTCCACAGGGGCGGACATTGTCCATGATGTAGATAAATAAATGCGCAGTGCAGTTTGGATTGGACAAATTGAAGTACCTCAACACAGAGGTGGCAAAACTACTGTGGTTGAAGGGAAAGTTGGATAAATTTAAGTATTGTATAAAGTGTTGGATGTTCCAAGTTTATGGTCCTTCACTGGATTATTAATCGACATGGATTGTGGGGGAAAGCATTTTAATTTACCTTGTGTCATGGAACCTACAGTTTCAAAAGTGAAATTTATTCGCTGCATTCGCATCAGTCATCGTCAGTTCCGCAGATTCCTCTTTACCAAAGTAAAATCAAAAGGTTCAGTTGTCTCTTGATGCATGTTTTGTCATGCTCTTTTGTTTAACTTAGATCTGAGATTTTATTGAATGAGAATCGCCCTCACTTGTTTTAAATTTGGAAATGAGATTTTCCTTAAAAAAATCAATGAATTGCTTCTCAGATTACAAGGTGAAACTAATGTTGTCTCCAACATGTACAACGAGGTGAAGGCATTTAAGAATAAAAACATACTAATTTTTTGTTCGGACCCAGTGGGCGGAGTTGCTTCCCCCAATTTCCAAGCCGTGAAAAGAAATAGGTGCCATAATAAACAAGTTCGTTCAAGGAATTCTTTAAGACCATAGAAAGCAATGTTACGACCATAGAAAGCAATGTTACGGCCATAGAAAGCAATGTTACGACCATAGAAAGCAATGTTACGGCCATAGAAAGCAATGTTACGACCATATAAAGCAATGTTACGACCATAGAAAGCAATGTTACGACCATAGAAAGCAATGTTATGACCATAGAAAGCAATGTTACGACCATAGAAAGCAATGTTACGACCATAGAAAGCAATGTTACGACCATAGAAAGCAATGTTACGACCATAGAAATCAATGTTACGACAATAGAAAGCAATGTTACGACCATAGAAAGCAATGTTATGACCATAGAAATCAATGTTACGACCATAGAAAGCAATGTTACGACCATAGAAAGCAATGTTACGACAATAGAAAGCAATGTTACGACCATAGAAAGCAATTTTACGACAATAGAAAGCAATGTTACGACCATAGAAAGCAATGTTACGACAATAGAAAGCAATGTTACGACCATAGAAAGCAATGTTACGACCATAGAAAGCAATGTTACGACCATAGAAAGCAATGTTACGACCATAGAAAGCAATGTTACGACCATAGAAAGCAATGTTACGACCATAGAAAGCAATGTTACGACCAAAGAAAGCAATGTTACGACCATAGAAAGCAATGTTACGACCATAGAAAGCAATGTTACGACCATAGAAAGCAATGTTACGACCATAGAAAGCAATGTTACGACCATTTTACGACCTATATGCAATTGCAACAAAAATAAGAATCTTCCCAAATACAATGAATTATTTTATTAATAATAATAATCTGCCAGCTTAACTTCGAAGGGAAGTAATCGATGATCTCTTTGTATTGCAGAACATAAAGGGAAACTCTGGGACATTTATACGTTGCCCCATGTCATAAATTTGCTGATTTATACATTGCTTCCAGGTAATAAATATGCTAATTTATACATTTTTACTAATTAAAAATCTCAATCTTTGGTCTAGGCAACTTTTGTGAGCAGATATTTTCAACAACAGAAAAATAATTTTAGAAAGAACGCTTGGAATCTTGTTGCAGGGCAGCATTATCTAATGAGCACTTGCAAACAATTTTAATGTTAGGGACATAGGGTGTACTACAGTGCAGCATTATCTAATGAGCAAACAATGTTAATGTTAGGGACTTAGGGTGTACTATAGAGCAGCATTATCTAATGAGAACTTGCAAACAATTTTAATGTTAGGGACATAGGGTGTACTATAGAGCAGCATTATCTAATGAGCACTTGCAAACAACTTTAATGTTAGGGACATAGGGTGTACTATAGAGCAGCATTATCTAATGAGAACTTGCAAACAATTTTAATGTTAGGGACATATGGTGTACTATAGAGCAGCATTATCTAATGAGCACTTGCAAACAACTTTAATGTTAGGGACATAGGGTGTACTATAGAGCAGCATTATCTAATGAGAACCTGCAAACAATTTTAATGTTAGGGACATAGGGTGTACTATAAAGCAGCATTATCTAATGAGAACTTGCAAACAATTTTAATGTTAGGGACATAGGGTGTACTATAGAGCAGCATTATCTAATGAGAACTTGCAAACAATTTTAATGTTAGGGACATAGGGTGTACTATAGAGCAGCATTATCTAATGAGAACTTGCAAACAATTTTAATGTTAGGGACATAGGGTGTACTATTACGGAGCATCAAATATCCAGGGTGAATATGTTTTTATAAAACTGTTTTGAAAGTAAATAAATGTATGTAACTTTTTTTTAATGTCATGATTGTGTTTGATAATATTTTTATGTGAAGCGCGATGAGCCCAGGCATAGGCCCGGGTACCGCGCTATATGAGACCACTGTAATAATAATAAAATAATAATCAACTAAATGACAAAATGTCAGAAGGCAGCAGTTTCTTCTTCTGACATATGCGTCACAGTGGCGTAGCTAAGTGATGTGGGGGTGCGGACCGCACCGGGTGACACCAACCCTAGCTACACCACTGATGCGTCATGCTTGTACGATTCAAATATCTTCCATCTTACAATATTCAAATGTATTCTCAATAGAAAAATGTCACCCAACTATGTTTGAAAAGAACCAGTTTATGTCTTCGTTTTACATTCCGTCTAGAAGTGAAAGGTGGTCTTAAAATGTTTCATTTGTGATATATTCTGATCATGCAAATAGACCACTAGACAATCTATCTGGTCACCCAAGCCTGTAGAGGAATTTTACCGTCACTTGTCAAAAAAAAAAAAAAAAAAAAAAAAAAAAAAATTAGCCAACCCCTCCATATTAATTATTTCTGGAAAAAGTGGGCTACGTGCAGAAGCGTTTATAGAGTGTTTGGCACTCGTGGGACAAGATTCATTTTTACGCCCCTTCAACCCCGAAACTCATTTTTTTCATCAATAACCCATTTTAGCGCCCCATTAGCCTTGTAGCCGGGGACGTATGTCTGACATCTTAGCTACACCCCTGGCTACGAGGAGTGTGCTTATTAGCATACATTTACTGGACAATTTGTATTATTGTTCTACACAAAGGAAGCTCATTTCGTTAGACTTCTTAAGGGAGGTCATCCAAGGCATTCTCGAATAGGATTCCAACACATATCTCCATTATATGTACATATGATCTAAGAAATATACAAATGGTAGATGAAAAGCTAAAAGAAAACAATACAGATTTTTTGCAACATTTTGTGTTGCCCTCTTTCAGGTTGTCCTCCGCACTTTGTACACTGCTTATTGCCTCAACCTGAACACAGTCCTCTCCGTATTTCTGCACAAAATCTCCCTTGGCTCCAGCGGCATGCGTGATTTATCATGGTAAAATTTTTCACTTCCGTCTCCGCTTAACTTTCTCTGTATGTCAGTCTAAGTGATATCTATAATGTATCATGGTGATATCTTTCACTTCAGTCTCCGCTTAACTTTCTCTGTATGTCAGTCTAAGTGATATCTATAATGTATCATGGTGATATCTTTCACTTCCGTCTCCGCTTAACTTTCTCTGGACGCCAGTCTAAGTGATATCTATAATGTATCATGGTGATATCTTTCACTTCCGTCTCCGCTTAACTTTCTCTGGACGCCAGTCTAAGTGATATCTATAATGTATCATGGTGATATCTTTCACTTCCGTCTCCGCTTAACTTTCTCTGGACGCCAGTCTAAGTGATATCTATAATGTATCATGGTGATATCTTTCACTTCCGTCTCCGCTTAACTTTCTCTGTATGTCAGTCTAATTGATATCTATAATGTATCATGGTGATATCTTTCACTTCCGTCTCCGCTTAACTTTCTCTGGACGCCAGTCTAAGTGATATCTATAATGTATCATGGTGATATCTTTCACTTCAGTCTCCGCTTAACTTTCTCTGTATGTCAGTCTAAGTAATATCTATAATGTATCATGGTGATATCTTTCACTTCAGTCTCCGCTTAACTTTCTCTGTATGTCAGTCTAAGTGATATCTATAATGTATCATGGTGATATCTTTCACTTCCGTCTCCGCTTAACTTTCTCTGGACGCCAGTCTAAGTGATATCTATAATGTATCATGGTGATATCTTTCACTTCCGTCTCCGCTTAACTTTCTCTGGACGCCAGTCTAAGTGATATCTATAATGTATCATGGTGATATCTTTCACTTCAGTCTCCGCTTAACTTTCTCTGGACGCCAGTCTAAGTGATATCTATAATGTATCATGGTGATATCTTTCACTTCAGTCTCCGCTTAACTTTCTCTGTATGTCAGTCTAAGTGATATCTATAATGTATCATGGTGATATCTTTCACTTCCGTCTCCGCTTAACTTTCTCTGGACGCCAGTCTAAGTGATATCTATAATGTATCATGGTGATATCTTTCACTTCAGTCTCCGCTTAACTTTCTCTGGACGCCAGTCTAAGTGATACCTATAATGTATCATGGTGATATCTTTCACTTCCGTCTCCGCTTAACTTTTTCTGGACGCCAGTCTAAGTAATATCTATAATGTATCATGGTGATATCTTTCACTTCCGTCTCCGCTTAACTTTCTCTGGACGCCAGTCTAAGTGATATCTATATTGTATCATGGTGATATCTTTCACTTCAGTCTCCGCTTAACTTTCTCTGGACGCCAGTCTAAGTGATATCTATAATGTATCATGGTGATATCTTTCACTTCAGTCTCCGCTTAACTTTCTCTGGACGCCAGTCTAAGTGATATCTATAATGTATCATGGTGATATCTTTCACTTCAGTCTCCGCTTAACTTTCTCTGGACGCCAGTCTAAGTGATATCTATAATGTATCATGGTGATATCTTTCACTTCCGTCTCCGCTTAACTTTCTCTGTATGTCAGTCTAAGTGATATCTATAATGTATCATGGTGATATCTTTCACTTCCGTCTCCGCTTAACTTTCTCTGTATGTCAGTCTAAGTGATATCTATAATGTATCATGGTGATATCTTTCACTTCCGTCTCCGCTTAACTTTCTCTGTATGTCAGTCTAAGTGATATCTATAATGTATCATGGTGATATCTTTCACTTCCGTCTCCGCTTAACTTTCTCTGTATGTCAGTCTAAGTGATATCTATAATGTATCATGGTGATATCGTTCACTTCCGTCTCCGCTTAACTTTCTGTGTATGTCAGTCTAAGTGATATCTATAATGTATCATGGTGATATCTTTCACTTCAGTCTCCGCTTAACTTTCTCTGGACGCCAGTCTAAGTGATATCTATAATGTATCATGGTGATATTTTTCACTTCAGTCTCCGCTTAACTTTCTCTGTATGTCAGTCTAAGTGATATCTATAATGTATCATGGTGATATCTTTCACTTCCGTCTCCGCTTAACTTTCTCTGGACGCCAGTCTAAGTGATATCTATAATGTATCATGGTGATATCTTTCACTTCAGTCTCCGCTTAACTTTCTCTGGACGCCAGTCTAAGTGATATCTATAATGTATCATGGTGATATCTTTCACTTCCGTCTCCGCTTAACTTTCTCTGTATGTCAGTCTAAGTGATATCTATAATGTATCATGGTGATATCTTTCACTTCCGTCTCCGCTTAACTTTCTCTGTATGTCAGTCTAAGTGATATCTATAATGTATCATGGTGATATCTTTCACTTCCGTCTCCGCTTAACTTTCTCTGGACGCCAGTCTAAGTGATATCTATAATGTATCATGGTGATATCTTTCACTTCAGTCTCCGCTTAACTTTCTCTGGACGCCAGTCTAAGTGATATCTATAATGTATCATGGTGATATCTTTCACTTCAGTCTCCGCTTAACTTTCTCTGTATGTCAGTCTAAGTGATATCTTTAATGTATCATGGTGATATCTTTCACTTCCGTCTCCGCTTAACTTTCTCTGGACGCCAGTCTAAGTGATATCTATAATGTATCATGGTGATATCTTTCACTTCAGTCTCCGCTTAACTTTCTCTGGACGCCAGTCTAAGTGATATCTATAATGTATCATGGTGATATCTTTCACTTCCGTCTCCGCTTAACTTTCTCTGGACGCCAGTCTAAGTGATATCTATAATGTATCATGGTGATATCTTTCACTTCCGTCTCCGCTTAACTTTCTCTGGACGCCAGTCTAAGTGATATCTATAATGTATCATGGTGATATCTTTCACTTCAGTCTCCGCTTAACTTTCTCTGGACGCCAGTCTAAGTGATATCTATAATGTATCATGGTGATATCTTTCACTTCAGTCTCCGCTTAACTTTCTCTGTATGTCAGTCTAAGTGATATCTATAATGTATCATGGTGATATCTTTCACTTCCGTCTCCGCTTAACTTTCTCTGGACGCCAGTCTAAGTGATATCTATAATGTATCATGGTGATATCTTTCACTTCAGTCTCCGCTTAACTTTCTCTGGACGCCAGTCTAAGTGATATCTATAATGTATCATGGTGATATCTTTCACTTCCGTCTCCGCTTAACTTTCTCTGGACGCCAGTCTAAGTGATATCTATAATGTATCATGGTGATATCTTTCACTTCCGTCTCCGCTTAACTTTCTCTGTATGTCAGTCTAAGTGATATCTATAATGTATCATGGTGATATCTTTCACTTCAGTCTCCGCTTAACTTTCTCTGGACGCCAGTCTAAGTGATATCTATAATGTATCATGGTGATATCTTTCACTTCAGTCTCCGCTTAACTTTTTCTGTATGTCAGTCTAAGTGATATCTATAATGTATCATGGTGATATCTTTCACTTCCGTCTCCGCTTAACTTTCTCTGGACGCCAGTCTAAGTGATATCTATAATGTATCATGGTGATATCTTTCACTTCAGTCTCCGCTTAACTTTCTCTGGACGCCAGTCTAAGTGATATCTATAATGTATCATGGTGATATCTTTCACTTCAGTCTCCGCTTAACTTTCTCTGGACGCCAGTCTAAGTGATATCTATAATGTATCATGGTGATATCTTTCACTTCCGTCTCCGCTTAACTTTCTCTGTATGTCAGTCTAAGTGATATCTATAATGTATCATGGTGATATCTTTCACTTCCGTCTCCGCTTAACTTTCTCTGTATGTCAGTCTAAGTGATATCTATAATGTATCATGGTGATATCTTTCACTTCCGTCTCCGCTTAACTTTCTCTGGACGCCAGTCTAAGTGATATCTATAATGTATCATGGTGATATCTTTCACTTCCGTCTCCGCTTAACTTTCTCTGGACGCCAGTCTAAGTGATATCTATAATGTATCATGGTGATATCTTTCACTTCAGTCTCCGCTTAACTTTCTCTGGACGCCAGTCTAAGTGATATCTATAATGTATCATTGTGATATCTTTCACTTCAGTCTCCGCTTAACTTTCTCTGTATGTCAGTCTAAGTGATATCTATAATGTATCATGGTGATATCTTTCACTTCCGTCTCCGCTTAACTTTCTCTGGACGCCAGTCTAAGTGATATCTATAATGTATCATGGTGATATCTTTCACTTCAGTCTCCGCTTAACTTTCTCTGGACGCCAGTCTAAGTGATATCTATAATGTATCATGGTGATATCTTTCACTTCCGTCTCCGCTTAACTTTCTCTGGACGCCAGTCTAAGTGATATCTATAATGTATCATGGTGATATCTTTCACTTCAGTCTCCGCTTAACTTTCTCTGGACGCCAGTCTAAGTGATATCTATAATGTATCATGGTGATATCTTTCACTTCAGTCTCCGCTTAACTTTCTCTGGACGCCAGTCTAAGTGATATCTATAATGTATCATGGTGATATCTTTCACTTCCGTCTCCGCTTAACTTTCTCTGTATGTCAGTCTAAGTGATATCTATAATGTATCATGGTGATATCTTTCACTTCAGTCTCCGCTTAACTTTCTCTGGACGCCAGTCTAATTGATATCTATAATGTATCATGGTGATATCTTTCACTTCAGTCTCCGCTTAACTTTCTCTGTATGTCAGTCTAAGTGATATCTATAATGTATCATGGTGATATCTTTCACTTCCGTCTCCGTTTAACTTTCTCTGGACGCCAGTCTAAGTGATATCTATAATGTATCACGGTGATATCTTTCACTTCCGTCTCCGCTTAACTTTCTCTGGACGCCAGTCTAAGTGATATCTATAATGTATCATGGTGATATCTTTCACTTCAGTCTCCGCTTAACTTTCTCTGTATGTCAGTCTAAGTGATATCTATAATGTATCATGGTGATATCTTTCACTTCCGTCTCCGCTTAACTTTCTCTGTATGTCAGTCTAAGTGATATCTATAATGTATCATGGTGATATCTTTCACTTCCGTCTCCGCTTAACTTTCTCTGGACGCCAGTCTAAGTGATATCTATAATGTATCATGGTGATATCTTTCACTTCAGTCTCCGCTTAACTTTCTCTGGACGCCAGTCTAAGTGATATCTATAATGTATCATGGTGATATCTTTCACTTCAATCTCCGCTTAACTTTCTCTGTATGTCAGTCTAAGTGATATCTATAATGTATCATGGTGATATCTTTCAGTTCCGTCTCCGCTTAACTTTCTCTGTATGTCAGTCTAAGTGATATCTATAATGTATCATGGTGATATCTTTCACTTCCGTCTCCGCTTAACTTTCTCTGGACGCCAGTCTAAGTGATATCTATAATGTATCATGGTGATATCTTTCACTTCCGTCTCCGCTTAACTTTCTCTGGACGCCAGTCTAAGTGATATCTATAATGTATCATGGTGATATCTTTCACTTCCGTCTCCGCTTAACTTTCTCTGGACGCCAGTCTAAGTGATATCTATAATGTATCATGGTGATATCTTTCACTTCCGTCTCCACTTAACTTTCTCTGGACGCCAGTCTAAGTGATATCTATAATGTATCATGGTGATATCTTTCACTTCAGTCTCCGCTTAACTTTCTCTGGACGCCAGTCTAAGTGATATCTATAATGTATCATGGTGATATCTTTCACTTCCGTCTCCGCTTAACTTTCTCTGGACGCCAGTCTAAGTGATATCTATAATGTATCATGGTGATATCTTTCACTTCAGTCTCCGCTTAACTTTCTCTGGACGCCAGTCTAAGTGATATCTATAATGTATCATGGTGATATCTTTCACTTCAGTCTCCGCTTAACTTTCTCTGGACGCCAGTCTAAGTGATATCTATAATGTATCATGGTGATATCTTTCACTTCAGTCTCCGCTTAACTTTCTCTGTATGTCAGTCTAAGTGATATCTATAATGTATCATGGTGATATCTTTCACTTCCGTCTCCGCTTAACTTTCTCTGGACGCCAGTCTAAGTGATATCTATAATGTATCATGGTGATATCTTTCACTTCAGTCTCCGCTTAACTTTCTCTGGACGCCAGTCTAAGTGATATCTATAATGTATCATGGTGATATCTTTCACTTCCGTCTCCGCTTAACTTTCTCTGGACGCCAGTCTAAGTGATATCTATAATGTATCATGGTGATATCTTTCACTTCCGTCTCCGCTTAACTTTCTCTGTATGTCAGTCTAAGTGATATCTATAATGTATCAGGGTGATATCTTTCACTTCAGTCTCCGCTTAACTTTCTCTGGACGCCAGTCTAAGTGATATCTATAATGTATCATGGTGATATCTTTCACTTCAGTCTCCGCTTAACTTTCTCTGTATGTCAGTCTAAGTGATATCTATAATGTATCATGGTAATATCTTTCACTTCCGTCTCCGCTTAACTTTCTCTGTATGTCAGTCTAAGTGATATCTATAATGTATCATGGTGATATCTTTCACTTACGTCTCCGCTTAACTTTCTCTGTATGTCAGTCTAAGTGATATCTATAATGTATCATGGTGATATCTTTCACTTCCGTCTCCGCTTAACTTTCTCTGGACGCCAGTCTAAGTGATATCTATAATGTATCATGGTGATATGTTTCACTTCCGTCTCCGCTTAACTTTCTCTGAACGCCAGTCTAAGTGATATCTATAATGTATCATGGTGATATCTTTCACTTCAGTCTCCGCTTAACTTTCTCTGGACGCCAGTCTAAGTGATATCTATAATGTATCATGGTGATATCTTTCACTTCCGTCTCCGCTTAACTTTCTCTGTATGTCAGTCTAAGTGATATCTATAATGTATCATGGTGATATCTTTCACTTCCGTCTCCGCTTAACTTTCTCTGGACGCCAGTCTAAGTGATATCTATAATGTATCATGGTGATATCTTTCACTTCAGTCTCCGCTTAACTTTCTCTAGACGCCAGTCTAAGTGATATCTATAATGTATCATGGTGATATCTTTCACTTCCGTCTCCGCTTAACTTTCTCTGGACGCCAGTCTAAGTGATATCTATAATGTATCATGGTGATATCTTTCACTTCCGTCTCCGCTTAACTTTCTCTGGACGCCAGTCTAAGTGATATCTATAATGTATCATGGTGATATCTTTCACTTCAGTCTCCGCTTAACTTTCTCTGGACGCCAGTCTAAGTGATATCTATAATGTATCATGGTGATATCTTTCACTTCAGTCTCCGCTTAACTTTCTCTGGACGCCAGTCTAAGTGATATCTATAATGTATCATGGTGATATCTTTCACTTCAGTCTCCGCTTAACTTTCTCTGTATGTCAGTCTAAGTGATATCTATAATGTATCATGGTGATATCTTTCACTTCCGTCTCCGCTTAACTTTCTCTGTATGTCAGTCTAAGTGATATCTATAATGTATCATGGTGATATCTTTCACTTCCGTCTCCGCTTAACTTTCTCTGTATGTCAGTCTAAGTGATATCTATAATGTATCATGGTGATATCTTTCACTTCCGTCTCCGCTTAACTTTCTCTGGACGCCAGTCTAAGTGATATCTATAATGTATCATGGTGATATCTTTCACTTCCGTCTCCGCTTAACTTTCTCTGGACGCCAGTCTAAGTGATATCTATAATGTATCATGGTGATATCTTTCACTTCCGTCTCCGCTTAACTTTCTCTGGACGTCAGTATAAGTGATATCTATAATGTATCATGGTGATATCTTTCACTTCCGTCTCCGCTTAACTTTCTCTGGACGCCAGTCTTAGTGATGGCTGTAATTTATTATGTTTTTCATATAGACACGGAAACAGGGAAAGAATCGGCAAATGATCGAGCACCCTGGCGTTCCTCTGTACACAAAGGCCCCATTCAACAAGAAGCCAACAGAACAGCGCCAGCAGACAACAAAAGACACACCAGAAAAGCCCGATTTAACTCTGCACTTGAAGATGTCCCATCAATGCCCTGCACTTAATGCACAAGAACATTTCTTGCCAGAATCGAATCTCATAAGCCATCTGCGCACTCACATTCAAGTTCACAATTAGTATAAAATATACGATTATTAAGGTGGTCATATTCGATTTCGACTGACGGAGTATAAAAGGTTTTTCACAACAAGAATACATAAACACGTGGGACATGATTCGATTTCATTCAAAGGTATTATGAAAGGTGTGTCATTATGTGTTTTTTTTTCTGTGAGCTAAGTCCATATTCAATGTACATTAACACGCTTTATTCAAAGCATTTACAAAATGGCTTATCAGTCAGATCTATATTTCTATATTTTGCGGTAGAATGACTCTGTTTCAAATGTTTAATTGTTTAAATTTTTCCACCGTCAGATTACCATATTTCCTCATACCACCATATTTCTCCAGACCACCATATTTCCTCAGACCACCATATTTCCCCAGACCACCATATTTCCTCAGACCACCATATTTCCTCAGACCACCATATTTCCTTTGACTACCGCATTCCCCCAGACCACCATATATCCCCAACCCACCATATTTCCTAAGACCACCATATTTCCCCAGATACCACATTTCCCCAGATTCCCCATTTCCCCAGATCCCCATTTCCCAAGATTACAAAATTTACCCAGACCACTATATTTCCCAAGACCACCATATTTCCTCACATAACCATATTTCCTCAGTTAACCATATGAATGGTTTGGCCACGTAACAAGGAAACAAGGGCTCGCCAAAGAAATCATGCAGGGCACAACTAGAGGAGGGAGAAGAAGAGGAAGACAAAGAAAAAGATGGGAAGATAACATCAAAGAGTGGACGGGATTAAAACTAGGCGATGCTGTACGCAGTGCAGAAGACAGAGAGGAATGGAGAAGGATAGTTTTCATGTCATCTGTGGCGCCCCAACGGTCCAACGACTAAGGGACATGATGATGATGAACCATATTTCCTCAGACCACCATATTTCCTCAGAAACCCATATTTCTTCCGACTACTATAATTCCCTAGAAGGACAATCTTTTCTTGCTGCATTATTATGTTTGCTTCTATTATCAGAATATGTGTGAGAAATAAGGTCACTTTAGGCTTTTGACCATGTCAATCATAGTTTGCTATCACACAAACTTCATAGATATGGGATCCAAGGCACTAACAAAACATGGATCTTTAGCTTCCTAAGCGATCGATGCCAGGCAGTAGGGTAGACGGCACAACCTTCTCCTTTGTCGGTGTTAAGTCAGGGGTCCACCAGGGCTCGGTGCTAGGCCCTGTTTGTTTCTAGCATTTTATATCAATGACCTGCCCGAGAAACTGACCTCCCAAGCAAGACTGTTAGCAGACGACATGGCGGTGTATAGGACGATCGCCAACCGTTCAGACCACGACCAGCTACAACAGGATCTTAATCGGTTAGCCGAGTGGGAGATGAGCTGGGACATCCCGTCAAGTGCCAGAACCTGTCAGTCTCCAGAAGCAAATCCCCTTTATACCACCCTTATGTATTGCATGGCCATATTCTTTACCCAGTTTCCTCGGTGTTACCATTCAAAGAGAGGTCCGCTGGCACGAGCACATTAACAATGTGTGCAACCGGGCAAACAAGACCCTGGGGTTCCTAAAGCAAAATTTGAAGATTGGCAACTCCAGTGTGAAAGAAAGATCATATAAAGCCTTTGTCCGACCGCTTTTAGATTATGCATCTGCGGGACCCATTCACTCAGAAGAGCATCGACAGGTTGGAGGCGGTCCAGCGACGGGCAGCACGCTTTGTCCAGAAACACCTCTAGTGATGGCAACTTGGTGGAAAGATTGGGCTGGTCACCATTGGAGGAACGACGATGACTACGCAGGCTCTCCATGATGTACAAGATAAAAAAATGGTCTGGTCCACTGCTCCAACAATAAACAGAAACTCGTCCCTCTCCCCCCTAGACAGCGACGACCCCCATGACAGGCAGTTGCGGTTCATAAAAACAAGAACTCAGTACAGGAACTCCTCATTCCTGCCATACACAATCAGGGACTGGAACGGGCTTCCGAGGGCAACAGTTGAGGTAAATATACTAGACACATTTGCGTCTATTGCCTCCTGACCTCCATCCCCCAGTTCATAAACCCTTTGCTGAGTAGCCCTTCCAACCAGTGAATTATCCCCTTCAAATTCACGCACAGTTACATCGTGAACGCCTCTACAAACATAGAAGCCAAAATGATCAATACATTGATCGTGGGCCCTCATAATATAGAAAAAAAAGAAGACGTCACTAAAATACCATGTCAAACTACCTTTAGACTGTGCATGACGTCACTACAAGAGCATGTTTCAACTACCTCTAGACTGCCTTTGACGTCACTACAAGAACATGTTTCAACTACCTCTAGATCGTCTATGACGTCACTTAAAGAACATGTTCCAACTACCTCTAGACTGCCTATGACGTCACTACAAGAACATGTTTCAACTACCTCTAGACTGTCAATGGCGTCACATCAATGTTCTGAAGAACGCTCTGATGTCATTACATGAGTATATTAATTTTTTGTCTTTGGTAAAAAAAAAATGGCAGTAAATCCTTCTCTCATCTTCGATGAAATAAAACGTTTGTTTCAGTTTGAAGCACTTTGATGAAATATAACGTTTCTTTCAGTTTGAAGCACTTTGATGAAATATAAGTTTCTTCCAGGTTAAAGTACATTCTTTTCGTTGAGTCTGGCGACATGCATTCTTTGACAGGAGCAATGACTCCGTACAAGTTTTATATACAATGTGTGCAGCCCATGTCTTAGCTTGATCTACAAACTTGGCATTAAGAAACCTATTTATGTTCTTTTTTAAAACTCAGTACATATTTCCTATAAAATCTATATTCAGCTGTTTTAACAGATCATGCTTGGGAGCTTTCAAAATTAAAATTCAGAAATGTTGTCTGATAAAAATCATGATTATCTATCTAAATAGTTTATAAATAATTATGTAATAAAACAGAATAAATCCCATCTCATCGTTCAAACTTCACATCTGTATGCCAGGACGTGTTATGAAATGGAAGAAGCCAAATGTCTTTACACACACTCAAAATGTTGGTAGTTTAAATACATACATTTCACATTAAAAAAATAATGTTGTTATTTTACGACATCCCCACCCAATACAGTAAAAGAGACCTTATATAGAGCGAAATAAATATATTTAAACAAATTCAACAACATCTTATTAACCAGAGCTGTTACAATAAAACCCATGCGATTTTCTGATTCAGCCCCCCCCCCCCCCCACCCCGTAACACCACGAAGAGACATAACACTAAAATCATCAAAAAATTAAACAACTCCTAAAACAGAGGCGTAGCGTAGGTGGCCAGGGGGGTTCAGATGTACCCGGGCGCCAGCTAGTTAGGGGCGCAATATGTGCTTTGGTATTATTTTATTGATGAAAATAATGGGTTTGAGATTTGCAAAAAGGAAAAGGGGGCGCTTTAAAATGAATCTTGTCGCCGGGCGCCAAACACTCTAGCTTAGCTACGCCTCTGCCCTAAAAACAAAGCTTTTCGTATAAATCCTTTATATACTTTTATATCGGGCAATGGAGGTGGGGTGGGGGTGGGGGTGGGGATGAAAGTTTGACAAAACATTGCATATAAGTAACGCACTTTATTAGGATCCCAATTAGTGCTCCCCCCCCCCCCCTTTCTCAAAGGCTGATAACCGCACATTTGTTTCATGCCACTGAACTATATTAGTATTGTAATGACTCAGCGGCGTCTACACCACATATTTATTTCACCAACAGTTTTAGAAAAAACAAAAGAAAATGTTACGCATCAAACGCACTTGTGGTATTTTTAAAAAAGAATCTGTTGTAAGGTAATTATCGTGGATTTTATTTTATCTTCCCCTTGAGAAACAAGAAAAACTGAATTGAGGGGTTTTGGGTTGGAGGTGGGAATGAAGATTTGAAAGAATGTGTTGGCATCGGGTCTATGTGCCACGTTTCAGCTCGATAGTTTGACGGGAAGTGGGTCAATTAGCCGTCCCAAGATTTTGCCACCCAGTCAATCAGTCAGTAAGTCATTCACCCACCCAGCCAGCCACCCAGCAAGCCACCCAGCCAGCCACCTAGCCAGCCACCCACAAACAAAAGCGATGCTATTATAAAGGATTTAATAATGATTTTAAAAGTTGTTTTTGTTTTGTTGGCCTGTGTTGAACATTCAATCTGGGACCGATGTCCTGGACAGGGGAGATTGGGAGTAGATATCATTCGTGATATACATAGGAGGCTGAGTGGTATAGCGTCCCAAATGGCATTTGTGATAATGCTAGTTATTACGAAGTATATTGAACGACAACTGGCCCGGTTATCGATTTGAAACCAATAACTGGTCGATATTTTTCACAAACCGATGACGAAATATTTTTTATCATGATATTAAAAAAAGAACCAAAATCCAGATGAACAAAAAATATTGCAATAACAAAACAATATGAAATTTTTATTTTTATGAAAATAAATAAATAAAGTATCTTTTTTATAACTAAAGAAGGTTTGTAACGCATAAAATTGATTGGCTACCCGCTACTGCTTCGCGTATCTGACCATACTGTGTTCAGTACCGATATCAGCTGATCGATAAAAAAAGTTTGTGATTTGAAATTTTCCTGAGAATAGTGGTTCCCTTTTCCGCCCCCTCTACCTACGTCACTGGATCACCTTGATCTGACACGTCTGTGTGCAACTGTTTGGAATGCACTGCCATCAGGTATCAAGTCCTGAGTCAAAAGTATGGGAACTCCCTTAAGACCCAAACCTTCCAAACCCACACCCCAATAATTATGTATTTATTTCTTATTCTTTTATTTTTTTAGAAAAGCCGTTTCCATGCGTTACTGCAGGACTCAAACCTTAATTGAAAAGACCGATAACCGGTTTCAGGAAAAAAAAAAGGATATAAACATCCACAGTTATTGCCCACCTATTATAACACACCAGTTCTACTTGTATTACCCATCAAAAGTGATGTTGCTGCCACATAATGAAACTGTGATAGGACCTTGCAGGTTGGCCAACCGTCCGTAAATGTATGAACTTCTCACAAAAGCAGTGTGCATAGCCGTCGTAAAAGTGCCAATTTTTAAATTATATTTCTCCTGGGATAGTTCTGCGTCCTTGTTAAAACTTGGTCCCATTTCTCTACGCGAAAACAATGAAAAACTATGAATACTTTTTCTCCAAAGAGAGACCCATTTCCAAAAACTGCCCAACAGCTCTTAATGTTCGCACGTTGCAGTTGGAGCTATGCACAGGTGACAAGCGCGTATAAGCGTTAAGGTGCGGGCGTTTCAGTACTGTTACTTTTGGAGTTTACTGTATACATGTTAAAAAAAGAGTCATCACATAACTGATGGTGCTCAAATCCAATATTTCTTTATAAGTATAACTTGACCTTAATTTTTGTTACATGTTGTTATGTACACTGGTAATGGTAAGAACACCACTTATCATATAATGGACTAGAGCACTAATTATCCTATAATGGACCAGGGCACCACTTATCCTATAATGGACTAGAGCACCACTTATCCTATAATGGACTAGAGCAACACTTATCCTATAATGGACTAGAGCACCGCTTATCCTATAATGGACTAGAGCACCACTTATCCTATAATGGACTAGAGTCTAGAGAAGCTATTTTCTTTTAAATATGGTACGTCTGAGCGTCTTTTTCCATTTTATGTTGCACCATGGTACACTCTTTATACTGCCATGCCAAGTACTTTTTCTCTCTCATTACAGCTCACCTCTTACCACTTACCTTCACCTCTTACCACTTACATTCACTTCTTACCACTTACATTCACTTCTTACTACTAACCTTCACCTCTTACCACTAACTTTCAACTCTTACTACTAACCTTCACCTCTTACCACTAACTTTCACCTCCTACCACTAACCTTCACCTCTTACCCTTAACTTTTACCTCTTACCACTAACTTTCACCTCTTACCCTTAACCTTCAACTCTTACCACTAACCTTCACTTCTTACAACTAACCTTCACTTTATACCACTAACCTTCACCTCTTACCACTAACCTTCACTTCTTACCACTAACCTTCACTTCTTACCACTAACCTTCACCTCTTACTCTTAACCTTCACCTCTTACCACTAACCTTCACTTCTTACCACTAACCTTCACTTCATACCACTAACCTTCACCTCTTACCCTTAACCTTCACCTCTTACCACTAACCTTCACCTCTTACCACTAACTTTCAACTCTTACTACTAACCTTCACCTCTTACCACTAACTTTCACCTCCTACCACTAACTTTCACCTCTTACTCTTAACCTTCAACTCTTACCACTAACCTTCACTTCTTACAACTAACCTTCACTTCTTACCACTAACCTTCACCTCTTACCACTAACCTTCACTTCTTACCACTAACCTTCACTTCTTACCACTAACCTTCACCTCTTACTCTTAACCTTCACCTCTTACCACTAACCTTCACTTCTTACCACTAACCTTCACTTCATACCACTTACCTTCACCTCTTACCCTTAACCTTCACCTCTTACCACTAACCTTAACTTCTTACCACTAACCTTCTCCTCTTACCACTAACCTTCACCTCTTACCACTAACCTTCACCTCTTACCCTTAACCTCACTTCTTACCACTAACCTTCACCTTTTACCACTAACCTTCACTTCTTACCACTAACCGTCACCTCTTACCCTTAACCTTCACCTCTTACCACTAACCTTCACTTTTTACTACTAACCTTTACTTCTTACCACTAACATTCACCTCTTACCTTTAACATTCACCTCTTACCTTTAACCTTCACCTCTTACCACTAACCTTCACTTCTTAACACTAAGTTTCACCTCTTACCACTAAGCTTCACCTCTTACCACTAACCTTCACTTCTTACCACTAACCTTCACTTCTTAACACTAACCTTCACCTCTTAACCTTCACCTCTTACCCTTAACCTTCACCTCTTACCCTTAACCTTCACCTCTTACCACTAACCTTCACCTCTTACCAATAACTTTCACTTCTTACCACTTACCTTCACCTCTAACCACTAATTTTCACCTCTTACCACTAACCTACACCTCTTACCACTAACCCACACCTCTTACCACTAACCTTCACATCTTACTACTATAATGACTTTCTTAACACTAACTTTCACCTTTTACCACTAGCTTTCACCTCTTACCACTTACCTTCAACTCATATCACTAACATTTACATCAACCACTTACCTTAACCTCTTACCACTAACCTTCACCTTTTAACACTAACCGTCACCTCATAACACTAACCGTCACCTCTTACGACTAACGTTCACCTTTTACCACAAATATAAAATCCTTTCACCCTTTGTCAATCTTCCCCCCCCCTCCCTTTATTCCAAAACCACCTAAAAGTTACACTAAAATCCTTACACCCGATGTCGACCCCCCCCCCCCCCCCCCCAAACCGCTGATAATGTTATCAGTACCATATTGTGACTGCCACTTTGTATCCAAAGCGCTGTCTATTTTTATGATTGCCAGTCCCATAACAACGTCAACAATCGGTAATGTTATTCCTTCTATAGTCTCCCAAACTAGAGTTGGAAATATCTTATCTTTGCAATGCGCGCCATTCAGGCAACTATACCATTCGTCAATGACAAAAAATGTATATCATAAATCTGGACACCATGCCACCAAGTTTACCAAAGATAAGCTTAACATCAACATATCTAAGTCGTTTGATTCTTTTCATTATATTTAATCCAGTTAAGGGCGTTTCAAGTTAACAAACGTCTAAATTCTCTGTTTGCCAAAGTGGATCGATGAATTGTTCGGTTTATGTGGATATGATATGTATTAGGGGTCGCAAAACCTGTCGCTTTTGCCAAAACCGGTATTTTCGATATTGAAGTTTACGAATACCGGAATCCCTGTATTTTCGATATTTCCGATATTTAGAGAATTTTTAGTCGAGATTCGATATTATAGTTGATGATTTATCAATGAAATAAAAACATTTAGAACAAATATCACATTTTGATTTTTAATAAGCTTTTAACAATAACACAAATGTTTATCTTCAGACTTTAATCAAATGAAAAAAAAAATAATATTCTTAACTTTTAAATTTAAATAGTTTTATTAATCAAATATTAAAATAATTGTTGTTTTAATCTTTGGTCAAATTTAAATAATGAGATCGTAAAATGACTACGTGTATAATGTTTGGTCACTTAACTTTGGCCGCAAATGGTTACAAAAGTAACCTAATGAAGAGAACACCTTCTCTCACTCCTCACTGGTCGGAGGAATAGTTCTTAGGCTATCATAAGTAATTTCTAGATATTTTCCTCTTGAACTTGAACCGCCTTTGTCAAATAAAACCATTTCTATTTTTACCAAAGTATCAATGTCTCCATCCGTTGGTCTGGAAGTATTATCCTAAGCCTGAAGTTTCTTTTGTATTTCAATTTCTAATTGTCTCTTAAGCGGCAGTGTATCTTCAAGTTCATCAAGCTCAGAACCAAGATGTTCAATTTCATTGTTCAAAGATATTTCCAACGAGGAATCTGCAGTCTGACCATGCTTTTGAATATCCACGATATGTTTTCGCTTCTGGTCCCAATCTGGCCTTAGAAATACGTCCAAGTAATCATTGGAATGTGCAGACTTTAATTGAGATTGAAGTTGTTCCTCCTAATGTTTTAAATATCTTGTTACATCTAATACATTTAGCTAAGAAATTGTCTGTAGCTTTCAAGAAATAATGCCACACTGATGTCTTTTTTCCGATAGTTTCATATGCTTTTTAAATTTAGGTTTCTTTTTTTCAGGGTCCCCCATTTCTTTATATCAACCTTGGAAAATAAATCATTTTATTTTGACGTGTAAAACTTTTTTTTAAAAAAATGTTTAAATTGTCATGTAAATTTTGGCTAAGTACGGTACAGACAAACTTGGAAATTCAGCCTGAGACAAAATAGCTAGAAAAACAATTATGAGTTGAATGTAAATTATTAATATTGTTATCAAAAAATAGAAGTAGCATTATCTGTGTCTTAAACTTAAGGCATTGGATTATCAAAATACGGATTTACTCATATTTTTTAATCTGTAGGTTTTTTGGCATTATTAAAAGAAATCAAGCAATCAACACTTTTTAAAAAAAATTAAAAGTTGACCCCGTGATTTGAGTAATGCGTCATAATAAGGGATTACCTCCTGTACATTCAGGTCGTGACTTGTCTCCACTTACACACTACACAAACACGATGAAAAAATGAAACTAATCACAACGTCATGATTCTTGACAAATAAGAGAGTACACAGATTGGTCAGCTTTCTTTGAACTTGAGACACGTGGTGTGATGGATTTGCACATCTCAAGATTATTGCTATGTTTTGCTTTAACTATGACGTGGAAACTAAGAAAAACTATTAAAAAAATATTGAAAATAAAATCCCAGGATTATCGAAAATCCCGGTTTTCATAAATCCAATCCCGGTATTTTCGAGCATGAATTATGGTCCGGTATTCCGGTATTTTCGAAATTCGGGATCCCGGTTTGCGACCCCTAATATGTATATCTTATAGTTACTGGAAATGTGGTTTGAAAGAAATTTCGTCGAAAGAAAATTGATCGACGGATATTTTATCGAACGGAAATTGGTCGAATCCTTTTTTCAGTTCACACTTTAAAATTTTGCGTCAATTTTTTTTTGAACGCACTTTACTATGTGTTAAAACAAAATAATGATTGTAATAAATATAATTTCGTTTCTCTACAAAATGTTACATAGCTTTCGAATTCTGCCTATTCGTTTAAATCTTTTGTTGAAATAAGGAAATATATTTGTGAAAATTTAACTTCACAGTGTTTGTGATCGTTGCGATGACACACCGGCTGAACTCGACTGTTCCATTCTATTGTCTACACACGCCAGCAACGCATCTTATTTCTATCTGCCACATTGTTGTAAATCTCTTTGAGATGAGTTTTATCTTTGGACAAACTTTTAAATAACGTCACATGTAATCTAAAGCAGTTACGAGACTAGCAATTTGGACCGGTAATGTCTGATAGATGCTTGTGATCCAAAGACATGTGAACATGATGTGACCTTTGAAGCATTCTAACCCTTCAGCCATTAATTACCTGCCATCGTTTCTCACCTGCAACCCTTCCTTACCTGCTACCCTTTCTCCCATGCCACCCTATTTCAACTATAACCCTTTCTCACCTGCCACCCTTCCTTACTTCCACCCTTTCTTACCTGCCACCCTTTCTAACATTCCACAATTTCGTACCCCCCACCCCCACCCTACTGTTCAATCAAGGACAAACCCTAATTATCTAATCTATGTTAGGCCAGGAACGTGTATAAGTAAACTCGCCCCCACGTTCCCCCACGATCCCCACGTCACCCCACTCCCAATGACACGTTTAATAACTGCCAGTACAAATGCTCGATGCCGATATTCACGATAAAAATGTTGGCTTTGCTGGTCGCTAAGGACGCTAATGGACGTCAACAGAAAGAAACAGTTTTGTGTCGCCTGGAGATGTTACTCCACCCGACCACACACCCAGTTTGTACTTTCACTTGTGTTGAGGGAAACATACAGTCGCTTTACTGAGTGAGTGCATGCAACTTCCTCCATCAGATTTCATTCTTTACTGGAACGTGAGCTCATTTTTTAATTAATGACTGTTACAATTTATACATAATATTATTGTTTTCATTTAATAACTTATAATTCACAGTTTTTAAAAAGTTTATTATCTTTATAAAATTCTATAATGTTGTTCAATTTATAATTTTAATAAAAGATTCAACCATGCATGACTGCGAAGATTGAGGCGTCAATGAACTTACTTGTGGAAATTAAAAAGCCTTGAATATAATACCTTATCACTTGTTTACTTTCATCGACTTACTCAGCCTAATTTGAAAAAAAAAGACAAAATGTATGTGATGTCTAGAAACGAGTCATTCTTTGTTAATTTTGTTTTGAGTTTATCTTTTTGATCAGAAGTCTTTCTTTTATGACGTACTTTTCGTTTGATATCCGAGTTAAGGACCTGGTTCATTCTTATGACATCTGAGTTAAGGACCTGGCTCATTCTTATGACATTTGAGTTAAGGACCTGTTTCATTCTTATGACATTTGAGTTAAGGACTTGGCTCATTCTTATGACATTTGAGTTAAGGACTTGGCTCATTCTTATGACATTTGAGTTAAGGACCTGTTTCATTCTTATGACATTTGAGTTAAGGACCTGTTTCATTCTTATGACATTTGAGTTAAGGACTTGGCTCATTCTTATGACATTTGAGTTAAGGACTTGGCTCATTCTTATGACATTTGAGTTAAGGACCTGTTTCATTCTTATGACATTTGAGTTAAGGACTTGGCTCATTCTTATGTGTGTGTGTGTGTGCGTGTGTGTGTGTTCGTGTGTGTGTTGCTTATAACATATTTCATAGCAAAATAAAAGTGAACACCAGACTCGTTGGTCAGACTCCAAAGAAAATAAAACAATGCCAAGGACACTATCCTCACTCTCATTTGTTTTTTTACATTTCTTTTTTCTAATTTGGATCAGAAAAAAAGTTAACAATCGTCCGAAGCCATTTTTTACGGGTGCTATCTTTTTTAATATATGGCAATATTTTAATGATTGTGCTGATTGATCCACATCATCTCCACAGACAACTAAACCTGAACTTCCCATAGCACATCAACCCTCCAACAACTGAGTGAGTCAAGCTTAACTGTATCACCATGGGTATCAAGGATGATTTTATGGGAGCTAAACTTCTCATCAAAATAGCTGCAGTTGTCGTTCTTGTCGCACAACTCTTCAAGTAAGTGAACACAGGTTTGTTCCAATTCCATGCCACAATAACGACACATTTTTACGAAATCTGCGCAAAAACTTGAATAGCCGAGGTTTAACTTGAGTGATAACTACAATAGTTGGAATTTCAGACTTAACAGTGCTATTAATGGTAATTAAGACTCACACAACCATTACAAAACTGCTGGCATATTCAGGTTTAAAAAAATCCAATACTGGGCATTGTCATTAAATGGGACCATAATTTCAACCATTAATTCCAGAATACAACCATCATATAGTACTAGTACTAATTGTATTTTAAGTAATACTAAGGCAGGGCCGGCCTTAGGCCACTGCACCTATACGGCCGCAGTGGGCCCCTCACTTTCATAGGCCCCGCCCCGAATTTATTTTCTAATACAAAATCTTAATTTTCACTTATTATCCTTATTCCTGCCCAGACTGGGCCCCGCGCAATCCGTTTCGCATAGGGCCCCAAAATTGTTAGGGTCGACCCTGTACTAAGGTACTTCAGAACTTTAGGGGGGACAGGAAAGATGTTTTCCTACTTAATTATATTGACTGGCGACTTTTGTATGTTAAATATTAAAATTTGATTGCTACAATATAGATGTTAATAAATAATTTCTTTCGTTCAGTCAAAGTAATTTCTTTATAGCAGTCAAGAACCGTTTTATTTAGTCAATCAGCATTAAAGAGAACAAGGACCCACCTATACCTTGAACAATGGCCTAAATACGGACACATGCACAACCGTCAATCTCTTCTATATATAGCAGTGCTAAATACGGACACATGCACAACCGTCAATCTCTTCTATATATAGCAGTGCTAAATACGGACACATGCACAACCGTCAATCTCTTCTATATATAGCAGTGCTAAATACGGACACATGCACAACCGTCAGTCTCTTCTATATATAGCAGTGCTAAATACGGACACATGCACAACCGTCAATCTCTTCTATAGAGCAGTGCTAAATACTGACACATGCACAACCGTCAATCTCTTCTATAGAGCAGTGCTAAATACGGACACATGCACAACCGTCAATCTCTTCTATAGAGCAGTGCTAAATACGGACACATGCACAACCGTCAATCTCTTCTATATATAGCAGTGCTAAATACGGACACATGCACAACCGTCAATCTCTTCTATATATAGCAGTGCTAAATACGGACACATGCACAACCGTCAATCTCTTCTATAGAGCAGTGCTAAATACGGACACATGCACAACCGTCAATCTCTTCTATAGAGCAGTGCTAAATACGGACACATGCACAACCGTCAATCTCTTCTATAGAGCAGTGCTAAATACGGACACATGCACAACCGTCAATCTCTTCTATAGAGCAGTGCTAAATACGGACACATGCACAGCCGTCAATCTCTTCTATAGAGCAGTGCTAAATACGGACACATGCACAACCGTCAATCTCTTCTATAGAGCAGTGCTAAATACGGACACATGCAAAACCGTCAATCTCTTCTATAGAGCAGTGCTAAATACGGACACATGCACAACCGTCAATCTCTTCTATATATAGCAGTGCTAAATACGGACACATGCAAAACCGTCAATCTCTTCTATAGAGCAGTGCTAAATACGGACACATGCACAACCGTCAATCTCTTCTATAGAGCAGTGCTAAATACGGACACATGCACACCCGTCAATCTCTTCTATAGAGCAGT
Source organism: Omphiscola glabra (assembly GCA_964017045.1). Lineage (NCBI taxonomy): Eukaryota > Metazoa > Mollusca > Gastropoda > Lymnaeidae > Omphiscola > Omphiscola glabra. Next base: position 6,076,481 of record OZ024795.1, on the reverse strand, counting down.
GCTAAATACGGACACATGCACAACCGTCAATCTCTTCTATAGAGCAGTGGCTCTGACCCTTTTTTGTTTAAAGTGCCGTGACCCTTTGATTAAATTTGCTAAGATGCGGCGACTCAAATCCAGGATACTTTCTACAAATTGAGAAATGGGTGTCGAGTATCTAAAGGGAGAGTATTGACTAATAGGCATCTTCAGTCTGGGAACCATTCACTCAGAAGAGCATCGTCAGGTTGGAGGCAGTCCAGCGTTGGGCAGCACGCTTTGTCCTGAACCGCTACGGGAACACCTCTAGTGATGGCAACATGGTGGAGACACTGGGCTGGTCACGATTTGAGGAACGAGCACGATTATCCAGGCTCTCCATGATTTACAAGATAAATAATGGGCTGGTCCACTGCTCCAGCATTAAACAGATACTCGTCACTCTCCCCCCTAGACAGCGACCAGGCCATGACAGGACACAGGTCACGCACCTTAAAGACCGGTGATGCTCTTCTAAACTATTCACAAGAACATCGCGAAACCCCTCTACAAACATTGGAGCCAGAATGATTAATACATTAATTATTTATAGTTATTGTTATACTTATCGTGCATTTTAAAATATCCATAGCAAAATCATTTCACAACAAAATAATTTAAACTTTATGTTTGCAATGGGCCCCGGGGGGGCGGGGGGGGGTTGTTATCGACTTAAAACTGTCATAAAAAAATAATTTCTTGTTGACAACTACCTAATGTTTTATGTAGCTGTAGTGAAGTCTCAGGGTAGTGACAATAAGAAACTATCCAAAATAACTGTTAAAATATTTAAATTTGAAAATGAAAATAAAATAACATACAAACACTTTTTTTTTAAAATAACACAAAAAAACTCTAATTTCTGAAGTTCTCAAGCGACAAGCGGCATAGTGTCAGGGGACCCCCGAAAGGGATTGGGTGGGGGTAATGTAGATTTAGAGTATTAGAAAGGAGGCAGATTACACGGGGGCTACCTCGGAGGCTAATTGTAATGTTATTTTTCTACTCAAATAAACGGGACTGTACTTTGACGTTTTAGTTCTATTTGGTCACGGGAGTATTTTAAAAAAAATTATTGACGGAAAACGGATCGTTGGTAAATTATAACACATAGATATTTTTTATTACAATGTAAACATTGGACTCGGTGACTGTTTTTTTTAATAAATAAATGCTTTCCTCACAAACGAAAATCGAATAAATTTTACTATTATCACATTTCATTTTTATCAATCGGTCCAGCCAACTGTTTTGTGATAGAGATTTTAAAAAGCAATAAATATTGGCTGCACCTAATGGTACCCGGGTACCAGAATTGAGAGGTTGGGATTAAAAAACGATTTAAAATATTATTGTTAAGTTTGTAGGACAAAATGAGGTATCAAATGAAAGATAATTGAATGTACTATACGTTTGTAATCTCAATTCTTTAGTTTTACTAAAATAAACTACCACAAATGACATCCGAATAGCGTTGAGTCTAATGGTACACGGGTGCGAATGGCGGCGCTGCGTGTCTAGGTCCATTTTGACTAATGCTATTCGGATGTCATTTGTAGTAGTTTATTTTAGTTTAAACGAAGAATTAAGTTTACAAACGTATAGTACATTCAATTATCTTTCATTTGATACCTCATTTGGTCTTACAAACCCAACAATAATATTTAAAATCGTTTTTTATTCTCAACCTCTCAATTCTGGTACCCGGGTACCAATAGCCACTTTGATAAATATTTTTTAATTTTATTTTATTTACATAAGCCATAACGTGGAAACATGTGAAGTCAACTTTCTTTTAGAATGAGGGCATTTCAACCTTTAAATACTCGAACAAAAGTCGCACTATAAAGCACACACAATTTAATTGAGATAGAATGGCAAAAATATCACCAGCAACCCCGGGTGGTTGGGTCTCGTAGGCGGATCACATTTGTACAATGAAGCTTTCCGACAGCTCCTGAGACGCCACTGGTGCCAAGCTGTATCATCTACTCAGTGATTCCCAAAGTGGTCTATATCGAACCCCAGCGGTCGACGACAACTTGCAAGGGGTCCAAGTCAGCGAAAAAAAATTGGGGGGGGGGGTCCATGAAATGAAAATGGGGGTCAACGATAATGGATCTCATGTAAGCAGGTCGTGACATCTATTTTGGCATTCCTGGAATGGAATAATCCACATAAAAGATAATACCTATTTACTTACATAATATTACCTTATAATATAAAGACATATATCTTTCTATATAAATTATAAAAGTAAAAATTTTAAAAACATAAATGTTCGTGAAACATGATGAAGAATCATATTAAAATTTAAGTTATTAGGTATATTTTCTGATCTTTGAAACTGTTTAAGAATTATTATAAGCTACAAGTTTCCCACAGCTCCTCCCGCGTACGTTTTTATTTTCTCTGCGTGTAAGGTTTTATTTTTTAAACAAAAAGTAAAAGTATCTTTCCACAGTAAATTGTAACCTGTGTCAACTCTTTTGGCTGCGGAGCTACGTGCTCTGCGTCTTTTTCACTATCATTGCTATCATGTTTGTTTCTTTGCTATTTCTCGGTTTAAATTTTTTAGAGCTATTTTTTAAATAATAATAGCACTATACCGTCTGTCAAAAGTACATTTGAAGTTAATGAATTTGCAAAAAATCAATATCAGGTAAGCAGGGAGTCTACCCAAAACCGAAAACATAGCAAGTGGTCTTCGGGACAAAAAGTTTGAGGACCTCTGATCGACATGAGTTTCCTTTAGGTTATCCAGCGGCGTGGAGAGAGGCGATTTGCTGCTGGGAACCAGCTTATTGTCTTAGAAGAATAATCCCAGGCCTTGTGGATTTCGTCCCGCGAAGTCCTCACCATCGTCACATTGTGACGGACGGATGCCTGTAAAAAAAATATATATATTTTTTAAATAGTGAAATTTGTTTCTATAAAGCATACATTTATTCTAATAGGAGAATCTTTCTAAATCAAGAACCGGACTCTTACTCACTCAGTGATGGATTTGTTATTGTAATGATCATTTCAAATGAAATAAATATTTCATCTATTTAAACAAGTTTCAATGTTTGAGGAAATATTGGCTCGTGACAAGGTATTTTTTGTTCTTGTTCTTGTTAGCTGGATATCTTTCTGCACAACATCATGGATCACAACAGCGGGTGCCCGCATAGGGTTGTGGAGAAGTAGTAGTGCCTACGCACGTGGCAGTACACCAACAGGCTATGTGGCACAGGGTGTTGCACTTTACAGCACATCCATAGACGGTACAGGTTCTGGTAAGTCTTTCAAATTTTTTTCGCTGGTCTAAAACGGATAGAAATCCATATATAAACTAATTCCAATATTCATATTACCAGGAACACTGTACATAGCAATTTAAATAAAACATGGAAATTCAGTTGGGGAAAATGCCCCCCTGCAGTTCCAAAATGACGTCCCTGGAGAAAACACGTCTACATCTGATAAACCCCCTTTTAAAAAGGTTTAAAGGTTTAACTCCCTTAAATAAAGTTTTAAAAAAGGACATTCTTATTTCAATTTTCTTAAACACAATTTAACCTTTATTTTGCGATGTACTTTTAGCGATACCAGGTGGTAATAATAAATTTCAGAGCGGATTTTTTTTCCACCCCACTCTCATTGCTCACCGTGCTGCGCTATCAATCGCTACTTCCCCCGACCTGCGCTTTGACCCTAGTACGCACCAAATGTACAAACTAAAATAAAAAAATTTTTTACCCACTGTACTGCGTGCAGAAATGTGATTGATCTACTGTGCATTGATGGATACACGGAGTGCCATCTGTAATTATTTTAGATTGTGTACCCCTTCACGTGTTTTATACGTACAACGTGGATACGTTGCACCGGCTAGTATATATATTAACTTTTCCTGACTAGATCAAGTAACATTAAAATGTATAAGGCAAATTATTTTAATTTATTTAATTTTTCTCACTAGTTTATGACCGTAGCCTAAGTTCTATTTAAGCTAACTTAATATGTTTCCAGATTTAACTTAAGAAAAATAGTTTCTCTGAAGTTTAGATGATATTAAATTTTATTACATATTGCTTACGGTGACTTTTATCATAAGAGAAAGGTGGTGTGTTTAATTTTAAACTTTGAAAAAAATCGTTTTTCTGTATATTTTAGATGATTACGTGAAATAAAATCTATTTTGTTGAAACCAGATTCTATGGCTGCGACCCAGGCATTCGCCATTTTTGGATTTGTTGGACTGAATGTTGGATGTCTGCTGCTTGTTCTCTTTATCTTCTGGAGTAGCTGCAAGGGCAAGTCTGAAACTGGACTGGCAGCTGGAATATCTCTGATTGTCTCAGGTAGATATTAGCAAATAAGCTTATTGTCTCAGGTAGATATTAGCAAATTCTATTCTTTTATTGTCTTATAAAAATACTATTTGACCATCTCCCGTTTGTCTCTTTTCCCAGCTGTGACGTGGCTGATTGCTGTCATTGTGTTTGCTGCTGAAATACATAATGATAAAGATGATTTTGGATTTTCATTTGGACTCGCAATTTGTGCCCTAATCCTGGCTGGTGTTGCAGGGGTTCTCATTCTAGTTGGTCAACTTGGCGGTGGATCTGTCGGTGCTAAATAGATGATACATTTAATGGAATGTTTTAAATATATTAGGTGGAATATGCGTAAACTGAGGAATTGGGAAGTAAATGAAATAAGTAATTTTAGCACTAATTGATATTTTATACGAGATGAACGGATTTAAATTTTTTAAATTACCAAAGAACGAATTGACCTATTAATATTGAGATTTCTCTTTTTTAATATGTTGAGTCCGTACAATTATTTATAATAATTTACAATTAGATAATATTATATGTTCAAATAATGATTTGTTTCACATTGTTACTGGGGGTTAAATTTAATCATTGTTTAAAAAAATAGGGACTTAATTTTTAATTGTTATATTTCTATGTTATTTTTTTCCAATATGTGAAGACAGGATCAATGAATGTGATCAAATATTGTCTTAATATATTTTAATGGTGTTACAATTTATTCAATTTTATTAGTATCCCAATAGTAAAGCTAATGAGTCAAGTTGAGGAGTATTTCATAAGAGACACTCAGTAACGTTATTTCCGTTTTTTTCAAGGGTTTTGGGAAAAAAGTCGGGGGGGGGGGGGGGGGGAGAACCAAAATGTGACCGGCTTGTTGAAATAGTTATTAATGGAGGTGCTACAGTACATAGCAATTTAAATAAAACCTGGAAATTGAGTTGGGGCAAATGCAACCCACCAGTGTTTCTTTCAGGCATACCTCCGGGGGAGCAAGTCAAGTGCCCACCCCCCGGGGGAAAATGTGTAAGAAAAAATAATTAAAAAAAAAAAAACTACTCTAAATTTAATTTTTATAAAAATTTTAAAAGTTATTGAAATGTGTGCCTTTAATCAATTACAATTATTGGAACAAATAAAATTATAGCTTTGTTCGATGTATATTGATGATCCATAGCGTTTAGGTTAATCTTCTTACAGGTTCGCAGAAATCGATTATAAATATCGTATTGTTTTGAAAATTGGCCGCTCCTGATCATAAGCAAAAATCTTACTTTTTCTGATTCGCAGATATCGGTATCTTTTATTTAATTACATTTTGCAGCTGCAAAAGTTGAAAGACTTTTTAATAACCCTGTATTAAACTACCTTTTCGTCGATATAAATGTCTGTAAATTAAATATAGTTCTTGCTAAGAAATAAACATGTGCAATCTGTTTTCAAATTATATTGTATAATAGCATCATGCTTTAAAAAATCATTTTTAGCAAACATTTTAATGTAGTAGATTCCATAGATGTATGCTGACATAGATTAAATGAAAATTTAAATAAATAAATAATAATAATTTTAAAACAAAAAATTAAGAATTTACCGGTTACATACAAATAGTGGACATTTCATCATAATTATTAAATCGAGTGTTTCAAATTTTTTAACACAGTTTCGGGAACAGAGTAAAATGATTTTTTTAAAAAATAGTCTTTATTTATTAAATCCCCAATGACTTTTCTCTGTTAATATAAAAATAATAAACAATCTTCCCCAGCTGTTTGAACTATTTAAAAAAAGAATATTTTAAGATTATAATCCAGTAGAAAGAATATATATATTTAAACAACGAATAAAAAAATCGAGTATTTCGATTATCTTGTAAATGACATTTTTTGTAGTAGTTAAAAAAAATTATATGGAATTGGTAAAAAAATTGTTTTCAAGTATAATATCGAAGATGCAAGTTTTAATGAACTGAAGCAAATTATAGTACTCCAAATTTCTTAATTAACATTTCAATCAACTGAATATTGAGAATTGAAACTTTAATAATTTATACTAAAAAAATCACACATTAATAAATATATGACATGAGTCTTTTGTAAACAGTTATTGACTCCTGAACAATTATGTCGGTTACATATGATTTATAAATAAATACCAATTTTGAAAACCCATAAAGATATAGTCTTTAGCCTTTTGTACAGAAAAGCTTTTTTTCTTTTTGACTTTGGTGGAACTTGGAAATATTTTGAAATAAACGTATGTTTTTGGTTTTTCTTTTTCGTTCCAAATGTAAAACTATTTTAGCATTTCTTTTTTTGGATGGATACCTTTTTTGGAAGGAATTCTTTTTTCTTAATTTTAAAATTATTTTGTAGTAAATTCATTATTTTTATGTAATTGATCCCAAAAATATTTAAAAATAATAACTTTAAAAATGCATTACTTTTCAATTAATAAAAAATGTTTGCATACCTCACTTAGTCAAGCAGAGACGTCGCTTGACTCTTTATGGCACCCGTGCTACTTTTCGGTTTTTTCCTTCCCTACCTAGCAGTAAAAGTTGATAATTTAATGTAATTACAGCCCAACTTTAAGCCCTAAAATATACGAGACCCCATGCAGTTATGTGGGTTGCAGACCTCACACGATGGCTCTTAGGTCAAACGACACATAAAATCTTAACTAGCATCTCTCCCGTTGCTCTAGAGTTAAGTGTATAATGATGAGAAACTAACTTTAACTACGGTATGTAAAAAAAAATACATTCTTGCATTTTTAATTTATCAAAAAATTTCCGGGGCCTATAAAGTTTTAAGGGGTGAGTCTAAGCTAAGGAGTATTTCTCGATAAAAAACACACCATAAGGGCTCCCAACTGGACTGAATTTATTTAATATTGTGCTGGTGGAAGAGTTAGTGATGTCCTGTTATTATCGTTATTTCTAGCGCTTCCCACCCAAATGTCAAAAATGTTTACATCAGTGGCCCTTCATCCCATTTAGGGCCCTGGCCTGCTTCAACACATTCTTCCATTGGGATCGATCCATCGCTTTACACCTCCATGTGCGAACCCAAACCTTTGTAAGCCCTTCTCTACATCGTCAATCCATCTCAGTCTTGGTCGACCGGTGAGCCGTTGTTCCCTTAGCGAGATTTTTGCTTTTAAGTAGCTTTTGTAAACTGAAATAAGAACTGTTGCATGCTGTTATTCTTTCTTGCACCTCCGATTGTATTTCCTCTTGCTTATTTATAGTCACCCCTAGATATTTGAAAGTAGCTACCCTCTCAAAGGCGTAGATGTTCATATTGATGAAGTCATCAGTGCGTATTTCCTGACATTATCATAAATATTGCCTTCGCTTTATTTACATCAAGACCAGCTTTGACCGTCACATCTTCAAGTTCCCTGAAAGTTTTAATTATATCATCAATGCTGTTTCTACCAAGTAGCGCTATATCGTCTGTGTAGGCCAGGTATTGCAGTGGCTGGCTTTATAAAGTTCCTTATGGTTGTTCTGTACCACCTCTCAGGTGCTCACACGTATGTTTCTAATGCTTTTTTCTAAAGTGATGTTGAAAATGATACACGGATTTCCTCGTCTGAGGCCCAGATTGATTGGGAACTCCCTCAAGTACTCCCTCTGTACTTTGATTCTACTTTTGTAGTTATCCATCGTCATATGTATGAGTCGGGTAAGTCTGTTAAGGACTCCAAGTTCCAGCACATCATCGTTCATGTATTTTCTGTCTAAGCTATCATAAGCTGATTTGTAGTCCACATATAGTTGGTGTATGTTGATGTATTCTTAGCATTTTTCTACGAGACATCTAACAGTAAATATATGAACGTTTGAAATGCCCCTTCACACATTGTCTTAAAGATACATTGAAACCAGTGCATAATACCCTCACTAGGTAACTCTTGTTACCAGTGAAATATCCGCATCAACACCAGGCACAGAAACATTGAAAACCCATCTACATTCATAGGAGCCATAATGATCAATAAATTGATCGTGGGCCCTTAATATACAGAAAAAGAAGAAGAAAAATTTGCACCACAATGCATCACTACATTTTAAATTTATTATTTTTAAATTAAGGTGACCCCTGCCCTCACTTTTGCTCAAACTCTTCGGATTCCTCAATTTCTGCTACCATTGAATCATGTATACTCCAAAATGCACCTCTTGATTGTTACACAATCACACATTTTCTGCTGTCCTACTTCCCGATAAAAATTACTTGCCATGACAGCCGAATTTGGTGCTGATATATACACTGCCCAGCGGCGTGCCTAGTTAACGTTAGCGCCACCCTAGGTGGGTTAACTTTTTTGCCACGCTACCTTTCTCAATAGAAACTCTGCAGATGTCCGAAAATCCCGCCGCTCTATCTAAAGAAAAAATGACACCTGGGAAGACCAAATGTTCGCCCCCCCCCCACTTCTACGTCACTGACGTGAGTCTTTGGTGTCAGGGGACAAGATTCATTTTTACACCCCCCCCCTTTCCGCTAAACTCTGAAACCTATTATTTTCGTCCATAAAAACTTTAGCCCATTAGATGCCCCCGCTAGTCTGGCGCCCGGGGACATATGTCCCATCTGCCACCCCTTAGCTACGCCTCTGGCCACTGAAAAACTGGCACTGCCCCCCCCCCGAACGTCAAAAGTGCCCCCTCGGGTGAAAATTTCTGAAAGAAACACTGCAACCCACACTCCCATTTTATTCCCCTCTCAGATGATGTCCCTAGAGACATCTGATTGTATGATTCATTACATAGGCGCCATCTTATCATTACACTTTTCAACATATCCCTCAATACTTTGTTTCTTTTAAAGATCTATATTTAGGAATGACTACTTTAAGTAATTTATAAGCCAATACTTTCTTCTGGAGCAAGACCAAAATTAGAATTATTTATTTAGATAACTTATACCATCGATTGTTTATCTTGTAATAAAATGCACTAATTAAAATGTGGTACTGTGATTTAAACCAAATGTTTTTATGTAAAAATTCGTGTTTACAATTGTATGTGTAAAGACGTATAATTCTATCAGATAAATCAAAAGTCTTGGCGATTGCTCAATTCTTATAATTATATTATCACTACCTGACGCAACGTAATCACGATACTCTATGCCGACTTACGGTTGCTCTACTAAGCATTACTGGATAATTGGAGCAGCATCTGGATTCTCCCCCCCCCCCTCAAACGGGTATCATTAATAGTTTATAACAAATAAAGGATACATTTGATTTATAATATGTCATTTAAAAAATGCAAAAGCATTTGCCGAGGGAGATAAGCCGTAAAAACTATTAGAAATGGATTAAACTGTATTATCTTTCTTGAGCGGGATGGAAAATGTTCATTCCGGAATTATAGTTAAAAATATTACTAGGTGGCTAAGAAAAACTGCAGTTGGCCGAAAATGCAACCACTCCATATAAACAATGCCTTTTGGCGGACAGCCCCATCCCACTTTTTATTTTATTGCACCATCTATCCAACGTCATTGCGTGATATGCTTAGTTTTTAATTAAATTAATTTTCTTAATATAATTTTTCAAATATAAATTGATAAGATCAACTAGTATGCTTTGTCTTTTTCTCATAAAGAAGGTGCTATTAATAGACATTTTTAAAAATGTATTATTTCACTCATGGAAATGTACATCCTTTAAACTTTTAATAAATAAGGTAAGGAAAAAATATTTCAATGTTTCTTGTAATTTTTCCTTCAATAAAAGCCTCTCAAATAGACGTGCACCCGAGTTGCAGAAGATATCGTATCTGATCAATATTTTGTTAAGACCGTCAATCATTTGTTTGTGTATTTAAATCTGTTTTCAAAATTGTGGGCTAGGATATTTGACACTTCTTATTATTGATCTTCTAAAGAAATATACAGGATTTACCACGTGTACAGAAAAGCGTCCTGTGGTTTGGGGGCCAAATTATAATCTTTATAGTTTCTTGCATATTATTTGTGTGGAGGTCTCTCCAACCCGGAATCTCAATTGCCGCTTTGCAATCGAATGTCTAAATTATTTATTGGCCTTTCATTGACATTTGAACTTTTATTTAAAATATTATAACATATGCTCTTACGTTAAATATTTTACTTTCAGATATAATTTAAATAAATGCTGATTTGTTTACATTTTTTATTTATTAATTAAAATTCTTAGCCTACATTGAAGAATTCCATTTATTTTTAAAAATTCCTCTCCTTGCAAGAGTTTCACAAAAGTTATATAACATAATTTTAAACAACTATAATTGCTTGATAATTCAAGAAACAAATCATCGAAACAACTTAATTATTCCCCGTAATTAAAATTTTTGTTGATTCATTTAAATATTCTTCACAAACATAATTTATGCCTTTTTCTGGAATTAAAGCCAGAGAACCATTATCATTGCATTTAGGGAATACACAGTAAAGTTCCCTTAGGCCGATTAATTAGAGTCAAACAGTCACTTAATACTGACTTAACCTCTGACAACCCCATGAGAAATTACACCCGAAACAATAACAAATGCTTCACTGTGCCTCGGAGTAACACAGTGCAACATAAGCAGTCATTCTTTCCACGCACCATAATCGATTGGAACAACCTGGACAATACCGCCGTGAACTCGACAACGATCGAAAGCTTCAAGGCCGCCCTGGCATCTGCTATGAGCCGTTAGATTGGCAACATCGCTTCCCCAACCGTTGCACAAATGCCAGTATATGGATGCAGCAACGTACCGAACCAGAACCAGAACCAGAAAAATTATAAGTGTTTCCCAAACCTTTTTGTGCCATGTAAGCAGTTCTAAAATTCTTTAACCCCCCCCCCCACACCCAATGTATCATATACATAATTTTTAATATTAAAAAAATAGGGTTTTTCACTGAAGAAACTTAAATGATAGGGTTTAGGAAGAAGTCACCAGGAAATTGGTGAGGAAACACAGGAAGTACATTTTCAAAACATTTAACAAAGAACTGAAAATCAAGGACGACATCATTTTAATGACATATTTATTATGTTATTTCAATTATTAGTAATTATTTAAATTTAGTGATATTTTTTTTCTAGCTGCAAAGAGATTTTATGTTAGGTTCCAATTTAGTTAGCTTCAGTCTCAAGTCTCCCTGTTGTGTCCAACGGATTTCTTTCTTTCTTTTTTATTTTTAGCAAATCATTTGTCACTAAATATGAAGATGGAAACGGTAACAATAGTTTTCTTGCATATTTGGTTGAATTTAAATATTCGATTTCTGTTTTCTCACAAACCCATGCCATCGCTCCTTTTATATTAAATTTAAATACAATTTTAAAATTTGCAAGGAAAATGCATGGATACTCTTTTGTCTTGGATTATGGATATCTCCAAGATGTCTCAACTCACACCTGACAATAAGAACATTTGACGTTGTCTATAAATTCAAGATACTTGTGATATTGTTTAAAATTGACATTAAAAATTTGTCATAAAGGCACTTTTGGTTGAAATTAAATCATTTTCCAAACAATTTATATTCTTCTTTTGCATAATATGTCAAGATATTTGTAAAATTAAAATTAATAGCAACTAGGAAGATGTTAGTCATTTTTTTGACGAATGTGCTCATTTTGCAGGTTTTGCGTACGAGTGATAAAGGCTCAAGGGGGAAGGTGGGGTAATCAGCAGAAAGTATGTAGCCTATATCTATGAAGAAATATGGAAATATTGTTCTAAAAGTTTGTCAGTCCAAAAGGGGCCTACTCATACATCTAATAAAGACATATAACATATGTCACCTAATGCCTCTGAAATCTAATTACATTCGAGGGCTAAAAAGATAATAGGACAACAACGTTTCATTTTATCCGCATACGCTGTCGAATGTAGCGTCAAATTTTTGTATTGTGGGGTTATGGCGGTTATCACAGCTCATTTGTATGTACGCAGAGGAGGGGTGTTTAAAAAACGTACGCATGCAACAGGAGGAGGGGGTTGAATTTTAATATAAAAAAATAAACGCACGTACAATATTGGATGACCCCTTAAATATCGTGACATATGTCATCTGAGGTTATATATTGAAATAACAATTATTTCTGCAGTCTTACCTTTCACACTGACGTGCCCTGTCGTATTCCTCTGGAACCTCTTCTCATTGTAAGGCGCAACACTAATGGAAAACTCACCTGCTGAATACTTTATCACCTGTCACCTGCATTTACTTTTTCTGTGTAGCAGTTACTTGTATAATTAATAATGTTGTGTCAGTATCAGTAACTTTTTTGGAGTAGATTTCTTAGAATGAGTCAGTTAGTTTAAGACTTAGTAGTGTTGTTAGTCTCCATTATTGGGCAAGACTAATTACTAATAGATGTTAATAGATACAGCAACCAGTGGTATCCATATAGCAGGCAGTATTATTAGCAATACTTCCTTTTTAAATTGAAGTATTATTAGTTATATTTGTGGTAGGGTAGGCCCCGTTCTTTTTATATCAAGCCCAACACCAACTCTGTATTGAAATTTGACCTCGTCCAACACGGGATCGGAATGTTGACCCGACCTCAGGTCAAGTTCACCCCATGCAGGCTGACCGGCCGGCTCTCCCTCATCGCGTAGAATTAGAATTATTAAATAGTGGGAACCACTATGTGTGCTTTAGAACTAAGTTAAATAATTTATATCTCGGTAACCCTAGTGAATTAAATTATAAATGATATCTAGTTGGGAAGGGGGGTTTATTCGCTATACTTTAGTATATTTACAAGTCTCCATCGTCATAGGGTATTTTAATTTTTAGTAATTAAGAGAGTTTTCACATTCATTCATGGGGGGGGGGGGGGGGTCCAAACCTATTTTATTTAAATATCTCAAAAAGTATATAACTCATAGAAATATAAAAATGTGTCTTAGATAGCCGAGACAGAACTAAAAAGAACAGTAATTAGTAATTAGGGATTGGGTCCGGGATATCAACTTTAATTTGGGTTGTAGTCTCCAGGGTTTGTCATTTTACCACAGAAAATCTGACAGAAGACAAGTTTTGGACAGTCGAAGTCGGGGCGTGACGTCAGGCTTTCGGGTACGTTCGCGCACGACTATTTAAGGCGGGCACATTAGGGAGACTTTTATTCGAGGTTGGTACCGCATCCCTGAATTGTGTCAGTGTTCATAGCGGCCCATTTGGACGCTCTGTAAGTAGAAGCAAATACGCCTTTTTTATTTTCTGTTTGTAGACTGCATTACTTGTTAAGTGTTAGTAATGGAATATTTATGTTCATGACTTATATTAGGCAGTGTTTTAATCACTTGTTAGCATGACTTATATTAGGCAGTGTTTTAATCACTTGTTAGCTCCGTCAATTTGACTTGTAACAATGATATTGTGATATTGGAACATGCAGCCGTCCACTGAATTCTTAAATTGAATTAGATACCAGGGTACGTGAGCATAAGACGCAACCGTAATTAAATAAGTGCTGCTAATTGCAGGTCTGCAGAGTTGTTCCAGTTGTGTTCTGAGCAGGGGACCACTTTAAAATGATTGTATCTTTGAGTCCCAAGGCGTGAATTGACGGATCTTCTTTAACATTGTGTAACAACACTGTTTCAAATCTAGTCGTGTTAGGCAGATTTTAACTTAATATTTGCTAAACAGCACGTTTAAATCAATATAACACTCATGTATTAAATTCAGTGTCAAAACCTTTGTAATCAAAAGTTATCTTATCTATGTTAAGCCAGGAACGTGTATAAGTAAGCGTTCACCCCATGACAGGCTAAATGATCGCCAGTAAAAATGCTTGTTGCCGATATTCGCTTAAAAATGTTGTCTTTGCTGGTCGCTAAGGACGTTAATGGATGTCAACGGAAAGAAACAGTTTTGTGTCGCCTGGACATGTTACTCCGCCCGACCATTCACTTAGTTTCCAGAAATTGGCTGATTACCTGACTCTGTAAGTACCTGCAACTTCCTACGAAGCATTTCATGTAGTACTTTAGAATGTTTTTTATTATTGATCATAAATATTATATTTTGAGTGGTATTAACGTGTTAATTTTTACGTATCTTTTACAGTGGATTTATATGTTAACATATTCAGTTAAGTTGCACACAAACGGTTAGTGTCAGATTAGCTTTCAGCTTTTAAAGCTGCAGTTTTAAGCTCTAAAGTTTTGTCAATTAGCGGCCCCCAGGGGTGTGGGGGTGTTTACAACCAAAATACAAGATGTGTCAGGAAATCCACTAATTAGGTACTCCAACTCAAATTTTCAAATACATCTGACACACACAAAGAGCATATCATTGGAAAGAGCTGGCTTTAAGCTTTCCAATGACACCAAGATAATCTTTCCATCTTTTATAGGAGAAAAGTTATGAATTTTTTAGTGATTTATTTCCCCCCACTATTCGGCTTTGTATTTAATTATTAAAACTGTGATCGCATTATTACTCTTTTGGTACTATTTTGCTTGTATCTTTTTAGCTATTAAAGTTAGAGCTATCAAATTTTCAGGAGACATTTACAATACAATGTTTAAAAAAAATAAAACACATGAATTGTGAATTAACTTACTATATTTTATTAAATATGACTTTATGAGCATATGTCGTGGATAACGACAATTGGCGAAAAATTTAATTTTTCAAGAAATAACATAATTACTAAAGTAATAAAGCTATTGCAATAAAATTTTCAATACAAACAGATATTGTCCATCTAAAAGTAAGGTAAATTTAAAATAAATAAAATGCAGATCAAAAAAATTTATGCAACTTAATGCAACGTTATAAAAAATATTTCATGAAAAGCGCCCGCGGCCGAGACATTTTGTACACTTAAAAAGATAACGTTTTTTAAACTAATAAAGCTACGGCAATGAAATTTTCAATACAAACAGATATTTTCCATCTAAAAGCAAAGAAAATTTAAAATAAATAAAAGGCAGATCAGAAACATTTATGCAATATTATAAAAATTATTTCAATAAAAGCAACAACGGCCCAGAATTTTTTTTAAACTAATAAAGCTACTGCAATGAAATTTTCAGTACAAATAAATAGTAACAATTTAAATGTAGATCTAATAGAATATCCCAATTGTAAAAAAGTCAATTAAAATCATGCTATACTACAAAATTCAAAAGTGTCATGTAAGTTGTCGTCACTGATGTACATTTTTAACATTCAGGATATGGTTCGTGGCTTAGGAGCTCTAGCTACTCTTCATCCTCATTAATTGGTAGATTAAAAAATATAATTAGGTTGTGTGTTGATCTCCTCCAGGTTGTAGAGCATGTCCTCATGTGTGGAATCCTATTGACAAACACTAAACAAATAAAAAAAAAAGATATTCTGAACACATTAAAAAAAATCAATATTTTTAACTGGCTACACAATTTTCTTTAGTTGATGTACATTATATTTGTTAATAACATAGGACAAGAGGCTATCTTAATATCTTTTCATGTCACCTCACTCTAATCTTTCTATACTATAATAATAATAATAATACTATCAGTATCATTAAGGTCGTATCAATAATCAATAATACTATAAATATATATAAAAATGAATGTATGTCTGTATGTATGTATGTCTGTTTGTCTCATATGCGCTCCCACACCATTCATGCGATTGCAACAAAACTTTGGTGAGTTGTTGGCCACCTACTTGGGCATTTAACTGCGTCATTAAAAAACTTTTCAAATATTTCGTTTTTGGCCGTTGGCCCTTCATTCGTTTTTTTTCTTATACGAGCTTTGTAAAAAATATTTCCGTCTGAACTCCTACACCATTTGTCTGAATGCGCTAAATCTTTGATAAAATGTTGCAAGCACGCCCACAAAGGTTTGGAAATATCTATAACCGTTTTAAAATATTCCGTTTTGAGCCAGGGGCCCCATGTTCGTTTTTTCTTATATGAGCTATATAAATATAGTTTCAAACCGAATGCGCTTCTACACCATTCATGCGATTGTGACAAAACATAGGAGAGTTGTATTCCACAAGCTCGCGCATTTTACTGGGCTATTATAACACTTTTAAAATATTTCGTTTTGGCCGTTGGCCCCAAAATCGTTTTTTTTTCCTAATATGAGCTTTGTAAACAATAGATTTCGTCTGCGCTCCTACACCATTTATTCGAATACGCTAAAACTTTGACGAGATGTTGCGAGCATGCCCACAAAGGTTTCTAAATTATTACAACCGTTTTAAAATATTCCGTTTTGAGCCAGGGGCCCCATGTTCATTTTTTCTTATAGGAGCTATATAAATATAATTTCAAACCGTATGCGCTCCTACACCATTCATGTAATTGCAACAAAACTTTTTTGGAAGGTTGTCCATGAGGTCGCGCATGTTAATGAGTAATTACAATACTTTTAAAATATTCCGTTTTTAGCCGTTGGCCCCAAATTCTTTTTTTTTCTTATATGAGCTTTGTACAAAAAAATTTCGGTATGCGCTCCTATACCATTCATCTGAATGCGATAAAACTTTAGTTAGATGTTTTTCCATCGCCCGCAAAGCTTTTCCAATTATTACAACCGTTTAAAATATTCTGTTTTGAGCCAGGGGCCCCATGTTCTATTTTTCCAATATGAGCTATATAAATATAATATCAAACCGTATGCGCTCCTACACCATTCATGCGATTGCAACACAACTTTGTTGAAAGGTTTCCATAAGGTCGCGCATGTTAATGAGTAATTACAATACTTTTAAAATATTCCGTTTTCAGCCGTTGGTCCCAAATTCTTTTTTTTTCATATATATATGAGCTTTGTACAAAATAATTTCTGTATGTGCTCCTATACCATTTATCTGAATGCGATAAAACTTTAGTAAAATATTTTTCCCACGTCCGCAAAGCTTTTCAAATTATTACAACCGTTTAAAATATTCTGTTTTGAGCCAAGGGCCCTATGTTCTATTTTTCCTATATGAGCTATACAAATAAAATTTCAAACAGAGCTAATGTGTGGATGGATAGATTTTTAATCAAATACAAATAGCGACATTAAATTGTGTGTGTGACATAATAAGTAGGTTTCTGAATTAATTACAACACTTTTAAAATAATCCGTTTTTGGCCGTTGGCCCCAAAATCGTTATTTTTCTTATATGAGCTTTGTAAAAAATAATATCCGTATGCGCTCCAATACCATTTATCTGAATGCGATACAACTTCAGGAATATGTTTCTCTTTTTTTAATTTTGTGAAATAATAAGTAGGTTTCTGAAGTAATACAACAATTCTACAATATTCCGTTTGTGGCCGGGGGCCTTAATTCGTTTTCCACCCTTATATTATCTATATAATTATCGTATGCATTCCTATACCCTTCATCCGATTGCGATAAAAACTTTGGTGAATTGATATGCGCGCTCCCGCAAATGTTTCTAAATTAGAACAACATTTTACAATATTTCGCATGGGCCGATGTCCTTAAATTCGTTTTGTTTTCTTTAACAAACTTTATCAAAATAATTTCAAACAGAGCTTTAAACTCAACCGCCCTTGAACAAATGCCAACAGACATCAATTTGTAGCAAGAGCAGAGAAAACACGTTTTTGCATGTTTAGTGTAGAGAGCATTTTTGTTGTTTTTGTAAATAAGCTTGAATTTTGTGACGTATTTTAGAATCGGATATAGCTTTGTAAATGTGTTGTGATTTTGAATAGCAATGATGTAGTAATACATCTATTATATAAGAATGATCTATGCTGACCGTAACTCCAAAGAACCGATACAATTTAAATACGTTCCCATTTTTTAAAACAATCATAGTTATTTTCTATTATTTGAAGGCACTCGAAACAATGGTAATGCGTAAAATATATTGTATATTCGCTTTAATTTTAATAAAATTTTATGTATTAATAATATAAATTACAAATAAATTTGGAGTAACAACTAAGGAACTATTTTAAACATTTTATATGTGGTTGAAAGTTATGAAAATTAATAAAACAAATTATGATCAAAGAATTACACTGTAATCACATTTATCGGGGAAACCAAAACATCTGTTGATTTTAGTGCACTTTTTAAGTACGTTCCAAATATTGCGTAATAAAAGTAAAACTAATTTGTTCTAAATAATAACGCAAATGACGTCAGAACTCAAATTGTCTATTTATTCAATGCAAAAATTTATCTGATTTAATAACCGCGCGTAATAAAATTGATAATGTATTTCCCCCTTCCTAAAAGTAAAATTAATAAATATAATAGAATGCTTTTTAAATTGCTACAATTTAAAAAATAAAATACAATTTTTGCTTTTTATTTTTAACGTTTAATAAATTTTTACTTTTATTCTTTCCAAAAATATACATATAATGAAATTTATAAATTAGTAAAAAAAAAAACAACTAACCTTTAAATATACTTTTAATACGAAAATGCCGTTTAATGCAATCAGTGCAGCGAAACTACATATCCAAATAGCATCCACTAATGCACTTATCACTCATTTAAATAAGAACAAAGCATTTGAAATGCAAAAAAATTGTTTTTGCGTAAGTAAGTGGATTACAATCCCGTGGATGATTTTATTAATTTCTTTAAAACTCTGTTTGGGGGAGGGGGAAGGTGTAATTCAATAGTTTAATTTGCACATGGCAGCACACTATACGTCTCAAAATGAATTTGACAAATAATTTGCCTTCTTAGGTACATATATATGGGGGTTAGGAAATATGGTGTGTACAATTTTATATCTTTAAATCCAATGATATTACTGTTGTGAAAAATAGATGCTATATTCTCATTTTACGAATTAAGAAAATCAATGACGTTAACACAACTTAAGTACATTTACAAAAGTATATCCATGAATATCAAAACATATTCATTTTACAAAGAATTACCAGTTTTGGACCGGGGCCCTATAATAGTTTTTCTTTCTAATATGAGCTATTTAAATATAATTTCCGTATGAGTTCCTATACTATTCATCTGAATGCGATAAACTTTCAGTGAGTTGTTGTGTGCAGGCCCGCATTAGCAGTGTTTCTTTCAGGCATACCTCCGGGGGTGCACTGACCCCGGAGCAAGTCAAGTATCCCCCGGGAGAAAATGTGTAAGAAAAAATAATATAAAAAAACAAACTACTCTAAATTTAATTTTTATAAAATTTTTAAAAGTTATTGAAATGTGTGCCTTTAATCGATTACAATTATTGGAACAAATAAAATATCGCTTTGTTCGATAAAGATTGATGATCCATAGCGTTCAGGATAATCTTGTTACAGGCTCGCAGAAATCGATTATAAATATGGTATTGTTTTGAAAATTTGCTGCTCATGATCATAAGCTAAAGCTTACTTTTTCTGATTCGCAGATATCGGTATCTTTTATTTAATTACATTTTGCAGCTGCAAAAGTTGAAAGACTTTTTAATAACCCTGTATTAAACTACCTTTTCATCGATATAAATGTCTGTAAATTAAATATAGTTCTTGCTAATAAATAAACATTTGCAATCTGTTTTCAAATTATATTGTATAATAGCATCATGCTTTAAAAAATCATTTTTAGCAAACATTTTAATGTAGTAGATTCCATAGAGGTATGCTGACATTGATAAAATAAAAATTTAAAAATAATAATAATAATAATTTTAAAACAAAAAATTAGGAATTTACCGGTTACATACAAATAGTGGACATTTCATCATAATTATTAATTCGAGTGTTTCTAATTTTTTAACACAGTTTCGGGAACAGAGTAAAATGACTTTAAAAAAAATAGTCTTTATTTATTAAATCTCCAATGACTTTTCTCTGTTAATATAAAAATAATAAACACTCTTCCCCAGCTGTTTGAACTATTTAAAAAAAGAATATTTTAAGATTATAATCCAGTAGAAAGAATATAATATGTATTTAAACAACAAATATAAAAAATCGAGTATTTCGATTATCTTGTATATGCCATTTTTGGTAGTAGTTAAAAAAAATTATATGGAATTGGTAAAAAAATTGTTTTCAGGTATAATATCGAAGAGGCAAGTTGTAATGATCTGAAGAAAATTATAGTAGTCTAAAATCAATCAACTGAATATTGAGAATTGAAACTTTAATAATTTATACGAAAAAAAAATCACACATTAATAAATATATGAGTCTTTTGTAAACAATTCTTGACTTCTGAACAATTATGTCGGTTACATATGATTTATAAATAAATACCAATTTTGAAAACCCATAAAGATATAGTCTTTAGCCTTTTGTACAGAAAAGCTTTTTTTCTTTTTGACTTTGGTGAAACTTGGAAATATTTTGAAATAAACGTATGTTTTTGGTTTTTCTTTTTCGTTCAAAATGTAAAACTATTTTAGCATTTCTTTTTTGGAACACCTTTTTTGGAAGGAATTCTTTTTTCTTAATTTTAAAATATTTTGTAGTAAATTCATTATTTTTATGTAGTTGATCCCAAAAATATTTTAAAATAATAACTTTAAAATACATTACTTTTCAATTTCAAAAAAAATGTTTGCATACCACACTTAGTCAAGCAGAGACGTCGCTTGACTTTTTATGGCACCCGTGCTACTTTTCGGTTTTTTTCCTTCCCTACCTAGCAGTAAAAGTTGATAATTTAATGTAATTACAGCCCAACTTTAAGCCCCTAAAATATACGAGGCCCCATGCAGCTATGTGGGTTGCAGACCTCACACGATGGCTCTTAGGTCAAATGACACATAAAATCTTAACTCGCATCTCTCCCGTTGCTCTACAGTAAAGTGTTTAATGATGCGAAACTAAATTTAACTACGGTATGTAAAAAAAAAATGCATTCTTGCACTTTGAATTTATCAAAAAATTTCCGGGGCCTATAAAGTTTTAAAGGCGAGTCTAAGCTAAGGAGTATCTCTCGATAAAAAACATACCCTAAGGGCTCCCAATTGGACTGAATTTATTTAATATTGTGCTGGTGGAAGAGTTAGTGATGTCCTGTTATTATCGTTATTTCTGGCGCTTCCCACCTAAATGTCTGAAATGTTTACATCAGTGGCGCTTCATCCCATTAGCCATTCTTCCATTTGGATCGATCCATCGCTTTACACCTCCATGTGCGAACCCCAACCTTTGTAAGCCCTTCTCTACATCGTCAATCCATCTCAGTCTTGGTCGACCGGTGAGCCGTCTGCACCTAGGTTTCTGCCTGTAGATCGTTTTTGTTGCTCCAGAATCCGGCATCCTTTCAATGTGTCCTTCCTAGCGCAGTCTGCCTTTTTGTTTATATTGTTGTGACTATGGATGGTTATTTGTACAATTGATATAGCTCTTAGCTTGTACGGATTCCCAAAACAAAATTGTCTATCATCGGGTCATATATTTAGCAGGTTCTCTGCTTTTCTGGTAGGAACCAAGTCTCACTACTGGTCTTGTGATAGTGGTGTATACTGCCTTCTTTGTTCCCTTAGCGAGATTTTTGCTTTTAAGTAGCTTTTGTAAACTGAAATAAGAACGGTTGCATGCTGTTATTCTTTCTTGCACCTCCGATTGTATTTCCTCTTGCTTATTTATAGTCACCCCTAGATATTTGAAAGTAGCTACCCTCTCAAAAGCGTAGATGTTCATATTGATGAAGTCATCAGTGCGTATTTCCTGACATTATCATAAATATTGCCTTCGCTTTATTTACATCAAGACCAGCTTTGACCGTCACATCTTCAAGTTCCCTGAAAGTTTTAATTATATCATCAATGCTGTTTCTACCAAGTAGCGCTATATCGTCTGTGTAGGCCAGGTATTGCAGTGGCTGGCTTTATAAAGTTCCTTATGGTTGTTCTGTACCACCTCTCAGGTGCTCATACGTATGTTTCTAATGCTTTTTTCTAAAGTGATGTTGAAAATGATACACGGATTTCCTCGTCTGAGGCCCAGATTGATTGGGAACTCCCTCAAGTACTCCCTCTGTACTTTGATTCTACTTTTGTTGTTATCCATCGTCATATGTATGAGTCGGGTAAGTTTGTTAAGGACTCCAAGTTCCAGCACAGCATCGTTCATGTATTTCCTGACTATGCTATCATAACCTGATTTGTAGTCCACATATGGTTGGTGTATGTTAATGTATTCTTAGCATTTTTCTACGAGACATCTAACAGTAAATATATGAACGTTTGAAATGCCCCTTCACACATTGTCTTAAAGATACATTGAAACCAGTGCATAATACCCTCACTAGGTAACTCTTGTTACCAGTGAAATATCCGCATCAACACCAGGCACAGAAACATTGCAAATCCCATCTACATTCATAGGAGCCATAATGATCAATAAATTGATCGTGGGCCCTTAATAGACAGAAAAAGAAGAAGAAAAATGTGCACCACAATGCATCACTGCATTTTGAATTAATTATTTTTAAATTAAGCTGACCCCTGCCCTCACTTTTGCTCAAACTCTTCGGATTCCTCAATTTCTGCTACCCCCCCCCCCTTTTTTTTTTCCTTGACGTCG
This sequence comes from Omphiscola glabra, assembly GCA_964017045.1. Taxonomy (NCBI): domain Eukaryota; kingdom Metazoa; phylum Mollusca; class Gastropoda; family Lymnaeidae; genus Omphiscola; species Omphiscola glabra. Next base: position 6,053,640 of record OZ024795.1, on the reverse strand, counting down.
ATCAATGTGACTAACGGGTTAAATCTAATCTTGTGTCAAATGATTTTCTTCGGCACACCACAACCAGAATGAATTTAGTTTGTGTCTGGCAATGGTCGCCATAATGCCCCCCCCCCAACCCCCGACGCTTGAAAAATTATTTGCCCCGATCAAATGAAAGTATTATCAATACATGGGAATCATGTATACTCCAAAATGCACCTTTTGATTGTTAAACAATCACACATTTCCCGCCGCTCTATCTAAAGAAAAAATGACACCTGGGAAGACCAAATGTTCGCCCCCCCCCCCATTTCTACGTCACTGACGTGAGTCTTTGGTGACAAGGGACAAGATTCATTTTTACACACCCCCCCCCCCCCGCTAAACTCTGAAACCTATTATTTTCATCCATTAACACTATAGCCCATTAGATTCCCCCGCTAGTCTGGCGCCCGGGGACATATGTCCCATCTGCCACCCCTTAGCTACGCCTCTGGCCACTGAAAAACTGGCACTGCCCCCCCCCCCCCGAACATCAAAAGTGCCCCCTCGGGGGAAAATTTCTGAAAGAAACACTGCGCATTAGGTTTCTAAAGAAGTGCAAATATTTTACAATATTCCGCTTTGGGCCGGGGGCCTTAAATTCTTTTTTTTCTTATATGAGCTATGTAAATATAACGTCAAGCAGAGCTATTGCATAAGTGGGTGGAATTACATTAAATATAAACTGTGACATTTCATTTTGTATAGTGACTTAATAAATAGGTTTCTGATTTAGTACAAATATTTCACAATATTACTTTTGGGGCCGGGGGTCCTAAATTTGTATATATGTAATAAATGAGCCATATAAATATAATTTCAAACATAGCTATTGCATGGGGGGATCAATCGCTATAAGTTTTGGGACTAAATTTGGAAAATCCATGCTTCCCACACGGACAGCTGCGTGTGGTCTGCTGACACTTCTTAAAACATTCTAATTAATTCGAATACGCATAATATTAAAACACAGACACTTCATTTCGATGAGTGGCATTGCAACGCATGCCGGGTACTCGCTAGTCATTTATATTTTTGAAGCAAAGCCTACTTATGACACATGTATGGACTATCTCAGGCCTTTAGTAAAACTATTATTAAATGCCTTTATTAAAAGTGTACATTTATTTTTATATAATCAAACTACTTTATTAAAATACAGAAAATATTTATTAAACTGTTTGAAAAACGTTTCTAATAATAATGATTATAACCACTGTTTACATTAGAGATTAACCTCTTCCGGTAACTCGAGTGGAAAAAAAATGGCCGCCACTGGCTGTTCCAAATTTTCTGTCACATTTCGGGACCAATCCTTAATTCCTGCAATAATCTGTTTTGTTTTGAATGAGTGATTCATTTTTTAATATATATGAACTAGGATAATAAGTAGTTTCCAAGTCTTACCCAGAGTTTAAAAAAGTAAAAAAACACAGCGAAATCACTTACCCCACTTTCACTTTCCAAAATATCGGCACAGAGTAGTCAGATTTCCACTTTATTTATATCCTCGTAACCGTCATGCACCGCGGATTCAAATTAAAATAAGGAGGTTTGTCTATTTTAAGAAATGACGCAAAACAACGCTAAGTTGGTTAGCTGCTTATATATGTTAACATAAAGAAATCTACATGTTTTGGTTCTCCAATTTGTTGAAGGATGTCGTTCATATTAAACTCATTACGATTAACACAAAAAGTGCAAATTATTATTTTTTTATAAATTGAAAATAAACCGAACAAACGAAAAAAACTCCCGAAAAAGTAGTTTTTTTTAAAAGGCTCGTAGTAGTGCCGTAGTCTTAGGCTTAAAATCATATTTACTGCGACGAAAGCGTAGGGGTAAACAGGTCTGACTTAGAAATCGGGATAGAATTATGTGCCTCTTTCTGTTTGTTCTTAGACTCTATTTAAACCAGATCATGGGCCACTTTGATCGCAAGTTAACTATTCGCAGGCAGCTGTTTATTAATAAAGAATTTAAATAACACATAAATGATGCACACAATAATTTATTTATCTTAATAATGTATCTACCCGTACTATCACATATCTCAGAGCATTATTGTATATAAAACGGTGATGTCATAGTCACTTGGATCGACGAAGGTGAGGTAGGGGAGCGGGAATCTAGGACGCCCCATCGAAGTGTCCCTCAGTGAAATTAGTTTTAAGGAGGGGGGAAAGCCCCCTCCACTGAATATTTTTTGATAATTTAAATTGAAGGGATCAAAAGGATCGCTAAACTGAATGAAGAAAAACTTCATTTGTGATGCAGCCGGCTGGTCACAAAGGTTAACGTGGAGGTCAGCCATGATGCCACATAATGACTAGAAATTACTTGGGGATCCGTGAGATATACTTTCTGGAGAATTACAAATACCCAGCATGCAAATGTTGCTGTTGTTATGGGAAAGGGAAAATTAAAGTTGGAGCCGTAGAACAGTGTTTCTTAATCCGTGGCTCGCTGACCCCTTGAAGGGAAATGAAACGATGACAGGGGTTTCATGAGCTGCTTCCATTTGTTATTGACGTATTTAACAATTTTATTATAAAAAATTGATCAGTGGTCTCCATCTGATTGGCAATAGGTCCATGTACCCAAAAAGGTTAAGATCCTGCTTTAGCATCAACTAATCCACTACTGCGTGTGACGGGGAAACAAACACGTTTGGACAAAATAGAGACAAAAAACCCGGGTATATGTTTCAACTTGTGTGTCGGTATGTATTTAATAACATTCTGATTCTTGATTGTCGTTAGACACCTAAAGCAGAACTTCGCATCAAATCCCCAACCAGTACTTGAGTCCAAAAATATCTGTATTATCATGGGCATCAAGGATTAGCTTCACATCAAAATAGCTGCAGTTGTCGTTGTTGTCGCTAAAATTTGTAGGTAGGTAACAAAGTTTTCTTCCAGTATTAACCAATATTTACCCAGCTATTTTTTTAGGCAATTTCATCTACATCTAGTATACCATCGAGTTTTAAAGCATTGTTTAAAAAGCTTGTCTCATTCTGTAATTTCCAAATAAACGAGTAAATTTATATATCGTTGTTACCATTTCTAAAAAACATGCTTTTTCTAAAAATGTACTAAAAGGTATAAAATAATTGTCCCCAAAAATTTTGAATTGTTACAGTCATATGACTAAAAATGGATCAGTGGACATTACTGCTGACCTGCCGATCATAAAAGGTTTTATTTTCGTCGGGGGTGTACAAAGTTTCAGCTCAATTGGACCCCAGGAAGTGGACCAAAACTGAGCTGCAAGATGCAACCACAAACAAAATGACTAAGCAAGCTAATCTTGTTGTTCATCCCTCGCATGCAAAGAGGACCACGGTGGCCTGCCAGTACTATTTGTGTCCGGAAAGCTTTTCCGAACGTGGAACACGCGCTGTTGTTGGTCCTAATTGGATTTGAGTCTTATTCTCTGAGGATTGTGCTCCAACAGCTAGTTTATCACGCCAGCTAGAACGATCCAAAGCAAGTGTCTCCCACGAATAAATCAATGGATTTCAGTGAAGTTTTTTAGACAATCCTTGGTGTCATCCCCCTGAGATGGTGTCAGCCGGTGTGGTCCGATCTCTAGCAACGCCACTGGGTCAGATCAACAAAGGTGATTAACAGGCAACTGTGTTCCTCTTGACATTTTTCCTGGAGCTAGTGAGCTGCAAATATCATGTCAGCTGTGTTGTGAAATGTCTTTGATTCGTATTGTGGGGGAACCACTCTCGTCTGAGTGTCACACCTGTTCGTGTCCAGGGGTTTTATGTTAAACATTAAATTCACGCACTATAGGACATAAATATCTTATTCATTTATGCATAACTAACAAAGACTATAATTGTTCATTGGCTAAATCACTATCATGTGCTATCTCAGACCAATGAACTTAAAATTTAAATGCGTAATAAAATTTCCACGGACCAACAACAGCTGAACCGTGGCAAAAGGGGTGGTCAATCCGCTGGTCAAATTTCAGTGAGTGAACCACATGAAATACAACAATGAATGGGGAATAGTTCGGGCTGAACTCAACAAAAAAAAGGGAGGTGGGGGCTATAAGAAGGTATTGAAATATATTAAGATTTGAAGAGCTGTTTGATTTCGTCATAAGATATGATCCATTCTGAAAGGAATCCAAATTTGCTTTCAGGAAGTAGTTACTGTTCAAGGTGAAGTTGTAAACTATGACGTAGGATCTTACCAGCCATGGAATGCCTCGGTAGTTGTCACAGGTTTTGCGACTGCCCTTTCTTTTATATATATGCGTGTTATATTTGCATCCTTGAGATGTTGAGGGACAGTATCACCTTTCCATATTGACTCAAATAGCTCTGTCGGTCTTTTTGTCAGGACGGGGCCCTCTGCTGTGTAGATTTCAAAAGGGATTGCATGTTGTACTGAGGCTTTCTAGTACTGAGGCTTTCTTTGAGGAGAGTTGCTGGATTGCCCTCATGTCAATATCTTCATTGGGAATATTGTCTTGGCTCTTGTTTGATCTCCACATCTGGTAAGCGAGCAATGGCATCATTATTTGCAGCAGCCGTACAGGACTTGACAAAAGTGTTCTGACTATCTTTCTAAAAATATGACTCTCTTCTGTCAGTAGCTGAGTTCCATCTTTGTAAAAGGATGGGCAAGCGGCGCGAGGGCTGTGGTCCATAGACTTCTTTTATGGCATCGTAGAAACGTTTGGTATCGTGTATTTTGGTATAGTTTTGAATTTCATCAGCCTTCCTGGTTTGGCATGAGTCTTGCATTTCGCGAAGTTTCTTTTGCACTTACTGTTTTATTTTGCTTAGAAAACCTTTCTTTACATGTCAAGTAGGGTTGTTCTGATTTAGATCTCAGCATCTTATGTTGTTCGTTTATTAGTGACTGTATCTCGTAATCATTTTCTTTACTTCTACTGTTGGTTGCTCCGGGGTTTTCTAGAGCATTGGAATATATAATATAATGCAATAATCCATTTCTGAGACGATTGTTTTTGTATACATTATTTGGGGGGGGGGCTGTGTGCGGGTGTGATCATGCTACTTTTAATTTTAAGCGTTGTGCTTAAGTACCCCAAACACACGTTCAAAGACTCAGCTCTCTCCAATAAAAATAGCTATACTATAGGCCATAGACTTTAATTCTCACATGAGACCGCTGCCTTAGATACTGATTTTCTTTGATCGTTATTGCTGCCTTAAATGAAACTAAGTACTTTCTTTCATATTCTTTTTATATCACGCTTTAAAATGTTAACGCCAAAGTTATTTTGTGAGTTGACCTCGTTTCCCCAGCTGGACAGCCTTCTGCACAACGTCATGGATCTTGGTAACCGTTGTTGTTAACATTTCCCCGGTTCAGGTCGCTTCTTATGTGTCCTATATATAGGTTTATGGAGATGGTGGGGCTACACAGAGAGCCCCATACACTTAGATGGTTCAACAAATGGTACGATCTTTGACTTACTTATGCTTTTTTATTCACTTACAAAAATCCATGTTTGAATTATTTTCAAAAGTTACTATTAAAAATATTTTAGCTTCAAGAAAATTTTCAATACTTATCGTGAATGACTAAAAAAAAATTTTAAGTCTTTATTTTCAATCATCCACCCGCTGTAGTTCAGTATTAATTGACTGTTAGTAGAGCTTAAGTTTCATGTATCTCGATGCATGCTTCCAATTTTTAGTTGATATAGTAGGAGATATGAACGGATGCTACCAGGATAGTAATGGAAAGCGGTGCTTTCTACCTGACATCGTGTAGTCTCAACAACACATTAAGACATACATAACTGAATCCGGTTTTGATGTTTTGTATCCACACAAAAATAACAATAACACAAAAAGCAAAACAACAATTTTTTAAATGCTGCAATATTCCTCGCCCTTGAAATGTACATTAAGGAAATAGTTAATCAGAGTTTTTATATTTAAAAAAGTATGTAGGTATTGGTGTTTACTTTTCTAATTAACTAATTATAAAAGAGTTGGACTGCTATAAAGCTTTAAAATAGATTAAATAGACACGAACATTCTGTGTCAATATAACAATATATAATAAGCTTAAATAATAATATTATATTACACATAAGTAAACGTTTCGGCACATGCCTTCGTCAGTACAAGACATATAAATAAGCATAACATCATTTAGTTTTCAGAATTATTTATTGTATGGCATCCTTCCATCTTCACTAGACGATGGAGTAGCTATATTTTAGTCCTACACTTCGACGAGTGGCTCACTAGGCCAATCCTGGAGTGACAATCTCGTCTGCATTTCACGCAGGAGAATGATGATTCCTGGTTAATTTTGGCCTTCCGTGCTGTTCTTTTTCTTGCAAGGGTTTCGTTCCGCACATCTTCTGCCTTTTTCACTCCTTCGTTCACTGCCGTTCGCCAGCTGGAACGTTGTTCGGCAATGATATCCCATTTGTTGACTTCAATGTTCGCTTCCTTCATGCTCTTTTCGCAAACGTCCATATATCTCAGGCGAGGCCGTCCAATAAGTCTTGTCCCTTCTGCCAACTCAGAATTTTCAGAATTATTTATATGCCATATAATATAACCTTACCCTACCCCTTAAATCTACTAAAAATGGTAAAAACAGGACCTAAAATTTACAACAACAAAAAAATATATCTACCATTTTAAATATTAATTAATATAATTGCATTGAAAGACATTATCCACATAAAATGTACACACCCTATTCCCTCCCCAGGATATGTTGTTTACCGAAGAAGGTTAATTATGTATCGAATGCACTCGTGCATTCTGACGCTTATCTTGTGCTGCATGGGGCAATATGAAAGAATCGCATGCCCCCCCCCCCCCCCAGTTTATAATAAACATTAATTCGATCATTAATGGGAAGTTAATCCCCAATGTACGCAACCACATAGTTTTTGCACGCCCCTGATCCATTTTAATGTTCTAATACCCCACCTCATTTTATCCCGCATTGTTTTGCCTTTTTAAATAGTTGAACGAGTAATTCCCTATTTAAAGATTATGTTTATTTATTTTAACATTAAAATCTATACTAAGATTCAAATCTGTAACCTAATTGAGTTTTGATATCACTATGAACCAAAATCAACTTCGTATCGTTTGTTCTTATTTACGAGTGGGATAATTGAGTGATGATTGCCCATGACTTTTTTTTGATGCTCTACGGTATTTTCTAATAAATCTAGTTTTAAAAAAACAAAAATTATATTATAAGTTTGATTATTGCACATTTTCGGAATGAAAAATAGCAAAACATTTTAAGTTTTAAATATGCAACCCCCCCCCCCCAACCACCCTTTTTCGTGGATCTAATCGACATTTCTATAGCGGCATGCTGACTAAAGAGACGCTGCCACTGACTCCCTGGACAGGACCGCGTTTACAGCAGCGGGGGCCCTAGACAAATTAATGCACTTAGGCCCCTATCTCTCTACATCAGGGGTCACCAAACTTTTTTGACGGTTGGCCGGATAACGGAAAAAAAAGAAATTACGAGCGCGGTCCAGATAATCATTCTGTACAATACTTGCAAGCCATAACGAAAGCTCTGGGAAAAAAGACGAAAGACTAAGTTTGGAATTCCATGTTAATAATGGGTGAATGGTGTGCAATGGACCACAAAAAAAAGTAAACCAACATATTTATTTACTAAAACGTTAGCAAAGAAGGTGACGTTAGCAAAAAGATAGTTCCATCAGACCTAGTGCGCACAGTTACATCAGACCTAGTGCGCACAGTTACATCAGACCTAGTGCACACAGTTACATCAGACCTAGTGCGCACAGTTACATCAGACCTAGTGCGCACAGTTACATCAGACCTAGTGCACATGTATCCGCATCTCACAAACTAAGCAGCAAAAAATGTTAGTGAGATTTGTGAAACTGACGTTTGTCTTTCAAGATATCATCAATGTTTGGTTTTGAATCGATGCATCCAATCAAAAGAATTGTTTTCAACTGTTCACCAATCCCGCTCGTTCGATGTGTTGACTAAACATATTTCATTTGAGAAAATGTTCGCTCATAGACATAAGTTATTCCATGTATGCTGCAAACGGATGCCAACTCTTACGTTTTGTGAAAGTCCAAATTGACACCACAAATAAAGACTAGAAGTTGTGAGAGATCAGTAGACTCATCCGGTGCCAGAGAATACCACATCAAGTTCCTAGCTTGCTCACGTATTTGTAGCACTATGTTCTCTCAAAAGTCTTCTGTTCTCCGCACAACTGAATTTGCTGAAAGGCTGATAGTTCCAACCACGACGACTACGATTTTTAATGTCCCCGTGTTTTCCAACACTCCTCTTTCTTTCACCCATTTACAGCTTGGGGTAGTGATAGACTGTGATAATGTGATCTGTATTTTAAACGTCGGTCATCTAATTTTAGTAGTTAACTTGTTTGACGCCAGCTTAACTAGATTCCACTAGGCACTGCGATGCGAGTAGTTATTGTATTTATTTTACAAACTGTATATTTATTTATTTACTATTAATATACCGTATTGTACGATTTGAGACGATATCGTACGATTTTGGGAGTTCCAGGGTAAACAGGTCTGCAATAAACAAGAAAATCTAGGTACAATAATTTAACATTGAAAATGGTAAATTAAGGCACATAGCAGCCAGGAGGTCTCCGCACGTGTGAATATCTCCTAGTATTCTAAACATAATATTGAAATTGTATCACAAAGTCTCGTGTTTCATACGTTTTATCAAACAAATTCAAGTACCGCCGGCGGGTTGAATGAACTGGCATCGCGGGCCGGATCTGGCCCGCGGGCCGTTGTTTGGTGACCCCCTGCTCTTCATACTCAGGGTCGTTCGAAGGATTGGCGAGAGGGCCAATCACGCCTGGCGTCAGCATCAGTGGGTGACAAATGTGTCTTTGGATGGGCCCTTAATAGTGAGTAAAACGTTAAAATGCCATGCACTTCACATAGACAGTAGTGCCAAAATCGTCTGATTAGTCGGCCCTAGGCTCTGGTTTTCCCCGGCACGGCTCTGTCTATAGTCTATTACTCTGGTGATTTTATGTAAAGCATTATGGCCAGGGTCGGCCCATGAGTCTTGGCCAGTTTCTTTGAGGTAATTTTATCCACGGGGGAGTGAGGGTAGCATGTCGGGCGTTAAAGAAGGAAAAGGGGGGGGGTGCAACAGTTTGAATTTCCAAACAATAACAGTAAGGACGCAAATGCTCCATTCCAACACATGGAAAAGTCGATTGCTGTTTTTGTGAGAACAACACTATGGGCCGACCGGGTGACTTAAGGCTGTGATGGTTCCTGTAAAGTGAAGTGACGATCAGAGGCTGTCCTCGAAGGAGATCTACAACTTGCCGCTTCGCGGCCTGATAGGAATAGGTTGCTTTGGGAGTGGGGGTGGTTTGAAGAGCTTTGCCTCGACGGATCACTGACGCCATTTCCTAATTAACACAAAGAAATACAGCTATCAAAACCTTATTTATCGAGAAGTAAATGTGTTAACAGAAGGATAGTTTGTGTTAAAAGCGGACCTAAGAAATAATTTTTTTAGTAAAGTTCATCAAAATAATAAAACTTTTTTCGCGAAAAACAGGTTATTTTGCTGCCACTCAGGCATTCGCCATTTTTGGATTTGTTGGACTCAATGTTGGATGTCTGCTGCTGGTTCTCTTTATCTTCTGGAGTAGCTGCAAGGGCACGTCAGAAACTGGACTGGCGGCTGGAATATCTCTGATTGTCCCAGGTAGAGATTAGTTATATATTCTCTTATTGGCTTAGATGGCCTGAGAACACTAGCGTGTTCTCGTCTTGTATTTGGCAGGGGTAGCACATTCTCTTTATTGTCTAAGGTAGAGATTAGCATATCCTCTTACCCTTTTAGGGAAGAAATTAGCACATTCCTTATATAGTTTAGTTGAAAAGTAGCACTTGTTCATCATAGTCTTTTGTATTTCAATCACTCATTATCTTTGTGATTGATTTTCTGTCCCCAGCTGTGACGTGGTTGATTGCCGTCATTGTGATTGCTTATGACTTCAGAAGAATTGACTATTAAACAAACTTCGGATTTTCCTTTGGATTTTCCTTCGGACTCGCCATTTGCGCTCTGATCTTGGCTGGAGTTGCAGGGGCTCTCACAATAGTTGGTCAACTTAAGATTGGATCTGTTAGTGCTAATTAAATGTTCCAGTTCATGAACATCAATTATAGATAAATGTGCAACATGTAAAACTGAAGAATTGGGAAATAAATCGAATAAATAAGTTAAGTATATACTAAATGTTATTTGGCTGTTTGGCCCGTTGGAAAAAAAAAAAAGGCGGGGGGGGGGGGGGGGGGGGGAGAATATGAAAGGCTTTTAAATTTCTGAAAGATAACTTTAACAAATGAATATCAAAATTTCATATGTAAAAATAAGATGACTTTAACAATACTTTTAAAAAAAAATTAAAATTTAGACATTATTTTTTCAAGTTGAGTTTTGTGAGATATTATATTGATACTTGATAAAAAAAACCAACGAAAAAGTTTTACCGTTTGATTTAAATAATTTTAAAAAATTTAGAGTGATTTATCGTTAGTGTTAAGTTTCTTTTTGACGTTGTGTGTGTGTTTTTGTGAATATGTGGAGACTGAATAAATGAATGGGATCAACTAATAGTCTACTTTTGTCTATCTATTTTAGGGGTATATAATATATTCACATTTATTTGTGATCCTCATGACATTAAGTAGATGAGTTGTCAAATATTTCGTTGTCTAAATTATTATGATGCATGTCAATTATTTCGCCTGGTTAATATATACAACTTCACAACGACTGTCTCTCTCTCTCTGATAAGAAGGAACAATGTCCAATGAACACTACACAGTACTTTATTATATACGGTAATTTAATCACATGATTCCTTGACATCAGGATAATGTTACAACAATTTATAGTTGCGATGCAAAGAATATGACTACATATAGCGGACAACAAGTCCTACAGCGAATCTAATCCAAAAACACCATCCTCTACACTCGTTAACATAACCACATTGACACAACATCACAACACACACACACTGCCTCTTGTGTCACAACCTTGACATGAGTCAATTTGAGAAATATTCCATGGAGGGGAAATATAAACCCCGCATTCTTTTTTCTGCATCTTATTCAGTTCGGAGATATTATTGGAATCCATTCTGTCTTTATGAGGCGATGGTGTAGCTTCTTTACTATTGACACATCCTCGAATGGCCCATGAGACCGATCCAGGAATAACAGTCTCGGTAATACTTCTCGCAGGAGAACCTTGTCTTCTGGTTTACGTTGGCCTTCCGTAAGGGTCGTTTGTTACAAGGTCTTGCTTTCGTGCATCTCATACTCAATGCTGTTGGCCAGCCTAAAAGCTGACCAGCGATAATCTCCCTTTATTTAATTTTTATGTCGGCTTCTATCGTTTTTCTTCCAATTGAAAATTTAAATATTTATTGGATTTGTATGGCATTTCTAGTTTATGTAAATATTATAGCATTTGTTATTCCAGTTATTTTGTATTTTAATTTTTTATTTTTTTTTTAAGATTTCGATTTCAATCCACTATTTCAATAGCCCCTTCTACACCAATAAACTGGCATGCTAGTGAAATGTTGCTTGCTGCGTGACTGCCTAGTTGACAAGAAGGAGTATTTAAGAATTTTTTTTTAATGATTAAGGCCCGTAATCTATTTTATTCATCACACTATGATCAATTATATTTTTTTTTTAAATGTAAAAAGGATCTATGTATGTTTAAGTGGGTTCTTTACAAAAAGAATGCCTTTTATCAGACCAGTAATGAATTCACTTTATTTCTACACAGTTATATAGTGTCTTCTAATGTTAATTGGGTTTAACTAATATCAATAATAAAAGCTTGTGATACAATTACACACCCCATTGTTATTTAATGTAAAACTAGAAAATTCCACTCGTGTTTTACAACGGGGTGAAAAAGTGGGAAAGAGGGATTGGCTGTGGTCGATTGATGTAAACAAAGGTTACCGGAAATTTGATCGAAAGAAATTTCGTCGACGGAAAATTGATCGACGGAAATTTGATCGAACGGAAATTTGATCGAATCTTTTTTTCAGTTCACACGTTAAAATTTTCGTCAAATTTCTCTTTGAACGCACTGTAATAAATAGTAAAACAAAATAATGCATCCAAAAATAAAATTTAAGCAAAATCTTAACGTGTGGACTGAAAAAAAGATTAGACCAAATTTCCGTTCGATCAAATTTCCGTCGATCAATTTTCCGTCGACGAAATTTCTTTCGATCAAATTTCCGGATACGGTAAACAAATAATTCGCACATGTATTTTATTAAAAATTATAATATGCGAAATGTCGATACTTTCATTTTGTTATCTTATTTAAATTTAGTCTGTTATTGATCATACAATTCAAAGCAAATAACAACAAAAATAAAGATAAAAAAATAACACTTATAAATCTTATGTTTGCAAACGATGTTTACTTTTTCCTGTTAGACGTAAGCAGATGTGTGTAATGGAAGAAACTAACGTGTAAATAGCTGTATGTCATAAGAAGAACTTACATGTAAGCAGATGATTGTAATGGAAAGAACTAACATGTCACCAGATGTAAGTCTTGAAAGAACTTACATATGAGCAGCAAACATAACACTTGCCATGGTGTATCTAATCAATGCATGTGTAATCATGATTGCATTCTCAAGCCAAAGTATAACAGGTATTCGTTCTTCTAAAAAGAACTGAGTAGACTAAGGCCATGCCAATCTCAGAGTCTAAGGCCCTATCAATCACCCTGTCTGGGGCTCTGTCATTCACCCTAACTGAGGCTCTGTCATTCACACTGTCTGAGGCTCTGTCATTTACCCTGTCTGAAACCCTGTCATTCACCCTGTCTGAAACACTGTCATTCACCCTGTCTGAAACCCTGTCATTTATCCTGTTTGAAACTCTGTCATTCACCCTGTCTGAGGCTCTCTCATTCACCCTGTCCGCGGCTCTGTCATTCACCCTGTCTGTGGCTCTATCATTCACCCTGTCTGAGGCTCTCTCATTCACCCTGTCCGAGGCTCTGTCATTCACCCTGTCTGTGGCTCTATCATTCACCCTGTCTGAGGCTCTGTCATTCACCCTGTCAGAATCCTTGTCATTCACCCTGTCTGTGGCTCTGCCATTTACCCAGTGTGGGGCTCTGTCATTCACACTGTCAGAATCCTTGTCATTCACCATGTATGAGGCTATGTCATTCACCCTGTCTGAGGCTCTGTCATTCACCCTGTCAGAATCCTTGTCATTCACCCTGTCTGTGGCTCTGCCATTTACCCTGTGTGGGGCTCTGTCATTCACACTGTCAGAATCCTTGTCATACACCATGTATGAGTCTATGTCATTCACCCTGTCCGAGGCTCTGTCATTCCTCCTGTCTGAAACCCTGTTATTCACCCTGTCTGAATCCCTGTCATTCATCCTGTCTGAAACCCTGTCATTCACCCTGTCTGAAAGCCTGTCATTCACCCTGTCTGAAACCCTGTCTTTCAGCCTGTCTGAGGCTCTGCCATTCACTCTGTCCGAGGCTCTGTCATTCACCCTGTCTCAGGCTCTGTCATTCACTATGTCTGAGGCTCTGTCATTCACCCTGTCTGAGGCTCTGTCATTCACCCTGTCTGAGGCTCTGTCATTCACCCTGTTTGAGGCTCTGTCATTCACCCTGTCTGAGGCTCTGTCATTCACCCTGTATGAGGCTCTGTCATTTACCCTGTCTGTGGCTCTGTCATTCACCCTGTCTGAGGCTCTGTCATTCACCCTGTCTGAGGCTCTGTCATTCACCCTGTCTGAGGCTCTGTCATTTACCCTGTCTGAGGCTCTGTCATTCACCCTGTCTTTGGCTCTGTCATTCACCATGCCTGTGGCTCTGTCATTCACCCTGTCTGTGGCTCTGTCATTCACCCTGTCTTTGGCTCTGTCATTCACCCTGTCTGTGGCTCTGTCATTCACCCTGTCTGAGGCTCTGTCATTCACCCTGTCTGAGGCTCTGTCATTCACCATGTCTGTGGCTCTGTCATTCACCCTGTCTGAGGCTCTGTCATTCACACTGTCTGAGGCTCTGTCATTCACCCTGTCTTTGGCTCTGTCATTTACCATGTCTGTGGCTCTGTCATTCACCCTGTCTGAGGCGCTGTCATTCACCCTGTCTTTGGCACTGTCATTCACCCTGTCTGTGGCTCTGTCATTCACCCTGTCTGAGGCTCTGTGATTCACCCTGTCTGAGGCTCTGTCATTCACCATGTCATTGGCTCTGTCATTCACCCTGTCTGAGGCTCTGTCATTCACCCCGTCTGTGGCTCTGTCATACACCCCGTAAGAGGCTCTGTCATTCCCCATGTCTGAGGCTCTGTCATTCACCCTGTCTGTGGCTCTGTCATTCACCCTGTCTGAGGCTCTGTCATTCACCCTGTCTTTGGCTCTGTCATTCACCCTGTCTGAGGCTCTGTCATTCACCCCGTCTGTTGCTCTGTCATTCACCCTGTCTGAGGATCTGTCATTCACCCTGTCTGTGGCTCTGTCATTGACCCTGTCTGAGGCTCTGTCATTCACCCTGTCTTAGGCTCTGACCATAGTTTGGTAACCTACAGAATTCAGCGAGCACCCGGTACTCGTCGATATAACCACTGCATGGGATTCCAAAGAACTTGGTCCTCGTTGTGACACACCCTTCACAGAAAGGCACAAAATGCACTTTTACAGTACATCTCACACATATCGCGGGGAAACTTCTGAAGCTGCCTGCACCTTGCAAATACAGTGAAAGTGCCTGCCCTGGCAAGTAATAATAATAATAATAATAATAAAGTTCATTTGAAAAATCACGCTTCATCCCCAAAGGCTCGAAGCGCGTTACAAAAACAAAGCTGGGAGATAATAACTAGCTGGACAAGATGGTAGACAACTTCACACAAAAGGTGTTTGCGAAATAGATGAGTTTTTAAATTTGTCTTGAAGGACTCCAGCCTATGGCTTTTTCTGAGAGCTTCAGGAAGGGTGTTCCAAATGGATGGGCCAGCAAATGCGAACGTGTTACGTGCCTGCACATGACAAGTAGAGTGAAAGTGCCTGCCCTGGCAAGTAGAGTGAACGTGACTGCCCTGGCAAGTAGAGTGAACGTGCCTGCACATCGCAAGTGGAGTGAACGTGCCTTCACATGGCAAGTAGAGTGAACGTGTTTGCACGTGGCAATTAGAGTGAACCTGCCTGCACATGGCAAGTAGAGTGAACGTGACTGCCCTGGCAAGTAGAGTGAACGTGCCTGCACATTGCAAGTAGAGTGAACGTGCCTGCACATGGCAAGTAGAGTGAACGTGCCTGCACATAGCAAGTAGAGTGAGCATGACTACACATGACAAGTAGAGTGAACGTGCCTGCACATGGCAGGTAGAGTGAGCGTGCCTGCACATGGCAGGTAGAGTGAGCGTGCCTGCACATGACAAGTAGAGTGAACGTGCCTGCACATGGCAAGTAGAGTGAACGTGACTGCACATAGCAAGTAGAGTGAAAGTGACTGCACATGGCAAGTAGAGTAAACGTGCCTGCACATGGCAAGTAGAGTGAACGTGACTGCCCTGGCAAGTAGAGTGAACGTGACTGCCCTGGCAAGTAGAGTGAAAGTGCCTGCACATGGCAAATAGAGTGAACGTGCCTGCACATGGCAGGTAGAGTGAGCGTGCCTGCACATGACAAGTAGAGTGAACGTGCCTGCACATGGCAAGTAGAGTGAAAGTGACTGCACATGGCAAGTAGAGTAAACGTGCCTGCACATGGCAAGTAGAGTGAACGTGACTGCCCTGGCAAGTAGAGTGAACGTGACTGCCCTGGCAAGTAGAGTGAAAGTGCCTGCACATGGCAAGTAGAGTGAACGTGACTACCCTGGCAAGTAGAGTGAATGTGCATGCACATGGCAAGTAGAGTGAACGTGCCTGCACATGGTAAATAGAGTAAAAGTGCCTACACATGTCAAGTAGAGTGAAAGTGCCTACACATGTCAAGTAGAGTGAACGTGCCTGCATATGGCAAGTAGAGTGAACGTGCCTGCACATGGCAAGTAGAGTGAACGTACCTGCACATAACAAGTAGAGTCAACGTGACTGCCCTGGAAAGTATAGTGAACATGACTGCCCTGGCAAGTAGAGTGAACGTGCCTGCACATGGCAAGTAGAGTGAATGTGCCTGCACATGGCAAGTAGAGTGAACGTGTCTGCACGTGGCAATTAGAGTGAACATGCCTGCACATGGCAAGTAGAGTGAACGTGACTGCCCTGTCAAGTAGAGTGAACGTGCCTGCACATGGCAAGTAGAGTGAATGTGCTAGCACACAGCAAGTAGAGTGAACGTGTCTGCACATGGAAAGTAGAGTGAACTTGCCTGCACATGGCAAGTAGAGTGAACGTGACTGCCCTGGCAAGTAGAGTGAACGTTCCTGCACATGGCAAGTAGAGTGAACGTGCCTGCACATGGCAGGTAGAGTGAGCGTGCCTGCACATGGCAAGTAGAGTGAACGTGCCTGCACATGGCAAGTAGAGTGAACGTGACTGCCCTGGCAAGTAGAGTGAACGTGACTGTCCTGGCAAGTAGAGTGAACGTGCCCGCACATGGCAAGTAGAGTGAACGTGACTTCCCTGGCAAGTAGAGTGAACGTGCCTGCACATGGCAAGTAGAGTGAACGTGCCTGCACATTGCAAGTAGAGTGAACGTGCCTACACATGTCAAATATAGTGAACGTGCCTGCATATGGCAAGTAGAGTGAACGTGCCTGCACCTGGCAAGTAGAGTGAACGTGCCTGCACATGGCAAGTAGATTGAACGTGACTGCCCTGGCAAGTAGAGTGAACGTTACTGCCCTGGCAAGTAGAGTGAACGTGCCTGCACATGGCAAGTAGAGTGAACGTGCCTGCACATGTCAAGTAGAGTGAACGTGCCTGCACATTGCAAGTAGAGTGAACGTGCCTGCACATGTCAAGTAGAGTGAACGTGCCTGCACATTGCAAGTAGAGTGAACGTGCCTGCACATGGCAAGTAGAGTGAACGTGCCTGCACATGGCAAGTAGAGTGAACGTGCCTGCACATGTCAAGTAGAGTGAACGTGCCTGCACATTGCAAGTAGAGTGAACGTGACTGCCCTGGCAAGTAGAGTGAAACGTTACGTGTTTATTCTTTTTTGTTCTGCGTACAGCTTTTCATTTTTGTAATTTCCTTCATATGAGTTAATTGAACTCATGTCATAATTCTGTAATTTATCCACGACCTGGTATATTACTAATCATTACCTGACCCCAACGCAGAATTATTGTGCCTGGACCAGCATGACCCAGCATGACCCATTACCTCCCATATTGAACACATACGGGCGGAGAACACAATCGTTGCTCCAGTATTACTCCACCTTGTATGAAATGAAATTAAGTACCTTTAAAGATGTAAAGTACCTATAGTTAAAAAGAAAACAACACAATTCAAATGTTTAAAAATATGATTAACCAAAAAAAATAGATTTTGTCGTTTTTCGCGGAAATAATAAAAGGAACATCGGGATTGTCAAGTACGGGATCAAAGTGAAATGTTTTACATACATTACATGGGATACAAAAGCGACCTCTTAGAAATCTTTTGCTGCCCTCTTGGACACTACTTCTAAGCTAAGTGCTACATTATAATCTTTTGATACATTTTAAAATTTTATTCGTTTTTCTGTTTGTTCGCTGATGAAGGCTTCCTGCTGACACGTTCGTCGTTTTGTTGCGTTCATTTTATCAGGTTTAACCTTAATGTGTTTTACTAAATTCCTTTTGTGCTAACCTGATTGCAGTCTCCCCCATTATTACCCTAGAAATTTTCATCCTTGGCGTTTGAAATGTCTCTCATTCCATTCTAAATTGTATTCCAGCCACTTCCGTAATTCAGCCCCGGGCAGATGAGGATTGGTGTCGCCCCCTATGTCGAAATTCTATTTCTTATCTATATATTTCTGGTCCCCAAAATGTCGAAATTGGTACTTTTATGGCCCATATAATTGTACTTTCAGAACAGGGGGTATATATATAGATAAAGGTCCCTAGCACTATGTTGATAAGTATTACTATGAACTATGTCTAGGGAATGATTACTACAACAATTATACCAAATTAATCCTCACTCACTCACTCAATAACGTTACTATTACTAATAAACACCGGTGGTTCAGCCACAAATAATTATTTAATTACTACAATACAAAATATATAGATACATATAAATAGTGAGAGTTAATATCGATACAATAAATGCTTTACTAATAATACGATGTTATGATGCTGGACGTTCGGTGGAACATTCGTCTCTCGGCTTGCCCTCTCTTGTCTGCTTCCTCGTCTGCTATATACACCGTCAGACTCTACAGCACACAACAAAGCCACTGGTCACTCAGTCGTGCAGGGGGCAGGGAGGAACTGCTCGCCACGCTCTGCTGCCTCTACAACTCGTCTGTTTGGGTCGTCTGCTGACCTTATATATCTTATAGTGCGTACTGCGTCAGGGTTAAACTGTTAACCTCTGACCTCTTATACTGTACTGAGTTCTACCGAGCTCTATCTTACTACAATCCACTCTCAGATTAATTTTCACTACTTCACTCTGCTATGGCATATGCTTCTATAGTATTGGGCTTAACTTCACTTAACTAACTGAACTAACTAACTGACTGTAAAGAGAATAATAGATACAACATAATCTACAACTAAGAATTACAGTCGTATCACAATATTACTAATTAATCATACATATAACATAGTATTCTAACAATGACTTGATAACTAACTATAATCCTAACATATCCTCTAACAAAATGCTAACATTACAACAATACTAATATTACTAACCCTACGACTCTTGATTAGACACACCCTAACAGCAATAGTCATAAGCCAGGCTCGTGCTTGTCTTGTCAATTACACTACCGTAATTACAGGGACGAGAGAGAACGACTAACTGGCTTACAACTCTATTTATACTTGGATCTAGCTAACGCTGCCCTGACCTCTGGGTCATACATATAATTCATATACTACATGCTAATTTTTCGTTTGGTCAACCAATGGTTCACAAGCTGACCCTTGGTCCCAAGCTTGGTCACGCGCTCTAGACATGGGCGGTGTTTCTTATAACGGACCATTTTTCTGGTTGACTGGGAAAGTTCCATTGTTTAAGACTATGAGTCATTATCATCAGTACTGGCCTAATTGAGTCGATCACGTGACAAACGACTGACAAGTGACCGGTAGGTTGTGTGAGCCAGCGGGTCTCACACAAGTGAGGACCAGCGGGTCTCAACACCCTACTATGAAAGAACTCTGCAGTTGGCCCAAAATGCCGCATCCCTATTCACACTCAACTGATTCCGGTGCGTCAGCTGTGTAACCCTTATAGCTATCTCCTTGGTAGTGAAATTTTTACACGATGTCGAACACTTTGTTTAATAAAAAAGAAAACTCCAGGAGTTTTTCGTCGGGGGAGAAAGAAGATGGGATCTCGACACTCAGCTCCCACAAAGATAGTGCATCAAAAGACTGGCGATGTTACCATTGGGCTCATTAATGCGCAGTCATGCGCAGTAATCTGTCTCTCTATGATGATATTTCACGTGCGCCGTGAGCATGCTATCATTGCATCAAATCAAATAAAAATCCTTGTTCTTTCTAATAACCGTAAAGATTTTTTTTTTAAACTATTAAAGAACTGGTGTATCAATACGAAGATATCACTATGTTTTTATTTGTTTAAAACTTTACATTAACTTTTCTTTTGTTCTTGGCTGGCTGGCAACATTTTCGGTCGGCAGATAGACCCACTTCCCATCGAACTATCGAGCTGAAACTTTACACATAGACTCGTTGCCGATGAAATTTTCATCTCTGATTTCATGACATAAAACTTCCGATAACTGTGCTTAATGAGATTCTTTTTTTTTTTTTTTTTGAAATATCACAACTGCGTTTTGTGCGTAATATTTTCTTTTGTTTTTTCTGAAATAGTTGGTGAAATAAATCTGCGGAGTAAAAGCGGGTGGGACATTAGAATAGTAATATAGTTAAAGGGCGTGAAAATAATGTGCGGTTGTGAGCCTTGGAGAGGGAGCACTCCTTGGGATTCTTATAAAGTGCCTTACTTGTATGCATGTTTTGTCAAATTTTCTTGACGTTGTGAGTTGTTTTCATGAATGTTTCAATGTTAATGTGTGAATATTGCTTGGATGACTGGAGTGAGTGGTCATGTGATGAGGGGAATAAAAAGAATGTGGAATAGTGAATAAAAGTTAGTTGTTACACAGACCACAGACTTGAGTTGTTATTTTATTAAACAATGCTCTTCTCCATTTTCTTCTTGATGCTTCTTCAATTTGGCGTCAGGGACTGTGAAACATCCACACCAGATCTGATGGTAAGCCGTTCAATATCGCCCCCCTTTCGTTCAAAGAGCAAGGTAAAAATAGTACTAATTCGTGAACTGCTGTTAGCTATTGACTCCAATTTAACATCGCACACAGAAGAAAGATGTAAATGAATGGAGGACGTCCTTATTCCAAAGGATCTGCTGTATGGAGATGTGGCAGAAAGGGTAAAGACATATTGGACGACTGAGACTCAAGGATGTTTGCAAAAAAGAGCATGAGGGAAGACAACAAAGAAATTAACAAATGGGACAACGTTCCAGCTGGCGAACAGCATGTATGAAAGAGTAAAAAAGGCAGAAGTTGCGCGAAACGAAATTTTTGCAACAAAAAGAAAATAAACGAATGCCAAATCTAACCATGACTTAAGTGCAGCCAAGATTGCCAGTCCAGGTTTGGCCTCGTAAGCCATTTGATGAAATGTCAATAGCTACTCCATCTTCGGGCAAGGACGGATGGGTGCCATTTGCATACATACAGGGTGGGCCAATAAAAGTGAGAACATCTTGTAGCATATGAGTTATTTCAAAATATAATATAATTAATTATAATTCTTCATATATATTTTTTACGAAATATTTAGCTAATCAGAAATCATGTCCAATATGTAAGTCAGTCAATCAGTAAACTAATTAATCTAGTACGGGTATAGTTAAACTACTTTTATGTGATTAAATCACAATTTACGAGATCTTCTCCCTTTTGTTGGCCCACCCTGTACATATATATATATGGGTAGGGTGGAAGGATTGGATAGGTGAATAGATAGGTGGGTGGGTAGGTGGGTGGGTGGATTGATAGGTGGAGGAATGGAGAGATGAATAGATATATAAATCCATTTGATCTAGCACATATAACCTATCGTAGATGGCGCTAATCTTAGTTGATTCCATTGAGATAGTATACTCTAAACTTCATGTATGTATTTCCACTGAATAAGTGATTGCTATGAAAAAATGTTTGCGCTCCTTAAAGTGCGCACCTGCTTTGGTACTGCCATAACAACGGGTCGTATCGCGCCACTTCTATACCTCAAGCTTCTGACTTGATATTTCAAACAAGTTTGACGTTATTTTGACAGCTTCACTTTATACTAACATTTATTTTCACATCCGTAACAGACATGGTAAGTCCATTTATGATTGATCAACAATTTATATGGTTTCCCATAGTATTGTTAAAATAAGTGTGTGTTGGTGGACACAAACAAAGAGAAAACTAACTTTAGCAAGGTTTCACAACTATTTCTACTAAGTGCATCCCTCATAGAGTGCTTGTATAGTGCCAGATTAAGACCCCCGGAGGCGCCTAGCCAGTCTACATTTAGTGCCCTCCTCCTACCTATAACAGTGATGCAGGCTTAGTTGCGATAATTTAGGCTAAATTACGAATTTGGCGTCCCTCGAGGCTCTCGCCTGTGCTAGCCACCTATTAAACCGCCCACCACTCGCATGGTCCTTGCTATGCTTCCCTGTGTAGGTTACGCGGATGTGCCCAAACGATACCATGTCTTTCGGTAATCAATAAAAAGAGCGACTTTAATAAGCTAGGGAAAACCCCTTTAATATCATAACTGATGGATTTTAAAAGTCTTTTTGTTTCACATATTTTTCGCTTAGTCGCTGTACCCATTAGCTGACCCCATCAGCTGACCCCATTAGCTGACCAAATTAGTTGTCCAAATTAGCTGACCAAACTAGCTGATATTGTATTTTTTGTTATATTTATTTCAGCTGTCATAGAAAAATAAAGTCTCACGACTCCCCATGTCATGAAATCCGTCAAAGGAAAAGTTTACATGTTTTGTTTCCAGGGCATTCGCACGGTCAAGGCAGCTCTTGTCGCTGCAGGGAGGGGGGTGATATTTAAGAGGTCCAACATTGTGATATGGAACAATATTAAGCCATCAGCTCTGAATCAATGACGTAGGTGGGGGTACGGGGTGCTGACTGCACCGGGTGGCACCATCTTAAAAAAAAAGGGGGGGGGGGTTTGACACCGAATTGAAAAATTGCATATTTACAGAGCACACACCGCTCGGTCTAACCGAATTTTATACAAGGATAACCGATCACACGTACATTTCTGAACACATGTAACCAATCCAAATGCGTGCTTTATTAAAAATTAAAGGTTGATGCATTAGAAACAAGGCGACCCTATAATTAGTTCCGAAAAATACCGTTTTGACCATGATTCAACGCAATTTGAAATGTAAACTTTCATTTATTTTATTATATTTAGAGTTATTACAAAATCAAATCAATTTTAAAAAAAAAAGGATTTTTAGTCGCGGGGCCACTAAATGGCACGGGGACCCTAGGCACATATTTCATTTTCCTTAAGGCTTATCCGACACTGATTTGGTTCGATCTCCTATCCCTACAACAGTCATTTGAAAGTCTATGTCTGCTCTGATCTTAAAGTTACCACAATTTATTGCACCACCTTGCAAGCTTCTCAGGCTGGGAAACCCTGCTGTAAAGTATAATTCTATTAATATTACCATTACTACAACTCATGTCGATTGATTTAGTTTCATCCCCGTAATCTGTTATATTTGTCTTTCCACTGACATTATTTGTGCCTTAACGCATCTTGGCCAGTGGTAAAGACACTACAATGTCGAGATAACACAAAGCGACGTCTTTTATTTTAAAGACAAAATAAAGGAATTAACATTGCAGCTGAGACCCTGGCACATCGTGCCCTGCTTCACATCATTTATACTGCCTATTTCGTAACAATAATTATCTTACAATAATTTCAATAACATTCCTAAAATATATGAGATATTAGATAATTTCTGATATGAAACGTATACTAACACTATTGACTTATTTATAATTCTACTTCATTAGTTTTGTTTGTCGAATATCTGAGCGTTAAGAATGGGCTTCCAGGAAGGGTTCAAGAAAGCTGACGTAGTGACCAAAGTCTGTTTTTATTTCGTGTTAGCAGCCTCGTTTTGCAAGTAGGTATCTGATTGGTTTAAATTATTTTAATTTTAGATTTGCTGTAAATGTAGGTAATAAAGTATTTGCTGCTCTTAAACTCTTCATAAGTTCGCATTAGTCATTAAATTGTTTTCATTAGAAAATCCAGAGACAGAAAAAAAATGGAGAAAAAAAAAGGGGGGGGGTGGGGGCCGCACCCAAATTTTCGTCTAGATGCTAATGTTCAGTGGCAATTTCAGATGTTTATAGAATTGTTGGATTCAAGATTTGACGTCAACGCTGAGTCAGAAAGAATTAGGAATTCACGAGTAAATTTGTGGGGACGAGCTTAATTTTATTTCCACTGAATCTATTTAGTTCTATATTTCTGACTGGGCAAAGGCACTTTAAGAGATTAGCTATAAGCCTAGAGTCTCAATCTAGAGATTTAGCCAAGAACTACCCAAACCCAATGTCATTTAAATGTACACGAACATTCGTATGTATGGCAACGGTATGACTTAAACTACTGAGCACACCAAAAGCTATAGATAAATTACTTCAGTCTGAATAAATGCAGTAAGTTCATCCTTATATGTAACACAACTCAACATCAAAACAATAAAATTCAACATTCAGCAGTGAATAAAAAAACTATTTAAAAAAACAACCCTTCAAAAAAAAAAAAAATCTCAAAATGGAACAATTAAATTCAACATTGCAGAATCTATATTTTTAACGGTTAAACATAACGTTAGGCCCCTTTAAGTATATCAAGGTAAATTAATTCCCACTTGATTTTCTCAAATAAAGATACAGAGGGCAAAATGGATTGTGCATAGGCATAGGGCAAAGTGTTATGGGCCGCTCCGGTCAGAGAGTACCATCCCCATGCATTGTGCATTAGGAAAAGTGTGTATGGGCCGCTCTGGTCAGAGAGTACCATCCCCATGGATTGTGCATTAGGAAAAGTGTGTATTGGCCGCTCCGGTCAGAGAGTACCATCCCCATGCATTGTGCATTAGGAAAAGTGTGTATTGGCCGCTCCGGTCAGAGAGTACCATCCCCATGCATTGTGCATTAGGAAAAGTGTGTATTGGCCGCTCTGGTCAGAGAGTATGAATCATGATTATGGTCCTATACAAACTTGTTTGCTGACTACGTGTAGAACATTCGTCACTAAACATCATCTTGTGGATACCTCACAGCTGGATTGCATTTTGTACAACGTCCTGGATCATACGGCCAGATTCTCACGTTGGATTGTGGAGGTCCTGTGGTGGATATGGATCCATTGAAGGATGCAAGCCTCTGGATGGGGCCCCATCACGTAAGTTCAGCTGGTGATTAACGTCAGCGGTTCCCATGACATAGATATCAGGATCCTTGTCAAGTAATTTGAACAAATTATTCTGATTATGATTGCTATATTTGCATTACATCGTCGAGATCATCCTCATGGTGTATTTTATCTGCAGGACAGGATTATGTTACAATTATCTGATTTTGATTTATTTTAATTTCATTATTTGTATAAAGGTTTTATCGTATTTTATTTGTTCATTAACATTGTTCAGAGGTTTGAGGGAAACAACCTTGAAATGTTCTCGATTATTCAACTATTACAAGACTTAACCCCCTTTGACGTTCTGAATACTTGGAAGAGTTTCTAGGGTCCGATGCTATAAAAAACCTTTTTTTTCTATTCTAGTTGTAGTATCCCCCGACTTAAGCACTGTTTTCAGTTTAGATAGTAGCTTGTGTTGTTGCCCTTGATTTTGGTCTTCATAATTAATTTCACTTTTATCTCCCTTGGACGTGATCCCTCTTCCCCCCCCCCCCCCCCCTTTCCAACCCAAAAAAAATAAAAAATAATAATGTTGAACCTTCCTGTTCCAGATGTTTTCGCAGCGACCCAAGCATTAGGGATAATTGGTTTCATGGGAATGAATATAGGATTCTTGCTACTGCTTCTCTTCATGTTCTCCAGTAAATACTCAGGCAGCTCTGAGACGAAGAACATCGCTGGATTTTGCTTGATACTTTCTGGTAAACAACAACAACAACAAAAAACAAAAACAAAACAAAAACAGATGTTATTGCTATGAAATTAAGAAAACCAATCAAAATAATTTTTCATTTTTTATAGATAGGCTATATTTTATTCCCGACCAGTGTTTTTATTTTAACGGCAAATTATTATCACCTTATTACTTTGTACTTTGAAGAATGATTGCTTTTATTTCTATTAATATATATTACATCAATTAAATTCATAAAAATATGTGTAATATATATTACATCAATTAAATTCATAAAAATATGTGTCAGATACACTGTTGTGATCTGTTTTACTCTAGCTGAAACACAGTGGTCTCGAGGGTGTGCCAATTATTAAAAATAGACCACTCTGAGCGGAATAAACACTTGATGTTAGAGACAAATGAAGTACATAGAGGGCTGATTGGTGTGTTCATTTTTCAGACCAGCCTTGTATGCTATCAATACCTGCTATGTTTTGTCTCATCCCCAGCTCTGTCATGGACACTGACCATCGTCGTCTTCATTGGCTACTTTAAAGTTGAATACTCTCACGTCAGCCTCGGCTTCTCTTTCGGCCTGGCTTTCTGCGCTCTCATCTTAGGCTTCTGTGCTGGTATCATGGTGCTGTTTGCTGGCAGGAGCGGGGCTGTTAATCCAACTTAACCGGGTGGTTAGTGTTGTCAGTGGACAGGATTGTGGGCTGGGGGGAGGGTGTGGTGAGAGGGGATCGCTGTGAAGTAGCATACTAACAGAAATTTGAACATATTTTTTAGAGAAACTGACAAGCGAATGCTTGTATCTAGGCGCAAAAGGTGGGTTGATTGAGGCATTGACAAAGGCGCTAGGGGTGGGTTGATTGAGGCAGTGACCAAGGTGCTAGGGTGGGTTGATTGAGACAGTGACCAAGGCGCTATAGGTGGGTTGCAGTAATTACTGTTACTATTATATATATATATATTATATTGACACTGACCATAATAAAAATATTTATATTTCATTATATAACAACGTCTCTATTGGAATTGGACTAGTTACACATGTATAATGAAGTAACTAGTGTCCCATGATGTATAACATACAATAAACAAAGGACAGTTGGTCAAATAATTATTCTTGTTTCTACTTTTTTTTTAAATACGACGCTACCGATATGTGGAGCTTAGTATGAAATTCTAGGGGAGTTTAGGGCGGGGCTTGATGTAGATTTCTAGTGGAGTTTAGATTGGGGCCTAGTGTAGATTTCTAGTGGAGTTTAGATTGGGGCCTAGTGTAGATTTCTAGTGGAGTTTAGATTGGGGCCTAGTGTAGATTTCTAGTGGAGTTTAGATTGGGGCCTAGTGTAGATTTCTAGTGGAGTTTAGATTGGGGCCTAGTGTAGATTTCTAGTGGAGTTTAGATTGGGGCTTGATGTAGATTTCTAGTGGAGTTTAGATTGGGGCCTAGTGTAGATTTCTAGTGGAGTTTAGATTGGGGCCTAGTGTAGATTTCTAGTGGAGTTTAGATTGGGGCCTAGTGTAGATTTCTAGTGGAGTTTAGATTGGGGCCTAGTGTAGATTTCTAGTGGAGTTTAGATTGGGGCCTAGTGTAGATTTCTAGTGGAGTTTAGATTGGGGCCTAGTGTAGATTTCTAGTGGAGTTTAGATTGGGGCCTAGTGTAGATTTCTAGTGGAGTTTAGATTGGGGCTTGATGTAGATTTCTAGTGGAGTTTAGATTGGGGCCTAGTGTAGATTTCTACTGGAGTTTAGATTGGGGCCTAGTGTAGATTTCTAGTGGAGTTTAGATTGGGGCCTAGTGTAGATTTCTAGTGGAGTTTAGATTGGGGCTTGATGTAGATTTCTAGTGGAGTTTAGATTGGGGCCTAGTGTAGATTTCTAGTGGAGTTTAGATTGGGGCCTAGTGTAGATTTCTAGTGGAGTTTAGATTGGGGCTTGATGTAGATTTCTAGTGGAGTTTAGATTGGGGCCTAGTGTAGATTTCTAGTGGAGTTTAGATTGGGGCTTGATGTAGATTTCTAGTGGGGTTTAGATTGGGGCCTAGTGTAGATTTCTAGTGGAGTTTAGATTGGGGCCTAGTGTAGATTTCTAGTGGAGTTTAGATTGGGGCCTAGTGTAGATTTCTAGTGGAGTTTAGATTGGGGCTTGATGTAGATTTCTAGTGGAGTTTAGATTGGGGCCTAGTGTAGATTTCTAGTGGAGTTTAGATTGGGGCCTAGTGTAGATTTCTAGTGGAGTTTAGATTGGGGCTTGATGTAGATTTCTAGTGGAGTTTAGATTGGGGCCTAGTGTAGATTTCTAGTGGAGTTTAGATTGGGGCTTGATGTAGATTTCTAGTGGGGTTTAGATTGGGGCCTAGTGTAGATTTCTAGTGGAGTTTAGATTGGGGCCTAGTGTAGATTTCTAGTGGAGTTTAGATTGGGGCCTAGTGTAGATTTCTAGTGGAGTTTAGATTGGGGCTTGATGTAGATTTCTAGTGGAGTTTAGATTGGGGCCTAGTGTAGATTTCTAGTGGAGTTTAGATTGGGGCCTAGTGTAGATTTCTAGTGGAGTTTAGATTGGGGCTTGATGTAGATTTCTAGTGGAGTTTAGATTGGGGCCTAGTGTAGATTTCTAGTGGAGTTTAGATTGGGGCTTGATGTAGATTTCTAGTGGGGTTTAGATTGGGGCCTAGTGTAGATTTCTAGTGGAGTTTAGATTGGGGCCTAGTGTAGATTTCTAGTGGAGTTTAGATTGGGGCCTAGTGTAGATTTCTAGTGGAGTTTAGATTGGGGCTTGATGTAGATTTCTAGTGGAGTTTAGATTGGGGCCTAGTGTAGATTTCTAGTGGAGTTTAGATTGGGGCCTAGTGTAGATTTCTAGTGGAGTTTAGATTGGGGCTTGATGTAGATTTCTAGTGGAGTTTAGATTGGGGCCTAGTGTAGATTTCTAGTGGAGTTTAGATTGGGGCTTGATGTAGATTTCTAGTGGGGTTTAGATTGGGGCCTAGTGTAGATTTCTAGTGGAGTTTAGATTGGGGCCTAGTGTAGATTTCTAGTGGAGTTTAGATTGGGGCCTAGTGTAGATTTCTAGTGGAGTTTAGATTGGGGCTTGATGTAGATTTCTAGTGGAGTTTAGATTGGGGCCTAGTGTAGATTTCTAGTGGAGTTTAGATTGGGGCCTAGTGTAGATTTCTAGTGGAGTTTAGATTGGGGCCTAGTGTAGATTTCTAGTGGAGTTTAGGGCGGGGCTTATTGTGAAATTCTAGTGGAGTTTAGTTTGGGGCTTGGTGTAGATTTCTAGTGGAGTTTAGGGCGGCTCTTTGGGTGGGATTCTAGTTGGATGGGTGGGACTTGGATGGACTTCTATTAGAGCTTTGAGTGGACTTCTACTGCGGGTTGGGACTTGTGGTGGACTTCTAACGGGGCTTTTTATGGACTTCTAGTGGAGCTTAGGGTGGAGCATTAGGTAGACTTCTAATTTGGCTTTGATGGAATTCTATCGAGGGTGAGATTTGGTGATAACGGGGCTTTAGGTGAACTTCTAATGATGCTTTGTGCGTGGCTTTTGGTGGGGCCTAGGGTTGACTTCTAGTGGAATTTCAGTCCCAACAAGAAGTATTAAATGCATTTTAAAATGAATTAATGTATATGTTACGGCCAAAGCCCGAAGTTCGGCCAGTTACCGAATTGGTCGGCCATTTCGCACATTGGCCGATGCGTGTGGCCAATGTCCGATGTACTGGAAATTGTTGTATCTATGCTACTTTGGCCGGCCACTTCCCGAAGTGCCGTGAAATCCTTGGCCAATATTCGATGTGCTGACGCAAGACTAATAACAATGCGATCAGATTCTGTGTAGTCTGTGAAAAGGAGTGTCATTCTTGTGGATTCTGCGGCAACGATGTCCACGTAATTTGTGGAATAATTAATGACTCAGAAGGATGCAAAATTCCCACCAGCGAAAGTTGGAGATAATGTGCGCATCCGTACAGCAGATATTGATAGAGGACGCGGTGATCCACGAAGCGTCCTTGCAGTTGTCATGAACGTCGAGGGCGCTGTCTACATGCTACGAAAAGAACGCGGTTTTCTCACAACAGTATTCCAGAATTTAGTTTCCCACTCTGCGCGAGAAACTGCTCACATTGGCATCCGTAAGCACAGAAAAAAAAATCACTACGAACCGTCGCTTCTTCACATTCAATGACCGGTCAAGGCAACACTCGATGCCATCGCACTACCAAGTGCTCAACAAATCATTGCAAATGTAAAAATAACAAACTGTTGTGTAATTCGAAATTCATAAAAGCTCATCATGTTGTAACTAGTGATAAGAGAGATTGATCATTTACTATAATAAACTTATTTGAACGATTTTGGTAATTTACTATAATAAAAATCAATGTAATGTGATTATCATGACGGTATACAATCACCCAAAATCTGCTCATCGCCTTTTTCTCCCGACTTTGGCCGATCGCCCCAAGGCATTTCGCAAAGTGGCTGGCCAAATCCCGAAATCAAGAAAAGATCGGACATTGGCCGGTCAATGTGAGGCGATATTGGCCATTTCTCGATTTGACCGGCCAGTTCCCGATTTGGCCGATTCAGAGGCGTAACAACGGCTTGGCATTGGGGCAGTTGCCAAGGGCGCCTTGCGCCAATTCCAAAGGGCGCGGCTAAATCTCTAATTTTTAAATTTTTATTTGAATATCAAGGACGCCAAAAAATAAATTAGCCAGGGGCGTCAAAGACCCAGTTACGCCTCTGGGCCGATTTCGGGCTTTGGCCGTAACATATATAAGAACAACATGGTTGTCTTGTAATCTTTTCATAAGAATCCAAATGAGCTAAGTACAATAACAAAATAACTGAAAACTGTCTCCGATGTACACCTAACAAATGATAAATGTCATCTCAACCACAATTCCTGCCTCCCCTCCCTGACACACACACACATTTTCTCTTTTTATAACAATTTTGTATAAAACAGAGTGGGATCACGGGATGTTACTTATAGTTGAATGTTTCATTCTAGTACTCTCCAATAAATGGCTAACGATAGGAATAATTTTTAAAAATAGTAAATGATATTTCAAGAGCCATAACTAGAAAACAGTGATGTTTATTGTAATTTAAAGAGTTGCGTCCCTGATATTCTTAAAATTAACACCCTTGCCTCCCTTGGGTTACTGGATTATTTTATTTTAAAACTGGGGAAAGATGGGTCAGGGCCATCTTAAACAGTATCGGGAGCGCTGGGCGAAGTAATGCAATGAAGACCCAAATTCCTCTCTAACCTATGTGTGTCTTTGTCTATGTGTGTTTTTGTCTATGTATGTTTTTGTGTATGTCTTTGTCTACGTGTTTGTCTTTGTCTACGTGTGTGTCTTTGGTCATTCATTTTCATTTGGGAAAAGCTTTTGAGGCCATACTGTGAGATCCTTGTTACTTTCAGACTATGTCATTGCAGGGGCTCAAATTGGTCATAATGTCGCCCAGGGCAGAGTACAGACTCCGGTAACAACGACTATCGTTCTGACAAGCCCAGGGCAGAGTTCAGACTCCGGTAACAACGACTATCGTTCTGACAAGCCCAGGGCAGAGCCCAGACTCTGGTAACAACGACTATCGTTCTGACAAGCCCAGGGCAGAGTTCAGACTCCGGTAACAACGACTATCGTTCTGACAAGCCCAGGGCAGAGCCCAGACTCTGGTAACAACGACTATCGTTCTGACAAGCCCAGGGCAGAGCCCAGACTCTGGTAACAACGACTATCGTTCTGACAAGCCCAGGGCAGAGTTCAGACTCCGGTAACAACGACTATCGTTCTGACAAGCCCAGGGCAGAGCCCAGACTCTGGTAACAACGACTATCGTTCTGACAAGCCCAGGGCAGAGTTCAGACTCCGGTAACAACGACTATCGTTCTGACAAGCCCAGGGCAGAGCCCAGACTCCGGTAACAACGACTATCGTTCTGACAAGCCCAGGGCAGAGCCCAGACTCCGGTAACAACGACTATCGTTCTGACAAGCCCAGGGCAGAGCCCAGACTCTGGTAACAACGACTATCGTTCTGACAAGCCCAGGGCAGAGCCCAGACTCTGGTAACAACGACTATCGTTCTGACAAGCCCAGGGCAGAGCCCAGACTCCTGTAACAACGAATATCGTTCTGACAAGCCCAGGGCAGAGCCCAGACTCTGGTAACAACGACTATCGTTCTGACAAGCCCAGGGCAGAGCCCAGACTCCTGTAACAACGAATATCGTTCTGACAAGCCCAGGGCAGAGCCCAGACTCCGATAACAACGACTATCGTTCTGACAATACAATAAACAGAAAGACTACGGTCGTTTCAACGATTGCTGTTCTCGCTGTGAGCAGCCTGTAGTGACGTATTGTTCAGAGGATCCTACGTCTAATGCTGGGTTAGAATGATCACTGGATCGATATTTCAGGATCAAAAGCAGATCATGTTCATATTTGTAATAAAGTTCTTGACCAGCAAGGCAGGTAATGTCCTCTCCTCCTCTTGGAATAATGACCTCACCTTTCAATGCCACCCCTACGGTCAAATTATTTCACATTCCTGAACTCATATATTTGACTTCTATCTCTCCACTCAGTCCCTTATCTACTACACCCCATCCCAAAAAATAACAACCCCAACCGTTTAGTCTGCGCCTCTCTCATGTCTATATATAAACATTTTTTGGTTCATATATGTCCAAATCCAATCAACGTTTATGTACTATCGATCCAATCAACGATTATGCACTATTGATCAATTGATCCGGCCATTGTTCTGCTGCCATTTCATTAAAGTCCACAGCCAAGGTTGGTAAAAGTGCCCCCTGCTAAAGAGAAACACGCCTTGAAGTGCAGGGAGCCATGACGTGACCAAGGCGTGGGGGGCGGAGGGGAAGGGGGAGAGGGCAGTGAGGTGTTGATACTCTGCACTAGAACCTGTTTACTTCGTCACGCTTGGCTTGTGATAGGCACAGAGTCCCTTCGCTTTGTACAAGCAGAAATAACATTTTGTCCACCGTAATGCTAGAAAGGGGGGGGGGGGGGGCTATGATTGGCTCATCTTGCTGAAGACCAGCAGTTTGAATGAATATGTGTAACTATAGGTTGAGGAATGTATAACATTAATGGCTTACAATTACACATTCCATAGGAGAATATTTTATTAATGGCTTACGGTTTAACTTTATTAGCCTAATGACTAATGTAGGAGATTATATAATGCAAATTGAATAAATGTCTTTTCACAAATACTCATTAATCAACAATGCATTTATTTTGAAATAAGAATGTAATGTTTTTATTTTTATCCTGCTTGTTTAGAAACATTTTAGTCAATGAACTTAATGACGAGACATATAGGAATGCATCAGCTTGTTTGCCATAAATTGTGTGACGTAACTTGTGTGACGTAACTTGTGTGACGTAACTTGTGTGACGTAACTTGTGTGACGTAACTTGTGTGACGTAACTTGTGTGACGTAACTTGTGTGACGTAACTTGTGTGACGTAACTTGTGTGACGTAACTTGTGTGACGTAACTTGTGTGACGTAACTTGTGTGACGTAACTTGTGTGACGTAGCTTGTGTGACGTAACTTGTGTGACGTAACTTGTGTGACGTAACTTGTGTGACGTAACTTGTGTGACGTAACTTGTGTGACGTAACTTGTGTGACGTAACTTGTGTGACGTAACTTGTGTGACGTAACTTGTGTGACGTAACTTGTGTGACGTAACTTGTGTGACGTAACTTGTGTGACGTAGCTTGTGTGACGTAACAACCCGTGCGAAGCAAATTGAGCAGATGACGTATAAGATAACTATTGACTTGGATTTTATGTGGAAGTAAAATTACTTTACACAAATTTGCGACCCCATCCACCACAATCAACCACTATGACTGCCCCCATCCACCACAATCAACCACTATGACTGCCCCAATCCACCACAATCAACTACTATGACTGCCCCCATCCACCACAATCAACCACTATGACTGCCCCCATCCACCACAATCAACAACTATGACTGCCCCCATCTACCCCTATGACTGCCCCCATCCACCCCTATGACTGCCCCCATCAACCCCTATGACTGCCCCCATCCACCCCTTAAACTGCCCCCATCAACCCCTATGACTGCCCCCATCCACCCCTTAAACTGCCCCCATCCACCCCTTAAACTGCCCCCATCCACCCCTATGACTGCCCCCATCCACCCCTTAAACTGTCCCCATCCACCCCTATGACTGCCCCCATCCACCCCTATGACTGCCCCCATCAACCCCTATGACTGCCCCCATCCACCCCTATGACTGCCCCCATCCACCCCTATGACTGCCCCCATCCACCCCTATGACTGCCCCATCCACCCCTATGACTGCCCCATCCACCCCTATGAATGCCCCATCAACCCCTATGACTGCCCCCATCCACCCCTTAAACTGCCCCCATCAACCCCTATGACTGCCCCCATCCACCCCTTAAACTGCCCCCATCCACCCCTTAAACTGCCCCCATCCACCCCTATGACTGCCCCCATCCACCCCTTAAACTGTCCCCATCCACCCCTATGACTGCCCCCATCCACCCCTATGACTGCCCCCATCAACCCCTATGACTGCCCCCATCCACCCCTATGACTGCCCCCATCCACCCCTATGACTGCCCCCATCCACCCCTATGACTGCCCCATCCACCCCTATGACTGCCCCATCCACCCCTATGAATGCCCCATCAACCCCTATGACTGCCCCCATCCACCCCTTAAACTGCCCCCATCAACCCCTATGACTGCCCCCATCCACCCCTTAAACTGCCCCCATCCACCCCTTAAACTGCCCCCATCCACCCCTATGACTGCCCCCATCCACCCCTTAAACTGTCCCCATCCACCCCTATGACTGCCCCCATCCACCCCTATGACTGCCCCATCAACCCCTATGACTGCCCCCATCCACCCCTATGACTGCCCCCATCCACCCCTATGACTGCCCCCATCCACCCCTATGACTGCCCCATCCACCCCTATGACTGCCCCATCCACCCCTATGAATGCCCCATCCACCCCTATGACTGCCCCCATCCACCCCTATGACTGCCCCCATCCACCCCTATGACTGCCCCCATCAACCCCTATGACTGCCCCATCCACCCCTATGACTGCCCCATCCACCCCTATGACTGCCCCATCCACCCCTATGACTGCCCCCATCCACCCCTATGACTGCCCCATCCACCCCTATGACTGCCCCATCCACCCCTATGACTGCCCCATCCACCCCTATGACTGCCCCATCCACCCCTATGACTGCCCCATCCACCCCTATGACTGCCCCCATCCACCCCTATGACTGCCCCATCCACCCCTATGACTGCCCCATCCACCCCTATGACTGCCCCATCCACCCCTATGACTGCCCCCATCCACCCCTATGACTGCCCCATCCACCCCTATGACTGCCCCATCCACCCCTATGACTGCCCCATCCACCCCTATGACTGCCCCCATCCACCCCTATGACTGCCCCCATCCACCCCTATGACTGCCCCCATCCACCCCTATGACTGCCCCCATCCACCCCTATGACTGCCCCCATCCACCCCTATGTCTGCCCCATCCACCCCTATGACTGCCCCCATCCACCCCTATGACTGCCCCCATCCACCCCTATGACTGCCCCATCCACCCCTATGACTGCCCCCATCCACCCCTATGACTGCCCCCATCCACCCCTATGACTGCCCCATCCACCCCTATGACTGCCCCCCTCCACCCCTATGACTGCCCCATCCACCCCTATGACTGCCCCCATCCACCCCTATGACTGCCCCCATCCACCCCTATGACTGCCCCATCCACCCCTATGACTGCCCCCATCCACCCCTATGACTGCCCCCATCCACCCCTATGACTGCCCCCATCCACCCCTATGACTGCCCCCATCCACCCCTTAAACTGCCCCATCCACCCCTATAACTGCCCCCATCCACTCCTACGACTGCCCCCCATCCACCCCTATGACTGCCCCCCATCCACACCTATGACTGCACTCCATCCACCCCTATGATTGCCCCCATCCACCCCTATGACTGCCCCCATCCACTCATACGACTGCCCCCATCCACCCTTATGACTGCCCCCCATCCACCCCTATGACTGCCCCCATCCACTACAATGACTGCCCCCATCCACCCCTGTGACTGCCTCCCATCCACTCCTATGACTGCCCCCATCCACTCCTGTGACTGCCCCCCATCCACCCGTATGACTGCCCCCATCCACGCCTATGACTGCCCCCATCCACCCCTATGACTGCCCCCATCCACCCCTGTGACTGCCCCCCATCCACCTGTATGACTGCCCCCATCCACTCCTATGACTGCCCCCATCCACCCCTATGACTGCCCCCATCCACCCCTGTGACTGCCCCTATCCACCCCTGTGACTGTCCCCATCCACCCGTATGACTGCCCCCATCCACTCCTATGACTGCCCCCATCCACCCCTGTGACTGCCCCCCATCCACCCCTATGACTGCCCCCCATCCACTCCTATGACTGCCCCCATCCACCCCTGTGTCTGCCCCCCCATCCACCCGTATGACTGCCCCCATCCACCCCAATGATGTCCTTCCAATCCACCCCTACGACTGTTCCATACCCGCTAGCCCCCCCCCCCCCTTAAATTAGTCTAATTTACAAGACACCAGTGAGGTGTATGTGTTAGACAGAGACAGAGGTCTAAAATGACATTGTTAGGTAATCAGCAGGAAGTGGAACCGAGGTAGCCACACAGCCGTCTGTGATGACAAGTAGAAACGTAACATAGACAACAATTTTGTGCCAACTTAGAGTGAATAATGTCATCTAATAGTACTAAGTACCGCAGATAATTTAAAGGAGTCCAGAATTTATAACTAAATGAAGAAAAACCATAAGTAGGACATAGGACGTAGGACATAGCGATGTATTTAAGACATCAATAATGAAGGACCATACGAAGATCATGCAGTGATTCTTGAACCCATGTTGGACCCCAGATTCGTGTATGCTTTATGACTTGTTGACATCCAAAATTTTGAGAACCCTCACAACTATTCTACACAAGTCAATAGGGTTTTGTCATTTAATGGCGGAAATCTGTTATTAGAAAATCCGTGCGTACAGTCTTGCCAATCTCATTAAGATATTAATAAAACATCCTGGTATTCCGTTTGAACCCCCCCCCCCCCCCCCAAACCGCTGTTTGGTACTACGATTGTAGGAAAAAAAGTCACATGAAAAAGGCACAGGAAAAAAGTCACAGGAAAAAGGCACAAGAAAAAAGTCACAGGAAAAAGGCACAGGAAAAAAGTCACAGGAAAAAAAGTCACAGGAAAAAGGCACAGGAAAAAGGCACAGGAAAAAAGTCACAGGAAAAAGGCACAGGAAAAAAGTCACAGGAAAAAGTCACAGGAAAAAGGCACAGGAAAAAAAGTCACAGGAAAAATGTCACAGGAAAAAGGCACAGGAAAAAAGTCACAGGAAAAAAAAGTCGCAAAATATGTTTAATATGAACTTCTAAGTTTCAGTGTTTATATTTGTATGTCCATATATATGTTTATTTACTGAAAATTTCAGTGAAATAAAAAAGTATTAGTAGCTTATGTGGATTGTGTTTTGATTCTCGTTTGGGATTAAATAAGTGTTTCATATTGATATTATATCTACACATTATAATTGACACATTTAATCATATGATTTATTATTACTCAGCTTCGTGAGTATGTGTGTTATTTGTATTATGTATACATATTATAATCGATAATCTATAATCACACATTTATTTATTTGATTTGTTCAAAATTATTTCCTTTGCTATGAATGAAGTATGATGAAGTCAATAAACAAGAATATCACAGATTGATTAACAACAAATGGTAGTAAGCGATTGGTTATTTGATTCTCACGTCTGATCTCCCCGACAAATTGCATTGTAGTACAAGTTTACTGATAACTCTATTCAGACAAAGCACCAGTGGTCTCAGTGTGGTCAATGCGGCTATGGACAGAAAGATATTTAAAAATCTTCTGTTCCCCAATCTTGTCCGACTTTACCAAGGTGCTCCCCCGGTTGTTGTACAATCACATGCCTGTAAATACACCAAAACTCATTATTGTCACCTAGAGAGTGTGGTCGGACCTAAAAATATACAAATTCATCTGTTGCCCAATCTTGTCATGATTTATTTATGACATCTTAAAAATTATGTTTTTTCCTGTGACCTTTTTTTTCCTATGACTTTTTCCCGTGACTTTTTTTCCGTATACTTTTTGTCCGCTCACCGGTACAACCACGTTAACGTGGGTCAGCATTCTCCGCTCACCGGTACAACCACGTTAACGTGGGTCAGCATAGTGGGACTTAACCTAGACGAAAACTTTAAAACAACTTTATTGTACGAAATAGTAACATTTCGAAATGCGATGTGGCATTTTCCGGTATTAGAAACGAAAAACACTTTACGTCTTGCCTACACGTTCCTTTATCTACAGTATTAGTTAGTGCATTACATCCAACCACTCGACGTACAGCACACCAACAAGATCATATGTTGTGACCTGGCTCGACGGCCAGCGCATCAACAAGATCACATGTTGTGGATTGGCAGTAAGAGATCATGTGTGTCATGACTTGCTAGGCCCTTGTACACACGCCGTTCGGGAATCAGATTAAACCGATCAAACAAAATAACACGACTCCACCCAAGACTCCGCCCATATTCAACACATTTCAGATCAATGCCTTGAGATGAATGATCAAATCCTTATTTATGGCTCAAACCCACAAAGGCCCCACGAGGGTAACCAAGAGACGCCCCAATGTTTATCCTGAAAGCCTTTCTCTCAGTTATAAAAGGCTCTCTCAGTGATTTATTGTGTGGGGGTGTGGGGGGATCTGTCCATGGGCAGAAATGGATAAATATTTTGTAGAAATAAGTGAATTGGTACGACGGGTATCAACGTTGTTGTAGAAATATTCTAATTTATATAAAATTTATAAATAAAAGATTAATGGAAACAAATTACTCATTGTATCATCTGTATCTACAATCGTAAGGTTTTCTGTCACACCGGTAGTTACTCTTATAAAAAAAACTGTACATTCGAATACCAATATGTATTTTAACAGTAAACAAGCGCAAACTGGAATGGTATGGCCACGTGACAAGAAAACAAGGGCTCGCCAAAGAGGAAGACAGATAAAAAGATGGGAAGATAACATCAAAGAATGGAAAGGACTAAAAATAGGCGATGCTGTGCGAAGTGCAGAAAAGGGAGAGGAATGGAGAAGGATAGTTTTCATTTCATCTGTGGCGCCCCAAATTCTCAACTTATTCACGGGTTAGTTCACGACTCCATCATACGATTTACACATCGATGTACCTTGTCATCTGAACACACTCAGTACAGAGCACCTTAGCATACTTCAAAACACTACAGAACACCACATAACACTAAGAACACACCAGAACACTTCAACACTTCAACACACCCCTGAAACATCGAAGAACACCCCAGAAATCCCCCCCCCACACTTTTGAAACATTACAGAACACCCGACGAATGACCCCACGCACCCTGTGGCACGTAGGTCGCGTTCATCCACTGAAGTGCTGATCCAGCTGTACCCCTCACCTCATATAACGTGGGTCATGCTGTACGTGACTTGATGTGTGTGGTGTACATGACAAGGTACGTGCGGTGTACATGACTGTCAGACTGTGTAACAGTAACTAGAATCTGGCTATCACTTCACACCCTGTAACTGTACGTGTGTGGAAGTTTTGTCAGGTCAACTTGTAAAGGATTCCCCCGTAGTAAAATTCAAAAACACCTAACAGCTCATTGAGATGGGAACAGCTTCCATGTGCTTACCTATCTGCACCCCCACCTCAGCGCCCCCCGACCCCCGCCACCTACCCCATCCCACTCCAACCCGACCCCAAACAAAAAATACGACTAAAGGAGGAATAACACGGTTAGCAAAACACTTGACTGACACATTCAAAGGATGTATCGACCAAAAGCCTTCTTGTAAATTCTTTAACTAATAAATGGAATATATTTTTTTAAAAAAGAAGAATTTGATATACAAAACGGCTGTAAACAGGCGGAGTGATTTGTTGGATTTGTTTGAAACAAAATAAAGAACTTTTTTATCGGCGCATTCATTGATTTATTGGCTTATGCTTGTTGAGGTTGCCACACCTAGTTTTGTCACACACCTGAATCGAGTGCCGACCATATGTAGCAAGTACAGTATATCTGAGACATGAGTTGACCACATGAAGCAAGTACAGTATACCTGTGACAAGAGTTGACCACATGAAGCAAGTACAGTATACCTGTGACAAGAGTTGACCACATGAAGCAAGTACAGTATACCAGTGACAAGAGTTGACCACTTGAAGCAAGTACAGTATACCTGTGACAAGAGTTGAACACTTGAAGCAAGTACAGTATACCTGTGACAAGAGTTGAACACTTGACGCATGTAGCAAGTACAAAATACATGAGAAAATGATGGACATTAACTAAGCAAGTGACTGACTACTCACGTAAACATATGGGACATTGAGTGACATTAACATTTGGTCATTTTGTCCATACACCAATACTTGACCCCTACATCTGTATTCAAGGTTTTCTGTCCTCTTTCATTAAGTCAAGGCTGAGATCCGCTATCGGGCGATCTTTGACAGCACAAGTCCCATTCAAGGTCACGTGATGGTGTTAAAATGCTCACTTTATTGCTACAGTTTTTGTAATGGAGTAATTGTGGACGATGTTATGGTTTTAGTTACAAAAGTTGATTGTTACACAAAACCACCCCTCTACCGACCATTATCAACCACCTCCTCTACCGACCATTAGCAACCCCCCTCCCTCTACCGCCCATAGCAACCCCCCTCCCTCTACCGACCACTAGCAACCACCCTCCCTCTACCGACCATTAGCAACCACCCTCACTCTACCGACCATTAGCAACCACCCTCCCTCCACCGACCATTAGCAACCACCCTTCCTCCACCGACCATTAGCAACCACCCTCCTTCTACCGACCATTAGCAACCACCCTCCCTCTACCGACCACTAGCAACCACCCTCCCTCTACCGACCACTAGCAACCACCCTCCTTCTACCGACCACTAGCAACCACCCTCCCTCTACCGACCACTAGCAACCACCCTCCCTCTACCGATCACTAGCAACCACCCTCCCTCTACCTACCACTAGCAACCACCCTTCCTCTACCGACAATTAGCAACCACCCTCCCTCTACCTTTTTTTCACTGATTGACAAATGTCTCACACCAATTTTCCATATTTCCCTGCCACCCCCACTCCAAATGAACCCCCTTTGTTATAGAGCAGTGGTTCTCAACCTTCCTAATGCCGCGACCCTTTAATACAGTTCCTCTTGTTGTGGCGACCCCCAACCACAAACAATTTTCATTGCTACTTCATAACTGTAGAGTATATGTGTTTTCCGATGGTCTTAGGCGACCCCTGGGAAAGGGTCGTTCGACCCCCAAAGGGGTCACGACCCACAGGCTGAAAACCGCTGTTATAAAGAAAAATGGATCTCTTTTAACTAGGATCAGTTATATGACAAGATAGTCGACATTTCTGGTAAGACTCGCTTGACTTCAATTCCAAGACACGGAGTCAGTCAGTTTATTCATCTTTCACTAGCTGCATCAGTTCTCTTCAGTTATGTTTACAATGTGTAACAGCTGAAGATTTATTTCAACATTTCATTAAATACCATCAGATACAGTTATACCACAGAGATCTCGTCAGATACAGTTGTAACACAGAGATCTCGTCAGATACAGTTGTAACACAGAGATCTCGTCAGATACAGTTGTAACACATTGGTACCATCAGAGGACATCGTTATACCACAGTGTAATGTCTGGTAATAGCCAGGGCAATGTCAGGTAATAGCCAGAGTAATGTCTGGTTAAAGTCAGGGTAGTGTCTAGTTATGGCATCAGCAGCCCCAACTCTACGTCTATTGAACAGCATTAAAGGGTTCACCATAGTAGATATATTTTGATGCCCGCCTGGGCACAATTCCTGCCTTCGTCACAGTTTCCCCCTGGGCACAAACTCCCGCCTGGGTACAACTCCCGCCTGGCCACAGTTCCCGTCAATTCTACACGAGAAAAGCCACAATCAGCCATTTATTCTTTAAAAAAGCACACTGTTTGGAAATTTAGAGGGGGTGTGGAGCTTCATAAAGCTTAAGAACCTCTGCTCTAGCTTATACCTTATAGGTTATACCTAATCTATCTCACAGTTTAAACAGCTGAAAGCGCAAATATTTTAAAACGCTATAAATTCGTTTGAGAACTACTGTCTTTTTTTTTTTTTTTAGGCCAAGTCTGAGTTTAAGATTTCATCTCGACTTGTAAAATTTATGGTGGGTTCCTTTATTGGGGGTAGTTTGAAACTGAATTTTGTATGCAACGATAAGACACAACAAGTCCACTGCTGGCTGTCTCGGGCTGGGACTTGAAGTCCACTGCTGGCTGTCTCCGGCTGGGACTTGAAGTCTACTGCTTGTTGTCTCGGGCTGGGACTTGAAGTCTACTGCTGGCTGTCTCGGGCTGGGACTTGAAGTTCACTGCTGGCTGTCTCGGGCTGGAACTTGAAGTCCACTGCTGGCTGTCTCGAGCTGGGACTTGAAGTTCACTGCTGGCTGTCTCGGGCTGGGACTTGAAGTTCACTGCTGGCTGTCTCGGGCTGGAACTTGAAGTCTACTGCTGGCTGTCTCGGGCTGGGACTTGAAGTTCACTGCTGGCTGTCTCGGGCTGGGACTTGAAGTTCACTGCTGGCTGTCTCGGGCTGGAACTTGAAGTCTACTGCTGGCTGTCTCGGGCTGGGACTTGAAGTTCATTGCTGGCTGTCTCGGGCTGGGACTTGAAGTTCACTGCTGGCTGTCTCGGGCTGGAACTTGAAGTCCACTGCTGGCTGTCTCGGGCTGGGACTTGAAATTCACTGCTGGCTGTCTCGGGCTGGAACTTGAAGTCTACTGCTTGTTGTCTCGGGCTGGGACTTGAAGTCTACTGCTGGTTGTCTCGGGCTGGGACTTGAAGTCTACTGCTGGCTGTCTCGGGCTGGGACTTGAAGTTCACTGCTGGCTGTCTCGAGCTGGGACTTGAAGTCCACTGCTGGCTGTCTCGGGCTGGGACTTGAAGTTCACTGCTGGCTGTCTCGGGCTGGGACTTGAAGTTCACTGCTGGCTGTCTCGGGCTGGGACTTGAAGTTCACTGCTGGCTGTCTCGGGCTGGAACTTGAAGTCTACTGCTTGTTGTCTCGGGCTGGGACTTGAAGTCTACTGCTTGTTGTCTCGGGCTGGGACTTGAAGTCCACTGCTAGCTGTCTCGAGCTGGGACTTGAAATTCACTGCTGGCTGTCTCGGGCTGGGACTTGAAATTCACTGCTGGCTGTCTCGGGCTGGGACTTGAAGTCTACTGCTGGCTGTCTCGGGCTGGGACTTGAAATTCACTGCTGGCTGTCTCGGGCTGGGACTTGAAATTCACTGCTGGCTGTCTCGGGCTGGGACTTGAAATTCACTGCTGGCTGTCTCGGGCTGGGACTTGAAATTCACTGCTGGCTGTCTCGGGCTGGGACTTGAAATTCACTGCTGGCTGTCTCGGGCTGGGACTTGAAATCCACTGCTGGCTGTCTCGAGCTGGGACTCAGCTGTTTAAACTGTGAGATGGTTTCTTGTCAAGAATGTATGTAATAACTGGATAGATGATTAATATTACAGGATGAATCCTAAAGTTGATTTGGTGGACTGGCGGTTGTTGGGATCGTGGACGCACAGTGATACATTTAAGTAGCCACGACTTTGGGGGGGGGGGGGAGTAGATTTTGTTGTATCCGGATTAGTTCTTGTAGTCTCAATGTTTTGTCGCACGGCAGTGTCTTGCTTTGAGTTGGCGTAGAGGTACGCAAAATGCTGGTCATTTGGTCGTCAACCAGTATTATGTAACTGGGTCAAGACTTTGGTGGTCAACCAGTTTTATGTAACTGGGTAAAGACTTTGGTGGTCATGGTCAACCAGTATCATGGCAAACCAGTATCATGGCCAATCAGTATCATGGCAAACCAGTATCATGGCCAACCAGTATCATGGCCAACCAGTATCACGGCCAACCAGTATTATGTAACTGAGTCAAGAGCACTTCCCATTGTACTCTCAGAAATTCAATCAATTGAAACAATTTATTGACCAAAGATTTTTCTTGTGGAAAAAGATTATTTTTATCATTTGTTTAATGTGTAAAATTACATGTATTTGTACAAGTCTATGTGTAAAGTTATAATGTATTTAATACAGGCCTACATGTATTTGTACAAGTCTATGTGTCAAATTATAATGTATTTAATACAGGCCTACATGTATTTGTACAAGTCTATGTGTAAAGTTATAATATATTTATTACAGACCGACATGTATTTGTCTTAAAATGCTATCTAAATTGATCTTACGTATCTATGCATGTCTGTTCTTGTATTTGTATGTTTATGAGTTTAGACAATGTGGATACGCAAACAATGCGTCCAAATATACAATATGTTAACAAAAAGTCTATGCATACAAGGTGCTTGTG
This sequence comes from Omphiscola glabra, assembly GCA_964017045.1. Lineage (NCBI taxonomy): Eukaryota > Metazoa > Mollusca > Gastropoda > Lymnaeidae > Omphiscola > Omphiscola glabra. The sequence goes on along the minus strand of OZ024795.1, from coordinate 6,009,450 downwards.
TATTAAAATGTATGTGCGTTTTGCGTTATGCAATGCTAATTCAAACTTAGGTGGGTTTATTTTACAAAAGAAGGGGAATGCAAAAGAACGAATTATCATATGCATAAGAACGCATTATCATAAATCTAAATGACGTTTCTTTTCCAGTATCAAATGACAGGTTTCATAAACACCAGACTGTGTCCCTACAGCACGGTGTTGGGTTTCTTGCCCAGGTCCTGTTTCGCGGCTGTATCAATGTCTTATAAATAATTCCCACTTTACTTTCCATTGTTGGCATACCACCGTCATAATCTCCCAAACCAAACATTCCAGTGTCATGGCTACTGCCAAACATGGGTTCTCACACGGTAGATGATGTATTCATAAATTACGTCAGTTATAGAATTTAATAGGTCCTTAGAAATGACCACGTTGATTACGTCCGTCAGTATGGCCCAGTACAATAAGCCTAGTAGATTACGTCCGTCAGTATGGCCCAGTAGAATAAGCCTGTCAATACAACCAAGTAGATTAGGTTCCCCTTGAAAACAAACAATAAAAAAACCTCTGCAGTTGGCCGAAATTGACGCCACTGCTAATAAAGAAAAGTGTTGTTTTTTGACGCCACTGGCACTCTAAATATTCAAACGAGAATATTTACTAACATAAATCTGAGGGATCCTGTAAACAAGTTTTAGAATCCTTTTCATGACAATCTGAACATGATGAATTCCTTTCCACTAGAGCATGGTGACAGTTGTCGGACTCACCCAAGCGTACAGAGGTAGAGATACCGATAGGTGCACGCCGCCACTCCCTGACAACGCCTTTAAGGGACGACAGGAACTGAACTTTACAAAATAGGGTCAATAAAAATGGAGGAACATTTCCTACACGGTGGTTCTCAAATTAGATACTTTTCGAGGGTCATTAATTTGAACGTGTTGGAGAAGCACTGCCCAGGAGAATGAAATTACGATGGCTTATGTGACATATTTCTCGATTAAGTGCAGTTATATACGTGACATATTTATTTAATGCAGTGGTTCTCAAGCTTTTCTTCGGCCACCGCCCCCCCCCTTTCGGAGCCTACAAAACCCATCCCTGTTACCACAAATATTTTTTTATTCAGGACAGTAGTTAGTAAAAGTCTGTAAGACAACAGAACAGTAGTTTGGTACAAGTCTGTAAGATAATAGGACAGTAGTTTGGTACAAGTCTGTAAGATAACACGACAGTAGTTTGGTACAAGTCTGTAAGATAACACGACAGTAGTTTGGTGCAAGTCTGTAAGATAACAGGACAGTAGTTTGGTGCAAGTTTGTAAGACAACAGGACAGTAGTTTGGTACAAGTCTGTAAGATAACAGGACAGTAGTTTGGTACAAGTCTGTAAGATAACACGACAGTAGTTTGGTACAAGTCTGTAAGACTGGTGATCTGTCTTATAATTTATCACTGAGGAGTATCTCTCGTACGAGATATCCTATTGGCACTCAGTCTAGGGATTATTTACTGAAGCCCAATCACCACACAGACATAACACCTATCTATGTACATAAAGTATAGACTGAAACGAACTAGTTGTTAAAGGAGAAATAAATGCAAAGATTTATTGAATATAATTATTTACAAATTTCTCCTTAATATACTCCTGGTAATTAATATATATACACAACAGGATATCCTATAATTAGACGAGATATTCCAATGTACTTCAATTGTCACTGACACCATAATGTTATCATCATTATAAATGCTCAAGATACTATGTTCATTCCTTGGGGACTTATAAATTTCCACGATGATCTCGGTTGATCACAAGCGTAGAGTATTGAAGGCGGAGTTCCAGGTCGTAAGTTCAGTTGGATCTCGGCGATGGTGAAGATGACTCTCCAGCGACGAATCGTGGTAGAAAGAGTCCCTGGATCTCGAAGTCCTACTAGTCGTCAGGTAGTTTGGTGTAGGATGTAGATCAATCCCCTAGTTCCAGCTTCAAGGTCAATCGGTCCAGTGATAGAAACCAGGCTGAATGTAGTATGATACAAAAATGGATAAGTATCCAATCGAATGGTCATACGCTGATAAGTCCCTTTCCAACAGCAACGAATTCAGATCGAGGTATGGAAAGTGACATGGCTTGTACATTATATACCTCCAATTTGTGGATGGATTTATAAGTCTGATCATTGTCGGCGTAAGCATATGTTGCTTCGCGACAATGTTGGACCAGGCAAACATTTTAATTATGAAGTAGGGGATATTTAATCATTAACAATTAAATTTACAGGTACATAATAAACAATGCGCTCTTGTTAAAAGAGACATGAGCGAGTTGGAACAACATCCTACCATCTCTATGATGTGATGGCGATGTGTCGTAGCTCGCGGCAAAGGCAATAATAGAATGCATAATATAAATACAAGGTAACATGGCCATTATAAGAATAATATCAAACACAATCGAATATTAGTTATATATCTATGTGAACATTACAAGTGCAATAACATGATATCAAAATCATGGTTGCGTACTCACTATATAGTACTCCAGGTAGCAGTCGCAGTTAATGATCACGCTAATGAAGTCCTAAGTCTAGGTACTGCCAGCGTCCACGGTTAAGTGATCAGATCTTAAAAGTCATATACTTGCTAATAGCCTGGGTTGCAGTTATGTATCACGCTAATGAAGGTCTAAGTCTAGTTCCTTCCAGCGTCCACAGTCAAGTGATCAGATCATAAAAGACATATTCTTGCTTGTTCTGGCTATTTTTTCGAGTTGGGTGATGATTCAATGGGAGGATTTAAATGTTGTATACTTTCCCATCCAATGATGTTCATTCCTGCTATTGCGGCCTTGACCTTCTACCCTCAAAGTTTATCGGTGTGAGGTACAAAATCCATATTCACGCTTTTGCGTGAGCTACTTGGTTTAAGAATGCAATAACAACAAGGGGCGTTACTCCGCTTTGCTGTCTCCAGGGCAATACCGAGGGTGGGGGTGGGGGGTAAGGTATTATTTTCTCAAGGTTCATCAATGATAGGAGTTGAACACAAAATTCACACTTATGGGGTGAGTGGTCTATGGTACTGTGGGGCAAAACAAGGGGCGGATTTACGATAGCAGAATATTATAAAGTCCAGCCTCGGATCATCACAAAGACAACAGGACAGTAGTTTGGTACAAGTCTGTAAGAAAGATAACAGGACAGTAGTTAGCACAAATCTGTAAGATAACAGGGCAGTAGTTAGCACAAGTCTGTAAGATAACAGGACAGTAGTTTGGTACAAGTCTGTAAGAAAGATAACAGGGCAGTAGTTAGCACAAGTCTGTAAGATAACAGGACAGTAGTTTGGTACAAGTCTGTAAGAAAGATAACAGGACAGTAGTTAGCACAAGTCTGTAAGATAACAGGACAGTAGTTTGGTACAAGTCTGTAAGAAGGATAACAGGACAGTAGTTAGCACAAGTCTGTAAGAAAGATAACAGGACAGTAGTTTGGTACAAGTCTGTAAGAAAGATAACAGGACAGTAGTTTGGTACAAGTCTGTAAGAAAGATAACAGGACAGTAGTTTGGTACACGTCTGTAAGATAACAGGACAGTAGTTTGGCACAAGTCTGTAAGAAAGATAACAGGACAGTAGTTAGCACAAGTCTGTAAGAAAGATAACAGCACTACGATTACGGCACTAAGACTACGGCACTACGACCACGGCACTACGACCACGGCACTACGACCACGGCACTACGACCACGGCACTACGACCACTGCACTACGACCACGGCACTACGACCACGGCACTACGACCACGGCACTACGACGAGCCTAAAACAACTACGCTTTGGGAGTTTTTTTCCGTTTGTTTGGTTTGATTTTAATAAAATAAATAAATATTAAGAATTACTGCACTTTTTGTGTCAACACCGCCAGCAATCGAATAAGAGCAACATCCTTCAACAAGTCAGGGAACCATAACTTGTAGATTTCTTTATGATAAGTTATGTATGAAGCTAAACAGCTGAGATGAGTTCCTGACACAACTTGTGTTTTGGTTGTAAACTCTTGCAATGTTTGACTGATGTCTATTCATGACTGTTGTAAGTTTGACTGATGTCTATTCATGACTGTTGTAATGTTTCACTGATGTCTGTTCATGACTCTTGTAATGTTTGATATCTAGACATGACTTGTAATGTTTGACTGATGTCTATTCATGACTCTTGTAATGTTTGACTGATGTCTGCTCATGACTCTTGTAATGTTTGACTGATGTCTATTCATGACTCTCGTAATGTTTGACTGATGTCTATTCATGACTCTTGTAATGTTTGACTGATGTCTGCTCATGACTCTTGTAATGTTTGACTGATGTCTATTCATGACTGTTGTAATGTTTGACTGATGTCTATTCATGACTCTTGTAATGTTTGACTGATGTCTGCTCATGACTCTTGTAATGTTTGACTGATGTCTATTCATGACTGTTGTAATGTTTGACTGATGTCTGTTCATGACTCTTGTAATGTTTGATATCTATACATGACTCTTGTAATGTTTGACTGATGTCTTTTCATGACTCTTGTAATGTTTGATATCTATACATGGCTCTTGTAATGTTTGACTGATGTCTGTTCATGACTTTTGTAATGTTTGACTGATGTCTGTTCATGACTCATGTAATGTTTGACTGATGTCTGTTCATGACTCTTGTAATGTTTGACTGATGTCTATTCATGACTCTTGTAATGTTTGACTGATGTCTATTCATGACTCTTGTAATGTTTGACTGATGTCTATTCATGACTCTTGTAATGTTTGACTGATGTCTATTCATGACTCTTGTAATGTTTGACTGATATCTATACATGACATTTGTAATGTTTGACTGATGTCTATTCATGACTCTTGTAATGTTTGACTGATGTCTATTCATGAATCTTATTCTGTGCGACGAACGATCGATCATTTACAATTGTTAAATATATATATATATATATATAAAACATTTTCTGATTTACTTTCCCACCACAATGTAGTCCAAGCGTCCCTCAATCTACTAAGTCTTTTAACGCCTCCCTGCTGTCGTTGACTAAGATGCTACTGTACGTGCGGGATTGACCTACTAACCCAGCCCACTCGACCATAACATCGGAATTGTGTGTCTGTCGTTGGTCATTTCTTTTCATTCCTTCGTTATTCCACCCGACAAGGGCTTTGGTGGGGTTCGTTGATTTCTCGGTTACAGTTCCTGATCTCTCCCACTACCCTGGCCCTTGTCACGTGGCGACTTGTCGTGACAGGCCAAACATTGATCTCACTTGGCGGCCATCTTAACTGTTGGTCTCAAAGGGTCACCCCAAAGCCCGTTCTGCTGTCTGTCTACCTTGCTTTCTGTCGGTGTGTCTGTCAGTCTACTCGTCTATCTGTCAGTCAGCTTTCCGTCGATCTTTCTGTCTGTCAGTCTGTTTGTCCGTCTGTCAGTATCTGTTTGTCCGTCAGTTTGTCCATCTGTTTGTAGTATATCTCTCTGTCTGTATGTCCGTCTGTCTGTCTATCCGTCTGTCTGTCCGTTTGTCTATCTATCCGTCTGTATGTCCCTCTGTCCTTGAGTCTGTCATTCTGTATTTCATTTCGCCTGTTAGCTCAAAATATGTTCAATTTAATGAGTCTAAAAAGGAACATTGATATTTGTACTCTTTTATGATATATCCCATTAATATTGAGTACGGCCTCAAAGAACAATTGAGGTTACTCCGACTCAATACGATTGGTCGCGGCCGTTGCTTGGCTATGTAAACATGGATTGGATGAAGAAACCATGTATTGAACGGAGAGAAATGATTAAGATTGAAAGTAAGTTTTTTTTTCCCCCTTTTAAAATCTGCTATTTATGGGTCTGTTTCAAATAGCCCAACTTGACTTATTGGAAACGAGTTGAGAAATATCGAACAGGAATTAGCAGCTGCCCGGAAGTAGAAAAAGTGAAAGCTGTCCAAGGGTATGCTACTCTGTTCTAAAAGAAAATAACACGTGATCCGTGCGCATAAATACTTCATTACGTCATTATTCTTTAATTTCTTTGAATAAAAAAACAAATTGCCCCCCCCCCCCCCCCCCAAAAAAAAAAAAAACAACCTACTAGCCAAACCCAGATATCGAACAGAACATGACATGATCTAGAAGTCATTAATCTGACTTGTATGCAGTGAGACAATTATTAATGAAATTTTTAAATACAACTACAATCCTTTATGGGGGTGGGGGGCCATATCGCCCCAATGCGGGAATTTCTTTATATTGAAAAAAGGAAAAGGGGGGGGGGGGCATTTTCGGCCAAACTGCAGAATTTTATCGTAAGTTTTTGCAACAAGTTTGGCTCCCCCCGGGGCGCTACAAATCCTAACCACGTCCCTGGTTACAACATTCAGGAAACTTTTTGTGTACGCTTGTTTATAAATAGAGCTAGAAACTTGTAACACCTCTACAGTTTTCATAACCAGTCTTCACAGAACACCTCTACAGTGTTCATACCAGAATTCGATCGCCACCTCACAGCCCGATTGTTGCAACAGTCAGTGCCCGAATAAAAGCCCATCGATTATATTCCAATACAATCGATAGGCCGACCTTGGACTTAAGCCTGCAACCCTAAGGGTTGCATTTGTATTAAATAAAAAAAAGATGACAGAATTAATATAATATATAGATACAGCGTTATTTTAAGTCAGCCGTGCCACACACAAACAAACACACTCACCAACACCCATAAAAACACACACACACGAACGTACTGTTTGAAAATTCCAATTGTCTACTGTTAAGTCACAGAAATAACTAAATTAAACTTTTAAATAACCCTTGTATATAATCTTGCATATAAACCTTGTATATAAACCTTGTATATAAGCCTTGTATATAATCTTGTATATAATATTGTATATAAACCTTGTATATAACCGTTGTATAGAAACCTTACTGGAGAGCACGTGACGTGATTCTCTATTAAAACAGTTCTGGTGTCCAGATTTCCATTTCCAGGCACAGCCCAAGAACGGCAACAGACGACATAGCTGTGTTCACTCCAAGAACGGCAACATACGACATAGCTGTGTTCACCCAAAGAACGGCAACAGACGACATAGCTGTGTTCACTCCAAGAACGGCAACAGACGACATAGCTGTGTTCACCCAAAGAACGGCAACAGACGACATAGCTGTGTTCACTCCAAGAACGGCAACAGACGACATAGCTGTGTTCACTCCAAGAACGGCAACAGACGACAAAGCTGTGTTCACTCCAAGAACGGCAACAGACGACATAGCTGTGTTCACCCAAAGAACGGCAACAGACGACATAGCTGTGTTCACTCCAAGAACGGCAACAGACGACATAGCTGTGTTCACTCCAAGAAAGGCAACAGACGACATAGCTGTGTTCACCCAAAGAACGGCAACAGACGACATAGCTGTGTTCATTGATGCCATCGCATGAAATCTATCTGGACATCGTTCTGCCAACTATTCAAATCTCTGTCCCCATTCACGACAAACTTAGGTTTGAGCGGGAAAAACAGGTTCCCCGGTCGACAGAACCACCTCCATCTACAACTGCCAGACATGTCTTCATTGTTAACAGTGTGAGCAGATTAGCGCTATGCGCTGTATAGAAAGCCACATACGCGTTCAAAATACGGAAGATTGAGCTCTGTAACTTTTGGAGCATGCTGTGGTAGAGGGAGAGAATGTACATAAAGATTTTGGAGAGCAATCAGATGGGTTGGCAGACGAAAAGGATTGACTGATGGGGGCAGAGTGAAAGGGTGAATGGGGAAAGCAGGGGAAAGTGGGAAATGGAAAAAGGTGACAGGGGAAAGAGGTGACAGGGGAAGGAGGTGACAGTGGAAAGTGGAAAATGGAAAAAGGTGACAGGGGAAAGAGGTGACAGGGGAAGGAGGTGACAGGAGAAAGAGGTTGACAGTGGAAATAGAGCGAATAGGGAAAAAGGGTGACTTAAACGAGGGCAACATAGGAAATAGGACGACACTGGAAAGAGGTGACAGTGGAAAGAGAGGGACATGTGAAAGAGAGGGACAGGGGAAAGAGAGGGACAGGGGAAAGACAGGGACAGTGGAAAGACAGGGACAGTGGAAAGAGAGGGACAGCAGAAAGAGAGGGACAGTAGAAAGAGAGGGACAGCAGAAAGAGAGGGACAGCAGAAAGAGAGGGACAGCAGAAAGAGAGGGACAGCAGAAAGAGAGGGACAGCAGAAAGAGAGGGACAGCAGAAAGAGAGGGACAGCAGAAAGACAGGGACAGCAGAAAGAGATGGACAGCAGAAAGAGAGGGACAGCAGAAAGAGAGGGACAGCAGAAAGAGAGGGACAGCAGAAAGAGAGGGACAGCAGAAAGAGACTGTGGTTGAAGACTTTGAAGAAAATAGTTTGTTTTTGAAACATTTTATTTTAAAATGAACGCATGACACATACTTTCCAAACACTGTATGTTTTTAAACACTGTATGTTTCTAAACACTGTATGTTTTTAAACACTGTATGTTTTTATGTCTTCGTAGCAACTGTTCCCCCGAATATACGTAGTTTGGACAGTTGTCATGATCACGTGACGCGTTCTGGGTCAACACGTTAACATCCCTTTCGCTTGTGTTGATTCCCTGTTTTTGAGAGACAAGCACCTAAACCCCCCCCCCCCCCAACTTTCAAATCAGTCATCTTATTCATGACACGCCCTATATACAGGTAACAAGGCGGTGAGTGGCATACCTTTTCAACAATCGTAACTTTCAGCACAGGTACAAAAACAACAACACATCATTGTGAAGCTCTCGTCTTTGTGAAGTGAGTCCATGTTTTAATTTGTCTTCTATTAAAGTATAAACTATTTTTAAAATAATACATTTTTCACACTTTTGCTAGTGGCGTGTACAAAAGTGTGATAATATTAATGAGGTCACATTTTTAAAATTCTTTATCATGACGGTGCATGTGAGGTAGGAAAAGTATTTGTTTATGTCAAAATTAAGTGTCATTTTAATGAGTGTGTCTAAATTGCTGTCAATGTTTCCATGCCATGAAAGTGTCTTTGAGTCAATGTCATATATTTATCTAGGCATTCATATGTATGTTAATCTTAGGTGTCTAAAGTATTTGTCAGTATGCCAATGCCATGTGTCTACGTCATTATCAATATGTCAATGTCACGTGTCTTAGTAATCAGTACTTAAAAATAGTCAAAGTACTTTATCAAAAATATATGTACACGTAAGATGATTGAAGTCAAAGCTAAGATAATAGATTATAGTCTTCAAAAATATTTTTTTATGAAGTAGATGTTTGAAAGATTCGCTTATACTAATTGCATTTTGACTTGTTAGTAGAGTAGTACATATTATTGTCTATTGTGTCTATAGTACTTTGTTTGGTGTAGTCTATGTTAATGTGTTAACTGTACTTTGTTTGGTGTAGTCTATGTTAATATATCTGTCTGTATTTCTGTATCTTTAGTTATTGTGTTTATGGTTAGAAACAATATTTAAAAAAAAAATCTTTATGAAGATTGAAAATGATAACGTAATAAGGTAATAAGGTGATACTTCTATATATTCAATCCGTTGGATTTTAAATTCCATTAGTCTCTCCCCGGGTATTAGTTTAAGATACAGATTTTTGCATTGTCTTTGTTCTTGATTCCAGAGTGGTCTACATAGACTATTTCAAGACTCTAACAACCTTTACGTCATCACACCATATATGGTAGCACTACTGTTTGCATCCCTGTCTCTTGTCAACAAACATTGTCTTATATCTGTATATAGAAATGACGACACATATGCGCATAACGTTAACTATATGTATAGAACTGACTGAAATGAAAGTACATAGTGTTGAGTGACAGGCAGGCGCCGTCATGACGCAGTAGACATGCCAAAAAGCAGAGCAGACCATTCTGTTTTTCTGTTTTTTTTTTTTTTTAAAGTAGTTTTTGTTGTTGTTTGGGTTGAAAAGCGGTTGGGGAGTGGGGGAGAAAGAATTAATGTCGTCTGCAATCCAGGTAGGAATGTTTATATATGTGCCTGGTTTGATCCCACCCATTTAAGTCTAGACTGGAGAATGACGTCACACATGACTTAATCTTTGTAAAAGCTGCGGTTTTGTCTATCTTTAAAAATAAAGTTCCTAACATTTATTATTTTTAAAATTAGAACAAAATACAAAATTGACAAAGCTTTTACCATCCTCATAATTCAAATGAGAATCATGACATTCTCTTAGAGGCACGGGTGGGGTACGGGGGGGGGGGAGGGTGCCGCAAGTCCTCTCAGCCGCCAAGTCTGTTAAGAAATGTCTAATGACTCACAGAGGACCGAATCTTCAATTTAATTAATGGTGGCCCATTACAGGCCAAACCTGTTTAAGTACCGCCATTACAATAAGCCTGGGATGACGTCATAGAGACACAGGTAGAGACATTTAAATGGTAAAAAACCATTGTGTTGTTCGTCACGGTCCGTGGACGCTATGTTGAGAGCGCTCATTTATCAAAACGTATAGACATTTTTGTGTGAGGGGAGCAGGGGTGGGGGGAGCAGGGGTGGGGGGAGCAGGGGTGGGGCAAATTGACTTGTGTTGGCTGTTATGCCAGATGTAGTTATAGTACATTGACATATTTGTACGTTTGGTTGGTCATAAAGTACAACACTATGTGCACAGAACATTGAACACAACATACAGTTTTGGCTGACAACGTGATAATATCTTTGCATGGATATTTTTAGACATGCGTTGACTCAATCAGAGTTCGGGGCTCTCTACCCCCTCCCCCAAAATACACACCTTTAAATAATAAATGTCCATTTATAGGTTTTAAACTTGTCTTCTAAGACGGTCGCTTACTTTATTGTACAATTTATTCTTATTGTACTTCTGATGTCATGATGACGTATATCGGACGTCACTGATCTTCATCCAAGTTTAGTTGTATTGAGACCTTTCCATAATATGTTTACTTATTTAAGCAAATGGGCCTTCCCCCTGCACTACTGACATATCCACTACTGACATATCCACTACTGACATATCCACTACTGACATATCTACTACTGACATATCCACTACTGACACTACCAATACTGACCCCAAAGCAATACTGTCCCTCACTATTGTCCACCTCCACTACTGCCCCCCTCCACTATTGTTGCCATGCCCCTCTGTCCGACTCCGCTACTGTCTCCCTCCACTACTATACCCCTCCACTACTGTCCCCCTCCACTACTGTCCTCCTCCACTACTGTCACCCTCCAATACTGTCTCCCTCCACTACTGTCCCCCTCCACTACTGTCCTCCTCCACTACTGTCACCCTCCAATACTGTCTCCCTCCAATACTGTCTCCCTCCACTACTGTCCCCCTCCACTACTGTCCCCCTCCACTGCTGTCCCCCTCCAATATCTTCTACTAACTTAAGTCCTGTTGATGAAATGTTTATTTGCCTTACGTCCTGTGACTCTATCAGTCTTAGTCGAACATTTACTTAATTTTTATTTCTCTCAAACATTCCTAAAGGCCACCGTTATATGTGATTGATCACACTACAGACTTTACTCTTTTATATCACTGAGGCTGTCTGTCCACCTGCTGGTCTGTGTGTTGTTTTATCAGTAGACATTTGAATGTATATTAAATAAATCGAGTCGAGGCTGTTAAAGAGTTTCCAATACATTCTCTGATTGATTTCATAAGATGACCTGAATGCCAAACTTTGTTTTCTAACTTAGGTCATTGTAAGGACTAAGGGACAGTATAGTGAAGTCAATTAGTAAGGTCATTGTAAGGACTAAGTGACAGTTTAGTAAAGTCAATTGGTAAGGTCATTGTAAGGACTAAGTGACAGTTTAGTGAAGTCAATTGGTAAGGTCATTGTAAGGACTAAATGACAGTTTAGTGAAGTCACATTAATTTATTTCCTTCTTGTACTGATCAGATTGTAAACATCACACTACAATGGGAATTAAAGATGGTCTCACTGGAACTCGGCCACTGGTCAAGGTCGCCGCCATCATTGTTTTTGTGGCTCAAGTTTGCAAGTGAGGCGGTTTTTATACTATTTCATTTCTTGTCACGTGCTTCCAAACTTTCTCTCTATCCAGACATTATATCTATATATAGAACTTTCTCTCTATCCAGACATTATATCTATATATAGAACTTTCTCTCTATCAAAATATTCCATCTATCAAAACCAAAAGTAATTATTTCTCTAATATATTTTTTTTGCTGGCATCCGTCCGTCACAAGGTGGCGATGGTATGGAATTCGCAGGACGAAATCCACAAGGCCTGGGATTATTCTTCTAGGATTATAAGCTGGTTGCCAAAAGCAAATCGCCTCTCTCCACGCCGCTGGATAACCCCAAGGAAACATCATGTGGATGATACAGCTTGGCACCAGTGACGTCGCAGGAGTTGTCGGAATGTTTTATTGTATCAATGCTATTCGCCTGTGGGACTCCATCTCCGGGTTTGAATTCAGGGTTTCCTTCTCTTAGATGTGTTGCCGTCCAAGGTTAACGAGTCCCATCCAACCGGGGTGCTGGTGGGGATTGAATTCCAGAAAATCACCTTGACATTTCGCTCAGTTTAGACCACGTGGCCACCCAGCACCCATTTATATAGCGACTTTCAAACATTATCTTTCTGTCCAATCATGTACTCTATCAACCATTATCTTTGTGTCCTATCACTTACTGTATCAACCACTGTCTTTCTGTCTTTCTTTCGCTATCATCCCCAACACCTATTTATTTCTCCCACCCCCTCTCTCTATCTATCTAACCTGTTTTCTCTGCCTCTATTTCTTTCTCTCTTACACATTTTTCCACCTATAACAACTTCTTTTTTTCTCTCTCACTGTCTCTCTCTGTTTCTCTATATCTATATTTCTCTATCTTGCTGTCTCTCTTTCTGTCTCCATCTCTCTATCTTTCTCTCCCTGTCTCCATCTCTCTCTTCTCTGTCTCTCATTCTCACACGATATATTGTTCCCTTACCACTCAATATTACTGAACCCCGATTATGAGTTGAAACATTTAAAAACCCATTCATCAATGTCTGCAATAGTTGATCCCTTTAATCAATAATTCTTGATGTCATCGTATTGAATGTTGATGTTTGACTTGATGATCGGTTTTCCAGCTGGATCGCCTTCTCTACAACATCATGGTATGTGGTTGGACATACGCATATTGGCCTGTGGCGTAGTTGCTCTGACGTATCCATGGGATGTTACTCTTTGGATGGAGTCTCTGATGGTAGGTCAAGCACTCACACACACACACACATTTCTATAGTTAGTGAGGTCAACTAGAAGCCGACCGAAATCGGCTTCGGTTTCGGCGCCGAAAGTTGCCATTTTATCACTTTCGGCTTAGTTTCGGTTTCGGCTGAAAGTCCTTTTTAACTTTCGGTCGGTTTCGGTTTCGGCCGATATTATAAAATCCCTTTTGGTCGGTCTCTAAGGTCAACATACATTTTTATAGGCTGAGGTCAACACAGAAACAGACACACACATTTCTACAAGAGGATTTTTGTAGTGAGTTAAAATGACTAAATGAAAGGGGGCCATTTTACAAAGTGGGCGGGGCTTGTAGTTCTAAATGAAGTTCCTGAACTTTCACCTTGATGACTAAACGTTTGTTAAAATTTTCATACACCTTTGTTATTCTCATACACCTTTGTTATTCTCATACTTCTTTGTAATTTTCATTCACCTTTGTAATTTGCATACATTTTTGTAACTGTATATACCTTCACATTATTTGAATGCAATTCTGTCTTTAACTGAATGGAAGTGAAACATGTGCTTCCTCAGATCAATTCAATGCCATCCAAGCGTTTGCAATATTCGGCTTCATGTCCCTGAACATCGGCTTTCTGTTGATCCTTTTGTTCATGTTCTGGGGAAGTTGCAGGGCCAACACAGAGACGGCCATTGCGTCTGCTGTCCTTCTGATATTTGCAGGTACACACCACACACCTTATCTCACATTATCTCACTTTATCTCACCTTATCTCACCTTATCTCACCTTGTCTCACATTATCTCACCTTGTCTCTCCTTATCTCACCCTAACTCACCTTATCTCACCTTATCTCACCTTATCTCACATTATCTCACCTTATCTCACCTTATCTCACCTTGTCTCACATTATCTCACCTTATCTCACCTTATCTCACCTTATCTCACTTTGTCTCACCTTGTCTCACCTTATCTCACCTTGTCTCCCCTTGTCTCTCCTTATCTCACCTTGTCTCACATTGTCTCTCCTTATCTCACCTTATCTCAACTTGTCTCTCCTTATCTCACCTTGTCTCTCCTTATCTCACCTTATCTCACCTTATCTCACATTATCTCACCTTATCTCACCTTATCTCACCTTATCTCACTTTGTCTCACCTTGTCTCTCCTTATCTCACCTTGTCTCACCTTATCTCACCTTGTCTCACCTTATCTTACCTTATCTCACCTTGTCTCACCTTTTCTCACCTTATCTCACCTTATCTCACCTTGTCTCACCTTATCTCACCTTATCTCACCTTATCTCACTTTGTCTCACCTTGTCTCACCTTATCTCACCTTGTCTCTCCTTATCTCACCTTGTCTCTCCTTATCTCACCTTATCTCACCTTATCTCACATTATCTCACCTTATCTCACCTTATCTCACCTTATCTCACCTTATCTCACCTTGTCTCACCGTATCTCACCTTATCTCACCTTATCTCACCTTATCTCACCTTATCTCACCTTGTCTCACCTTATCTCACCTTATCTCACTACGTTCCATATGTGGTTGTTCATCAGGTTTAGTATCATTTAACATAAAAATTATTTCATTTTTAAAAACATAAATTTAAAAAAGTTTGTTGGAGAACAGAAATTTTTAAGTAAGAAATAAACACAGGGCTGAGGAGTCTGGATGGTGAGGTTTGGTAGAGAGGTTGGATTGGGAGATGGGATTGGAAGGTTGGGTGGGGAGGTTGGATTGGGAGATGGGATTGGAAGGTTGGGTGGGGAGGTTAGATTGTGAAATGGGATTTGAAGGTTGGGTGGGGAGGTTAGATTGGGAAATGGGATTGGAAGGTTGGGTGGGGAGGTTAGATTGGGAAATGGGATTGGAAGGTTGGGCAAGGAGGTTGGAGTGGGAAATGGGATTGGAAGGTTTGAGGGGGAAGTTAGATTGGGAAATGGGATTGGAAGGTTGGGTGGGGAGGTTAGATTGGGAAATGGGATTGGAAGGTTGGGTGGGGAGGTTGGATTGGGAGATGGAATTGGAAGGTTGGGTGGGGAGGTTGGATTGGGAGATGGGATTGGAAGGTTGGGTGGGGAGGTTAGATTGGGAAATGGGATTGGAAGGTTGGGTGGGGAGGTTGGATTGGGAAATGGGATTGGAAGGTTTGGTGGGGAGGTTAGATTGGGAAATGGGATTGGAAGGTTGGGTGGGGAGGTTAGATTGGGAAATGGGATTGGAAGGTTGGGTGGGGAGGTTGGATTGGGAAATTGGATTGGAAGGTTGGGTGGGGAGGTTGGATTGGGAAATGGGATTGGATGGTTGGGTGGGGAGGTTGGATTGGGAAATGGGATCCGAAAGGTTGGTGGAGAGGTTGGATTGGGCGATTGTTAAGTTGGGAAAGTTGTATTGGGAGACTGAATGTGGAAATTAGGTGGGGAGTTTAAATGGTCAACGTAGTGGGAAATTTGGTGGGGAGCTTCGACAAGCATTTTGGATGGGTTGGCTTAGGGCAGCAGGTTTTTCTAATATAACACGTAATCGGGCCGAACAAATTTAATTAATCCTCAGTACAGTTATTTCCAAAGTGTTTTAGATTCCGTGTGCCCTTGCTCCTTATGTCAAAGTATAACAAAACTTGTTGATGCTTCAATAAACAGTTAATTAATACTAATTAGTATTATTGTTATTTAGGTAAAGTCTGTTTATAAGCATCTCACTAGTTAGTGTCTGAAGTGTTATATACGTCCCCAGGTTCTGCTTGGCTGATCTCGGTGGCAATCTTTGGGGCTGAGTATGACGACAGAGCGCTGGGAGCTGACGGCTTTGACTACTCGTACGGTCTGGCAGTGTGCGCCCTCATCTTGTCCCTGGTAGGCGGCCTCTTCATGCTGGTGGGGGGCCGAGGCCATGGGTCAGATGTGACTCAATAAGACAACACAGACTTCTGTCATGGATAAAGTGACACGTTACAATTTTGGGATATTGGAGAATAATTAGTCGATGTTACGTCATCTTCAATCTTCTTCGAAAAAAAAAAGTTTTTTGACAACTCTACTTCCAATGTGGCAGACATAAGCGGGACACTTTTTTTGAATATATGAAATTTAATCAGATGTGTTTGTTATAATGGTACACGAGAGTTAAATAATGAAATATCATCTCGAGTAACGAAATCTGTCGTCTCAAGTTTTTGCTGGCAAACTTGAGGGATTTGTGGAACACTTTAGTGATTTGTGGGAAAACTTGAGGGATTTGTGGAACACTTTAGGGATTTGTGGGAAAACTTGAGGGATTTGTGGAACACTTTAGGGATTTGTGGGAAAACTTGAGGGATTTGTGGAACACTTTAGGGATTTGTGGGAAAACTTGAGGGATTTGTGGAACACTTTAGGGATTTGTGGGAAAACTTGAGGGATTTGTGGAACACTTTAGGGATTTGTGGGAAAACTTGAGGGATTTGTGGAACACTTTAGGGATTTGTGGGAAAACTTGAGGGATTTGTGGAACACTTTAGGGATTTGTGGGAAAACTTGAGGGATTAGTGGGAAACTCACTTAAGGGATATATCGGAAGTTTAAAGTCATTCATCAAACATTCTTGATTACATTAATCTCAAGAAACTTAACTCATAACACACTGCAGGTCCTTCTGTTGGACATGTCCTGTATAGGATGGACTACGTGGTGATAGGATAAAATGTTATGTTACAATAAATATTTGGATAGTCGATATTTTTGGGAGTTCCATTGTAAATTAACAAGAGAGAGTGTGAGGGGGGTAGGTTTGGAATAAACACTTAAATCGTGAGATGATAACACTTAAATTATGACATATTTAAATATGACATCAATTATAACTGGTATCATGACATGAATATGCCAACAATGTACACCATACATAGTTTAACTTATCTTACTGTGGTAGTGCTGGGTCATATCACTGATTTCTTCAGTTACTTTGAAATAAACGACTTTCAAATAAATATAGTTGCCTCGAAATTTAAAAAAAACACATCCATCGCCTGCCTCACCACTTCCTTCCACTCAGACCCAACTAATGCTTTTCTTTTCCATGCTTGGATTCCCGGCTGCCTTAGGTCTGTGGATCTTTTTCCACATCATCCATCCAACTAAGCCTATAAGTCTGCCTCTGGAGTTTTAAATGGTGCACCTTCTTCGCTCCTCTATCATTTGACAGCTACTACTAGCGTGGGATCCTGATATAGACTTTACCATTCCTGGTTGGTTCGTATTTTCCATCCATATTCATCCTTTGTAGGTCCATTTGTTTTCCGGAGACTTTTTCTCTCCCATGTGTTTAATGGATTTTCAGCCGCCTTTGTCAGGGTCCATGTTTCACTTGCATATATTACAACTGGTCTGATTACAGTTTTATAGAGAGTTTTCTTTGTTTTCTTTTAATGTTTTTACTTTTGAGTATTCTCTGACTACTGACGATACCCTGCTTCCGGCTGACATTCTTTCTTTTATTTGTGTAATTAATTCATTTCTACCCTTTAACAAATATCCTAGGTATTTGAATTCCTTTACTTTATCAAAAGTAATAAATAAAAACACATTCCTGTATAAAGTGTCTTACATTAGTCCCTACCTGTGCATTGACAATAGTCACAACTGGCAAAATATGACCAATCTAATCTGTTTGTGGTCTTTACAAAACATGTTTATTACTTATTCGTTTCTTGTTTAACATTCATCTAACTTTCTACTTGTACTGCTGTAAATGTTTAAACACTTAAACATAAAAAAGTATACTTTATTATTTTAATTTATATTTTGATAATGTATCAATAAAAGTTAGACAAAAAAGATCTTGTCATAATGTCTAACCATCTTGTCATAATGTCACCGTCATGTCATAATGTCACACCGTCTTTTCATAATGTTACATCATCTCGTCACAATGTTACATTATATTGTCACAATGTTACATTATCTTGTCACAATGCTACATTATCTTGTCACAATGCTACATTATCTTGTCACAATGTTACATTATCTTGTCACAATGTTACATTATGTTGTCAAAATCTTTCACTGTCTTGTCATAATGTGATACTGTCTTTACATAATGTTACAGGTACTGTTGATTGTCTATTATTTTATCTCCCGCTGAAACCTGTCATTTTCTTTATATTGTGAATGTGCCTCCACGTGTGTTTGGTGTTCTCAGCAATTTCTACTGCTAAAATACATGGAATAAATCGGTGTAGTTGACAAATTCGACCAGGCTAAAACTCTTTTGAGAGAACTGCATTGGCTGCCGGTCCGCGCTCGCATAGAGTATAAAATTGCAACTCTGTGCTACTGCTGCTTGTATGACCTGGCGCCGTCCTATCCCCCAAGCGCTCATGGCGCCTTATGTACCCACTATACAACTGCGATCATCCGATAGTGGCAAACTCTCGATACGGCGTGTTCACCTTGAGACTTACGGAAGGCGCACTGTCGCATTTGCTGGCCCAGCCATTTGGAACACCCTTCCTGACGCTCTCAGAAACAGCCAGACAATGAAGTCCTTTAAAACAAATTAAAAAACTCATCTATTTCGCAAACACATGCTGGGGTGATGTTGTCTACCATCTTTTCCAGCTAGTTATTATCTCCCAGCTTTGTTTTTTGTACCGCGCTTCGAGCCTTTGGGGATGAAGCGTGATTTTTCAAATGAACTTTATTATTATTATTAGTATTATTATTATTATTATTACTAATGAGTTGATATAAAATGAAGATAACAATGTCTGCACCGGAAAAATAGTTATTGAGACGACTTAATGAATTGTGTGAACACAATTCCATGAACATAATTTCCACTTTGTTCTTCACCCAATCCTCATCCCAACTCCCATATGTCTTGGTATTAAGCAACCCCATTTCGTGTTCCATTGTCTGTAGGGTGCCCACGACGTGGTATGCTAAACTTTTCTTATGATCTGGACAGGTGAAGTGGACAAGGTGAAGTGGACAGGGTGAAGTGGACAAGGTAAAGTGGACAGGGTGACGTGGACATTATCGGGCCACTGCTGATAATGAAGTCACACTAACGTATGCTTGTGTCACAGTGACCTACACTTTCGTCATAGTACTTCCACTTGCGTCACAGTAACCTACACTTGCGTCGCAGTAACTGCACTTGCGTCACAGTAACCTACACTTGCGTCACGGTAATTGCACTTGCGGTACAGTAACCTAAACTAACGTAAAATTAATCTACACCTGCGTCACAATAATTGCACTTGCGTCTCAGTAATCACACTTGCGTCACAGTAATTGCACTTGCGTCACAGCAACCTACATTTTGATGGCTCGCAGAGGGCAGGAGTGGCTGTAGAGGAGAAAGTCCTACTATCTTGTACTGGGGTTCCTCTCCCGGGATCCTGAACGATTTTTAGTAAACAGAAGTCTTCCCGGGAGATGTTATGAACACACTTTTAGAATACAATTATGTTTCTTTAATTTGAGCAAGCCACATAGTTTCACAACCTGTAACAAGTGAACTGCACTGAATGACTAAGCTCAGCGCTTAGTACACGAGCTTAGTACACGAGCTTAGTACACACATTCTCTAGCGTTTTCCGGTCACAACCATATTCATAAAGAAGCAAGTGACCCTTACCACGACATATTGGAAACACGCTTTTGAAAAGGCTAAATTCCTGGAAAGGAAAACATATTAAACCTTAATGCTCAAAGACAATGTCATTGGTGACATTTTTAATGTCCTGATTTAAATTGTAACTCGATACAAAAAAGAAAACTGTTATTTTACTACGTCTCTAAGTCTATTTTTTCCTATATTTCATATATATTTCATTTACACAACTTGAATGCAGTCCATCAATTATCTATTTTTTCGCCCGGCTACCTCCCAGAAATTCCTTCGCCATCCCATTTGCGGTTTATTATTATAATTTTGCTATGCAGTTATTATATTGTGTTGTGATAGAGGTGTAGGATTGTTTAGACACTTGTATTTATTCGCAACATTGGTGATTTTTTTAATATGCAGTTTTTGGACCTTGTTGGGCACTTAGCTGATAGACAAAGAACTTGAACTTTTAAGCGTCCTGTGGTTATTTTGAGATCAGCCTTGGAGACAAACAATCGGCAGAAGCTGCACTGAGCACGAAGCCTTGGAGAAAGAAACGGAGTCCTATACTCTGTGCCCATAGGAAGGAGATCTCCTCTTAGAGAATGTACTATCCGCCACAATCCTTAGAACCTTCGATCCTTACCTTTTACTAAGCTCCCTCCCCCCCCCCCCCCACACACACACACACGCACAGTCATAATTGTGAACCTATTGATGTAAACACCAACACAGGTATTCAATAACTGGAGTGTGGGACATCAATGGTTTCGGTATTCAAGTAAAAAGGAAACATGAATGTAGTTACTCCCCGCGGCAATACGCCTCGTATTTTAATGGTTTCATTGAGGTAGACCAAGACTTGTCCTTTCCTTTTTTTAGCGGATTGACTACTCAGTATATTGCATTGGATTGGTAGCTGTTGTCACAACAAACATTGTCTCTCGGCCAGCAGATCGGATGATCGCTGATACACAAGGGTTGGGTCTGCAGGTTATGTGGGTGTTTAGGGTTAGGGTAGAAAGAAAATGTTACAGTAGGTTAAGTACACAAATTAGACTCCGAAGTCTGAAATTTTTCTGCCATGGAGATTATGTGGGAGGAAGAATTCCAGGTAATGGACGCAATCCAAAAATTCAAAATGAAACTATTCCATAAAGGGACGCAACTATCAATCAATCCTGAAATCATACGAAATGTTCGAGACAAGAAAAACTGTCAATGTTTTGTCTACATGTTTCTTTTCATTGGTTTATATCAGAAACACATGGCGGTTACATGACGGTCACATGACGGTCACACGAGGGTCACATGACGGTCACATGACGGTCACATGACAGTCACATGACGGTCACATGACGGTCACATGACGGTCACATGACGGTCACACGAGGGTCACATGACGGTCACATGACGGTCACACGACGGTCACATGACGGTCACACGAGGGTCACATGACGGTCACATGACGGTTACAAGACGGTCACATGACGGTCATATGATGGTCACATGACGGTCACATGATGACCACATGACGGTTACAAACGATCACATGACGGACGGACGAGTATAACGATACGTAAAACATAATATGATGTGGTCAGGTGATTTTTCTCGTGTGGCTATAGGTACTTGTATTATCTGACTACGCTCCGTTGTGGCTAGGACTAATGCCGACCGGCGCGGGCCAAGATTTTTGCCGTCCCTTCCTCCACGAATGGATCTGTATTTCGACAAAAATCCCATATGTCAATAGATATAGAATAAAATGTTTTCGCCTTGCTGGATTATGTTGTATGGATGTTATGTCAAAACTTTTTTTTAAACGTTTACATTTTATTTCAAAATGTCTTTGTTTGTAACAGCCTATTCAGTTTGTATATGTTGTGTTGTGTTTAAACACACATTTATACTTAGCACCGCCATTATCACATGACATGACATTTACCATGTTACTGTCGTTCAACAGGGAGTGTGAGAATGCTATGAGAACTTTGATGATCTGTGGCTACCCCGAAACATCTGTCTACCATGGGCTTGTTTGTGTGGAAGTTATAAAAATCGAACACTTAAGGTCCAGTCAGTTTCGTAAAGATTATGTGTGTCATTTTGATGAGTGTCGCTAAATTTGAATTATTGTATATTATGATGTTTGCGGTGACATACTCTGAACTAAAGTTATCTGTAACATTTTAATAGAAATACCAACAGTACTAAGGTTTGAACGTCACAAAATATTACACAAATTTAATAACGTATTTTCCCATTTTCAGTTCGATTTGAAAGGAAGCAACATCTAGCAGAATAAGCAGACCAGTGCGTCCATTTCGGTCAAATGTTTTCAGAAATCTCTACAAAAAAGTTATAAGATGGCCTTCTTGAATGATTAATAAGCCTCTTGTGAGTGGCATAGCTCAGAGAAAATTAATTCCATTTGCGGCTTTTTCTTTGTGAGAAACTGGATTTTCATCGGTCAATGTGATACAAACTTAATTAAGTATACCTCTAAAATCTAAATGGATAAGAAAATGTGGGGGTTTTGTTCAGTTTTATTGCAAGATTTGAGAAAATGTGTGGTGATCGAAAGTCACATCCAGTCACATCCACATAGGTGCTGATAAAAAGTCACATCCATCGCACTAATCACATTTACCTAACTTTGCTCAATTTTATTTACGTGTGATCATAAATCTTTCTTTTTTTTACCTTATAATTTACATTAAACGTTTATTCGCTATCTTAAAGTGTACGTTTGAAAATTTAACTTAGGTCTTTAAGTAACATAACCAACTGGCTCATGTTGTTGGGGCATTTTAATGTAAGCTAAACTTAAACTTTCTTTGTTAAATATCATTTAATTTGCCCTGAGTGTGGACCCACAAGAGAAAGAAACCAGTGGACCAAGTAAACAGAATCAAAGTATTGACCACTGTGTCAATAGAAGAGAAAGAAACCAGTGGACCAAGTAAACAGAATCAAAGTATTGACCACTGTGTCAATAGAAGAGAAAGAAACCAGTGGACCAAGTAAACAGAATCAAAGTATTGACCACTGTGTCAATAGAAGAGAAAGAAACCAATGGACCAAGTAAACAGAATCAAAGTATTGACCACTGTGTCAATAGAAGAGAAAGAAACCAGTGGACCAAGTAAACAGAATCAAAGTATTGACCACTGTGTCAATAGAAGAGAAAGAAACCAGTGGACCAAGTAAACAGAATCAAAGTATTGACCACTGTGTCAATAGAAGAGAAAAAAACCCGTGGACCAAGTAAACAGAATCAAAGTATTGACCACTGTGTCAATATCCATAGCGCCAGTGCCTCCATTATAGTTAGCAGCACCAACAACGACTTTTCCGTTTAAAAAAAACTCTCTCTTCTTTCATCCAACAACTACATCGATAAACATTTACACTAACAATGATGAATATTTTCTAAAATTAACTTTGATTTTAAATTGTTTCGTTCTCGTTAAATTAAGTTTAGCTTCTTATTATGAAAAAAAAATTTAATTTCTTTATTTGTTAAAAATTTTTTTTGTTTGTTTGCTTTTTAAAAAATTTAATGTAAAAGTTGCAATTTTAAAAACTAATTCTTGTGTAAAGACAAATCTGTCACTTCCCCCCCCCCTTTTTTTTAAATCTGTCACGTCCACCCACCCACTCTAAACTGTCACTTCCACCCCCATCCCCCCAAACATAATAATTTTAATTGTATAAACGATATTTGGATGATTGAGTAGCAGACATGCCTTCGAACCATCGCAGCTGCTCCCCATGTCCTCGCTTGTTGAGACAAGATCCAATAACTTTGGCGGCACTTTACTCTGGGCAGCAGTGGTGCGTAACGTGCTTGTAGGTGACCCCGTCACCTCCTCGCTGAGGAGTGGAAAGGTCACAGGTGGTCAAACATGTTACTGTTGGCTGCTGATCAAGCATTTAATTTTTAAACGCTTAGTTTTGACATGAAAGGTGCTAGCGGTCGCTGGTCACTTTGATTATTCTCGACAGTCTATCGTTACTAAGAGAGAAATTTGGATTTCACACATTGTTACCTCTTTGGGCCATACCTTAAGCCTTAAGGATTTCGCGAATATTTTAAGTAAATATTGTGAATTAACGGACTTTCCCTAGCGCAATTTCATCCAGGGATTTGCAAGATCGGTGGCGCAGTTGTAAGGTCATCACCCTGGTATGCTAAACTCAGGAGCTTGATTCATTTGTAAATATTTTTTTTACCAACAGTTTAAATATCATTGTAGTGATTAACTTCATATATAATTAACGCTCTTGTGAAAAAAAAAAGGTTTCCTTTATTTCTTGTTGAAGAAATTGTCTCGGACCGGAATCTTGTCACCAACAAATAATAGGCTTATGATTCTAATTGTTGGTATTGATATGGGGGAAAAAAAATGTTTCAGGGGGAAAAAAAACACTAAGCATTCCGTAGTTACAATAGCGTACGGCTGTTGCCAAAAATTATCACGCCCTTCCCCACCCAATGTCAATCTCTC
Source organism: Omphiscola glabra (assembly GCA_964017045.1). Taxonomy (NCBI): domain Eukaryota; kingdom Metazoa; phylum Mollusca; class Gastropoda; family Lymnaeidae; genus Omphiscola; species Omphiscola glabra. The sequence goes on along the minus strand of OZ024795.1, from coordinate 5,985,042 downwards.
ATTGGACGAACGTTCCAAACAGCCGGTCAACATGGCGGGGGCAACCCAACGTAGCCACGAAGTAATTTTTAATAATTGTTGTAGCTAAATGCATCCACATTAGAATGTAGAGTTGAAAGACATTTTCTGGTGAATAGAGATGTGATCATGGATTTTTTACTGGGGTACCTAGAACTCAGACAGTGGGTATTTTATTAGTTCATGCACAATTATATCTATGCTTAATCTTTGTGTATGTTATGCACACACAGTTTCAAATATTTAGCTTTGAGATCAGCTTTTTTTTTTTCGTACTCATTAAATCCCGATAGTTTTATAACACTAATAACACTGTTCAAGGCCGCACAACCCAGATACTGTCCCCAGCACCCCAGGTCATGGCCAGTCCGCCAAATATAAATGCCAAACAGCCATAAATAAAACTCCAACTCGTGCCCCTTTTAACCCCAATACACCTGCTTTCTGGGTGTGTTAAAGGTGACCTTATTTAAAATCTGGTTGTGATGCCACCATTGACAAGCGTCTATTACAGAAGTACGAAAGAAATCCGAGTTGGTTTATATATAGCATGTTTATTATTTTTTTCAAATAGTTCTTATTTACATACTAGGCTCTAAATATATGGTTCCAATATGTTTAAATCCAGAACTTAATTCCAATGCCTACTTTAGGTCCTGGTGTTGAAAAGGCGGTGTGCGATATATGCGGCTAAACGGCGCAACTTAAAAGCCCCACACAAAATGTTGAAAGAGTTTTTAGTCATGGCATGGTAGCAATAGACGATCTGACACCAACTGGCAAAAGTACAAGGCCCGCTACTGTTTCGGTACTAAAGCTGATCACCTTAAATGTGTTAAGTTGCTATGCCTACACGCAAAACAAAACACAATTCCCACCTCCTTGTGTCAATCCGCGAGGAAGTCCACCACCCACCCCCGGGGTGTGTCGAAAGGGTGAATAGTTGTCAACCCGCTCTCGTGGTGCCGCCTACCCGCTTTATTTCCACAGTTACAACCACGGCCACCAAATTCCAACCGATTTGTCCTTTCTAGTTTTATTTACATCTGTCGCCAAGGACTCACACCCTCTCTAGTAACGGACTCTTAAAGTAGCTGAGCCTCGGCCTGTAAATTGACATTATACCTCAGCCTTCAGCTGTACCAGACGTGTGTCCTGTGAGTAGATGTTTAATGACAGACGATCTTACACTAATATAGCATTTGTTTCTCTGGACCTTGGATCTATCTTAACGTATCAGTGTATTTATCAATGAAACAGATTAATTGTCTTTTAACTAATATAAATCATTTTGTTTAAAGTTGTGCTCTTTTGTTAACATGTCTGCTATAATAAGCTTCGTGTTCGTCTTTAATCCGGACATCATCTGTTATGTTCTTCGTTGTGCAGTGGGTTCATAAATTTTTTTCAAGTGGGACATTTAGAAATTGATATGGTACAATATATTCTATAATGATCCATGGCTCTGTAATCTATTAGGAGCTAACAGGGCCGACGTGAACCTTTAGTTTACCTGCTCGGCTACTCGCGCCCCACCCCACAAATCATTTTTTTTTTAAATTAGCAACTTCACTAATTTTTTAAACCCCGAAATTTGGAATTAACAAAATCATTGCTTGAAATTAATAAAGGTGTTTAAATTCTCAGGTAAGAATAACTAATTTATCTATGTGACTTATAGGCGACTATGTGAAATGAAAGCGTCGTTAATATGTCGTCTGACTATATCATCATGCATATAGCGTGTACAACCCAGGATAACTCTACACACAATATGTAGGCTAGTACATCTTGTTGTCTCACGGCTGATCACATCACTGTACAGTTTATCATTAGAATTCACCAGATGTTTGTTGGTAATACAACCGGTCGCGGTGAGTTTCTTGTCAATAACATTATTAAAAGGATCTACCACAAGAAAATACTTGTAGAGAGATCGTTTCTTTAAACGGGAAATGCCGCCCGCCCCCAACAGCCCCTTGACTGTTTTCGTTCATATTCACATGTTCATGACTGGTGGTTTATTTATGGATCAATTAATAGTAATAGTACATGGCTTGCCTCATCAGCCCGACCCTGCCGTGTCTCCCCCACCACCACCAACAACCACCCCGTACACGCGATCGAAAAGTAACAAACCGTTACGTGAGTGTAAGAACAGTGGCCACATGTGGGGGGGGGGGGGTCTTCGTGTTGGTTCCACGGGTAATTCAAGCTTCAACATCATTTGTCTCGGGATATTTCTTTCTAACGGCTCAAATCCCGTCTCGATTTGGTGTGAGCGCTGGGGTTTACCGCTAAGGGCCGCTTTGTTACAGAAATATTCAAAACCATAAAGTTATCGTGCTTTCAATCCGCTCGCTATGTTCCATGTGCTCAAATCAGAAGTGGGACTTAAACCTTACCGCTCAAGACTGTCAAATGTTGGACTGTGGTTAGGCGTTCCGGTTTTCCCTAGCGCAGCGGTCCTATAGTTGTGAAGTAGCAACGAAAAGAATTTTGCGGTTGGGGGGTCGTCACAACCTTGAGAAGGTTATATTAAAGGGTCGCGGCATTAAAAAGGTTGAGAACCACTGCACTAGCGCTTCTGCTCGCTACACTGAGGCTGTCTTCATGTTAACGGGACTAAACATTTTTTTATCGCAGTTTCGATCATTGTCACACTGATATTGGCAGATACAGCCATTGGCAGCCCCCCCCCCCCCACAACCACCTCTTTTTGTGTAGAGGTGCTAAGTATTCAACATAAGCATCCATGAATGATGGCCCTGTCAACCGGTCGTAGGTGCCCCAAAAACATGTTTCTAAACCCGGGGTTGGTTCTATGTTTTTTTTTATAGTTCGACCACTGTAAGGGGCTGTAACATCATAGTGGTAATGCCCCCTACCGTTGTGACCTTTCGAACTTTTCCTGAGATGTCTGAAAGCCCAGCATAGTTCGGCCACTGTAAGGGGCTGTAACATCCAAGTGGTGATGCCCCTTACCGTTGTGACCTTTCGAACTTTTCCTGAGATGTCTGAAAGCCCAGCATAGTTCGGCCACTGTAAGGGGCTGTAACATCATAGTAGTGATGCCCCTTACTGTTGTGACCTTTCGAACTTTTCCTGAGATGTCTGAAAGCCCAGCACTGTTCAGTTCCTCTGGGTTTTCTGCTAAACTTTTTAAAAACTTTTGTTTCAGTACTACGTGAGCGGATTAGACAAATTATCGTCTTGTAAGGCTTCGTGAGGTCAGTAGAGAGGAAAACTACTTCGGCGTTTCGTTATTAATAGCCTCCAATTTTTGAATCGTGGGAAAATAGCCTCCTATCGTGGTCTTCTTGAAGACACATTTTGGAGAAAAGGGATGGTTAAATAGTTTATGGATGTATCGAAGATTTTTTGAATGGAAAAATCTGAGTTATTATTCTTATGGAATCTAACCATGACTGTAACTTTCTGTTACTGTAACATTTTAACTTCAACGAATCTTAAAATAGAAGTGTTCTCTGTTGTGGGAATATCGTGAATTGTTTCATGTTCAGGAAAGGTTCTCAGAGAAGACCTACGCCCACAATGGGATCTTGTACTAGCTGCTAGACGTGAACTTCCTCGGACTCCGACCAAAACTCCTAACAACGTTTAGCTATTTAATTATTTTCTAAATGTTAGAATGCTAGAAGTTAAGAGTTGAAAAAGTGACGTCATATTGGGTAAGGCAGGGTGGGGTATTTGCCCCCCCTCCAACCTGAATTTGCAGGTTTTATTTAAATTGTTATGCATTGTGGCGACTCCAGTAATAAACAACTTAACAGGTCGACTAAGTTTTGGTTTTGCGCCCTGCCCCTCTGAAGAAACCTGAAATGACGCCCCGATCGCCAGCTTTAATTGTAACGACATTACTAGCGACTGAAAGATGACAGACCTAGCTCTCTCTCTGAATTGTTATTTTATTACCCAATTGTCTTTCCAGTAACGACAAAGTATTAAAAGTCAAGCAAGCAAGATGGGAGTCAAGGATGGATTCATGGGAGCTAACATTGCCACCAAAATTGCTTTCTTTATAACATTTTTGGCCAATGTGATCAAGTAAGAAATGTAGCATTATCCTCACATCTTTTTAGGAGCAAATAGTAATTTCATATAGTAACTGAACAAAAAAACAAAGAATTTTCAAATTATCAACATCTGTTTATGTAAATAACTTTTTTTATATAATACAGTTTGCTGTATTTTTAGAATTCTTTATAAATGAAATGTATTTTGGGATAATAGCCGGCTACGACAATAGGAAATGGCAGCCATTATAAAGTTTGTTTTTTCTTTTCTTTTATTTCTTGTTAACTTTTAATTAAAATACTCTGAAATATAAAATCTAAGACCTTACCTTCAATTAAAAATATAACCCAGTTTTTTTATTTACATTTTCTCGAAAAAAAAATAATTTAACATTTTCTAAACTCCTTTCCTCAGTTGGATTGCTTTCTGTACTACATCATGGACCGTAACCGAGACAGCGGGATCATGGATCGGCCTGTGGAGGAGTTGTGGAGCCACTGGTTGTGACCAACTGGACGGTAGTTCAGATGGTAAGTTAATTGTTTGTTCGGAAAAAATGGCGGATAAGTTGAAAATTGTTTTTATTTCAATTCCACATTGAACTTTTAGAAATTTAAGACATTGCCAGACTAAGTGGGAGTTTTATTGGATTGTTGAAGGTTTGAATGCGCCACTGTCAGGTCTAAGCTTATCCTTCAGTGTATGGACTTACGAAACATTTTGAAATGTATGATTCACAATATTTGTGTCTAAAAAGGTTTATAATGAAAAATAATTATAAATTTTGCCGTGGAAAATGTGTGTGACATTGATATAAAAAGACAGTAGGGGAAAAAACAACGTATATTCATTTTTGATCATAAGTTCTTAAAAATGTAATCAGCAAATATATATTTCTATTCAATTTTTCCATTATTTAATCAGATGACGTCGATGCAGTCCAAGCCTTCGCCATCTTTGGTTTCATCGCCTTGAATGTAGGATTGCTCCTGATTGTTCTCTACATGTTCTGGGGAAGCTGCAAGGGAAATGCTGAGACTGGAATAGCTTCTGCAATCATCCTCTTCATCTCCGGTATCATTATTTTTTTTTCTTAAATTAGCCTTGTTATGTTTAACACCCAGTACCTAAACGAATATCTCAATTATGACACATTATTTTTAATGCGTCCATTTCCTTATTTTCAGCTGGTACCTGGCTTATCGCCGTTGCCATATTTGGCGCTAAGTTTGACGAGAGAACTGGGTGGAGATTCGGCTACTCCTACGCTCTGGCCGTCTGCGCCCTCATCTTGGCCCTGATCAGTGGCATCATCATGATCATTGGTGGCAGGGGCAACAGTTCTGTCAGCTCAAAGTAAAATTCCGGAAATTCCATAAACATTTCTACATGAAAGCATTAAATCTTAAAATACATTCAATACTCCGTTGATATTTCTCAAAATTCACTAAGAACAATAAATGCATATTTCATTTTTTAAAAAAAATTTGCTTTAAAGGCATGTAATGACTGGTTTGTTTCTAACCAGTTTGAAATCTTATTATTGAAAGTGCATTACAAATAATTTTAAATAATATTTGATGATAATTGTACTTGGAACATTCAAAAGTAGCTTTTCATTGAAATGTTGGCTTACTCAAAAAATAATTTTATAAAATAATTCTGATTGTGAGGTTAAAATATTATTTAATTGTGCATTTAAGAAATCTTTTGGAGCCAATGTTTGTTAACTTCATTACTGCTGACTACATCCTGACTCTTTACCCGTCCGATTTTTTTATTACCTGATCACATACTTAGTCTGTAGATGTTACACCTGATTGCTTGTATGTAAGTTTGAAAGGCATAAATCTATTAATAACTCATCTTGCCATTGAATGGTTGAGAATATACATGCTTTATACGTACGTGGATATACCTACATAATCATACTAAACTAACAAACATAAATTATTTCATAACACAAAAATATGAACAATATGCCACGTGAACTCTGACATCCATGAAGTACCATCCCTTGCTGTATGTAAGATATATAAATTACAGGATGCGTATTGTACTGTGAGTCTCAAGAAGCATGCTGGTATATTGACATGATATTATGTAGGTCAAACATTGCCACCATCAACAACACACGAGAGACTGTTTGCTTGCTATCTCACGTCATCTTATGTGTACACAACGGTTTGTGATATTTTTAAAAATAAATGTAAATCTATATAATTCATTTATGTCTTTGTTATTCTGGAAAATGACAATATCGTGCGTTCAAAAAAAATCATTGTATTAACTTATCTCCAGCGCTTTTTTTAGATTAAAATATGTCGCTACTGTCACTTGAATTGTTGAGGGAGAAGAGATCGAGGGCACCCAATGAAACTGGGAGCAAGTTTGGAGAAAGGTCTCAGTAAGCCCCTCCCCCAAAAATACTTGATAACTTCAAATGATGGAATGCATTTTGTCGCATACATGAATTTAGTTTTGCATCATTCTACACTTAACCCGCCAACAACAAAGAGATGCTATAGTTGAAATTTAGGTTCCCTTAACGATGACTGGGTTACACAATTCCTTTTTTATTTTTTATTGTATGTGTATAGTAATATTGTTTCATAATTTTATTCTTAACTATTTAAAAAAAAAACAAATTCATCAATGAATGAATTTAAATAATAAAAAATATATATTCAAAACATTTGATCTTTAGAGAAAAAACAAACACATAATCCATTAGTATGTTAGTAGTTAATACAAATTATGGTATAATAATTATCATTATGGATTTAATTTAAAACTTGGGTAAAATCTTAAGTAGTTTTTCCCTAGAGGTGTTATGCTCCCTGGAGACGAGGTCCCCTGGAGACTTGAGGTCCCTTGGAGACTTGAGATCCCCTAGAGACTTGGGGTCACCTAGAGACTTGAGATCCCCTGGAGACTTGAGGTCCCCTGGAGACTTGAGATCCCCTGGAGAATTGAGGTCACCTGGAGACTTGAGGTCCCCTGGAGACTTGAGATCCCCTGGAGAATTGAGGTCACCTAGAGACATGAGGTCCCCTGGAGACTTGAGGTCCCCTGGAGACTTGAGGTCCCCTAGAGACTTGAGGTCCCCTGGAGACTTGAGGTCACCTAGAGACTTGAGGTCCCCTGGAGACTTGAGGTCCCCTGGAGACTTGAGGTCCCCTAGAGACTTGAGGTCTCAAATAAATAAACTTACTTTTAAATCAAATTAAATTGAAAAAGTATTTCTATATTTACTCACAATATTCGAAGCATGATGCCTCTAAAAGAGTGAGTCTCCTAGACGCATGAAGGCCTGGGCCAGTGCCTAGTGGGTCTTACCCTTAAGACAGCACTGACTCACACTCACGAACTCAACAGTTATTCATGTCGCACAATTGTTCGACGAAAGTGTTGCTAGAGACTAATTTTATGGAACAACGAAAAACTCCAAACAAAGATTTCAAAGGCTTAAAGTAATATGTAAGAGTAATGATAAAAAAACAAACAATACATTTCCATTTATTTGGACCAGCAAAAATATCTTATCTTATCTCTTGTCTTATCTTATCTCTATCAAAATGACAATAAGAGCGTATGTTTCCATATTGCTATTAAGTCTTCAAGTATCAACTGGTAAAAACAAAGATTGTTTCTTTCATTTTCTTACGAGTAATAGGTAAGATTTAAATATATTTTGTTTAACTTAATTTACATTCATGTTCTTCGTTAGTCTTCTGATGGTAAGATGAGTTTTACAATATTGAATTTCCGCCCATTAGAAAGCCCAGCCAACCCAGGTAAAGTCCAGTGGCGTAGCCAAGGGGTCAGATGTAAAATAAGTTGCAGCGCCAAAATGTGTTTGGTGATATTTTATTAATTAGAATAATGGGTTTCATGAGTTGAGGTGGGCGCAAAAATGAATTTTGTCTACCGAGCTGAAAATTGGCATTGATTGCTGATGACAACACATTCCAAACAATTTTCAGCCCCAACCCTTAACCCCAGCCTCTAAAAATAAGTTTTTCCTGTTTTTCAAAGTGGAAGATGAAGGAAATATGATGATACTGATTTCATGAAATAAAATTCCCTATAGCTGCGCTAAATGAGATTGAACTTTTTTTTTAATATCGCAAGTGCGTTTGGTGACGTCATATTTTCTTTTGGTTTCTGAAATGGTGAAATAAATATGTGGTGTAAAAGCGGATGGGTCATTAAAATATTAATATCGTACATGGGCGTGAACAAAATTACGGTTGTAACATGGGAGCGGGGGGGGGGGGGGGACGCGCGGAGCACAAATTGGGATTCTTATAAATGCATAACTAATATGCATGTTTTATTAAAAAAAATTAGTCCCGGCCCCCATTGCTCGATATTACATTTTTTAAAGGATTTATACGAAACAGGTTGTATTGATAGGTTGTTCAATTCTTAGAACTGAAGTCAGGTTATGCATGAAACAGAAGTGCCGGACCTGGAAGGGATGATGAATGTTGTAAAGAAGTTCACTCTCTGGTCTCCGTTTCATTCACCTCCCACCGCTGTCAAAACATGTGTTATGTACACGTGTGCGTGCTATGACGTGCGATTACAAGAATGAATAATGGGATCGCCGACAATCGTCAAATTAGAAAACTCTGAAATTTTCTTTCATCGTCATAATACCGACATCGAGTTCCCGAACATTAACCACGATAACTACGCCCAAAGAGCAGACGCAACGTGCAGACCGTGCAGATACCAGACTTTGTGAAGCAGCTCTAATTCGTGTGAGAAGCTATTCTCCAAGATGAAGTTTTGTTAGAACAAGCTGCTATCTCAACTCACTGACCAACCCCATAATGACATTCTGTTGATGAACTCCTCTTCAGAAGTTGATCTTGTTTCTAAGAACATGATATTGTTTCTGTTTCTAAGAACATTGTGTTGTTTCTGTCTCTAAGAACATGATATTGTTTCTGTCTCTAAGAACATGATATTGTTTCTGTCTCTAAGAACATGATATTTTTTCTGTCTCTAAGAACATGATATTGTTTCTGTCTCTAAGAACATGCAACATCATATTTCCTATTGATCGTACCGTATTTTTAAATAAAAAACATTTCCTTGACCACTTATTTCTTTTGACCTAGTTTGCCTTCTTGACCCTTTTATTTCTTCTGACCTAGTTATCTTTCTTGACCAATTGTTTCATCTGACCTAGTTTGCCTTCTTGACCACCCTAAATGACCTAATAGTCCTAAAATTTTGACAATCTCTGATATAAGACTTAACCACATGGCAGTATATGTACTGTAGTGATGTGGCTGTTAGGATTATTCCAGCGTACACACGGCGTCTCTTTAAGACTTTAACCCATGGCAATATATGCACTGTAGTGATTTGGTTGTTAGGATTATACAAGCGTACGCACGGCGTCTCTTGTATACTTTAACCCATGGTAGTACGTTTAACTCGACCACTGTAATGGATAACCGTCAATTGGATACTGGTGTACTTGAAACTTAGCGCATTTATAGCATGTGTAACTAGAGCGCAAAACATTAGAGCTACTAATTGTAAAACGCACAAACACATGGGTTCATAATAGACTTGGCGCGCAGCCATATATTTAACTATGGTCATATCATTTTTAAGGGATACAGCCTTGATGAAAAGTAGATAAACCAAAAGTCAACTTTCAATATGATCAGTAATGAACAGCAGAGCCCATCACAAAAACATCATAAAAGGTACTCTACACAAACATCATAAAATTTACTCTACACAATAAGGATATAACATCCGTTTTGCTTACAAAGTGGCCAGATAGACTGGGGATGTGGCCAAATAGACCGGTGAAATAAGGGCCACATAGACTTGTGAAATTACAATGAGCTAATGTTGCTTGCTACAAGTCGTCTCTATCAATGGATAAGGAGCGGGGCGCATCGGACCTCCCTGACAGAGGAATCACTGGGGACCAATGACGTCACCGTCACGTGTAAGTCACGGGGTGGACACTCGCCATGAATGAGTGACCACACAAGGTTCCAGGGCACACAACACACGTTGTGATTCTTTTAATCTCGGTGAGTGTGTGTGTGTGTACGTGTTATTGTATAGCATGAGGTTGACCCACAGCTATCAAAAAGACACTCAGAGCCTATGTTACCATATTGCTATTATTTCAAGTGTCAACTTGTCACACAAAGATTGTTTCTTTCATTTTCTTACGAGCAATAGGTAGGATATAAATATACTATGCACAATTTAATTTACATTCATCTTCTTTGTTAGTCTTATGATTGCAAGATGAGTTTTACAATATTGAATTTCAGCCCATTAGAAAGCCCAGCCAACCCAGGTAAAGTCCAGAGGCGTATCCAAGGGGTCAGATGTCCCCAATCGTAAAATAAGTGGCGGCGCTAAAATGTGTTTGGTGATATTTTATTAAGTAGAATAATGGGTTTTATCAGTTGAGGTGGGCGCAAAAATGAGTTTTGTCCCCGGGCGCCAAACAAGACTCTACCCAGACCACCCCCAAGCCCCAGATAAAGACCATGGAGGAAGACGGTGTTGACGTCTGATCACAATCATAGCACCAGATATCAAGTCAGCCCAGTCAATGGGAGACAATGACATAGTGGAGTTTGGGGTCAGGCCTAGCTTTGTTTGGGTTTTAGAGTGCAATAGAATAGTACTCTTCTTATAGAGCAACAGAATAGTACTCTTCTTATAGAGCAACAGAATAGTGCTAGTTCTTATGTAGAGCAACTGTGTAGATTTCGTACAGTCTGGAATTGTTTAGATATAACCAACCAAGTGTGGAACTTCCTACAGAGTTCGGAAATATAATCTTAGCCACATCACACAAAAAAATGTACACCTTCACGTCTGCTTCGGTGACATACCACCAGCTCCCTATGGGAGTGGGAGGGAGGGCTAGGCATCAACCCGCCTTCATTCCGCCACCCTCCCGTCTTTTCTCTCAGCCGTAACTACAGCCATCAAATTCAACCGATATAGTTACCTTTTGTGGGAGGGTGGGAATGGGGGAGAGTGAGGAAGTGGGGGCATTTTAACAACGGTCGCCAAAGATACGTGCCATCAACAGAAACGGACTCTTGAAGTAGCTGGGACCTGGCCTGTCTCATCGACATTCTACCTTTGCCTTCAGCTGCAGCAGACGTGTGTTGTGTGAGTGGTCGCATACCGCTTGAACAAAAGACGTGTTCAAAATAATATCTCAGGTAGTCACCTCATTTCTTGATGGAGTATTGGAGAAACGAATTTAATTCTACTTTAATTTCATCTTTACTTTTTTAGAAACCATTACAACACCAGTGCTCAATAATGTTGGTATTACTATTATAACAGTCATGAATTGTAAAAGTCATGTATTATAATAGTCAGGAATTATAAAAGTCATGAATTGTAAAAGTCATTAATTTGTCAAGAATTGTAAATTTGACGAAGCCATGAGTTAAATGTCTGCGTTGTAAATTCACTAAAATTGTTTGTAAATTTACTAATGCTGCTTTACAATGGATTCTAAAGGGAGTAAAGCCATTCCAATTTGGAAAGGATCACATATGACTTGTGACAAAAGAAGAGGAGAGCTTATATAATAAAAGACTAGCCTTTTATATTCGTCTTACGAGTCTTCATAAGGGGACATGTATGGCATGTCATATCACATTTAGTGATGCATTCATCTCGCTAATAGCATAGACCGCTAGTAGTGTGAAAGAATAGTTCAATTTAAAAATGTAATATGCGATAGATAATATCCAGGCTAACATCATGTGCATAGTATACTAGAAGATCAATCCGGATTTTCGTGGATTTTTTTTTTAGATCCGACAACATGTCATTTGAAACTCTATATAATATTTTGAACTATATTTATGCCATTTGTAAATCTTGAAAAGGAAAGATATTTAATTTGACCAGAAATTTGTTTGTGGGATATGTTCTATGTTCTAAAGGCTGTGGCATTTTCTCACAAGTTTGCTAATCACTGTTGCATTGGAATGTGAATTATATTTGTTTGTACGGGAAATAATTGTGTTTTAATCGAGAATTTCTGGACTACGTAATTTTCGGGATCTACCAATGTCTTTTTTATCCACAACTAATTGGCACGTAATTAATATCTCATTTATATCTTCAATGGAGGACCAATTTATTCCGATTGGACCAAACAAATGTTCTATATTTAGTAAACAGCTTACGTTTGCTTTTATCCGGGAACTTTATAATATAAGTTCTGCCTGTTATAGAGTTTTGATTGTAAGTAATTCATGCAGAAAGTAAGCCCTCTTAAGGTAACACCTAAAGCTCACTTGGGTTACACCTAAAGCTCACTTGGGTTACACCTAAAGCTCACTTGGGTTACACCTAAAGCTCACTTGGGTTACACCTAAAGCTCACTTGGGTTACACCTAAAGCTCACTTGGGTTACACCTAAAGCTCACTTGGGTTACACCTAAAGCTCACTTGGGTTACACCTAAAGCCCCATAATATCCTTCAAAGGAAGATAATACACATGTCCCCGAACTTCCATAAGTTGAAATATCATACCACCTGAAATAATATCTGAAATACTACATGTAACATTGTCTGAAATACTACCTGAAATACTATCTGAAAAACTACCTGGAGCAAAGAAGATATTTAAAATATACCGTTGCATAAGATGTCTCAGTTTAATTTAAAAATCACTGCTGTACATAGGCCTTCCATCACTGCAGTACATAGGCCTTCCATCACTGCAGTACATAGGCCTTCCATCACTGCTGTACATAGGCCTTCCATCACTGAAGTACATAGGCCTTCCATCACTGCAGTACATAGGCCTTCCATCACTACAGTACATAGGCCTTCCATCACTGCTGTACATAGGCCTTCCATCACTGAAGTACATAGGCCTTCCATCACTGCTGTACATAGGCCTTCCATCACTGCAGTACATAGGCCTTCCATCACTGCTGTACATAGGCCTTCCATCACTGAAGTACATAGGCCTTCCATCACTGCAGTACATAGGCCTTCCATCACTACAGTACATAGGCCTTCCATCACTGCTGTACATAGGCCTTCCATCACTGAAGTACATAGGCCTTCCATCACTGCTATACATAGGCCTTCCATCACTGCAGTACATAGGCCTTGCATCACTGCAGTACATAGGCCTTCCATCACTGCAGTACATAGGCCTTCCATCACCGCAGTACATAGGTCTTCCATCACTGCAGTACATAGGCCTTGCATCACTGCAGTACATAGGCCTTCCATCACTGCAGTACATAGGCCTTCTGTTAGTTGCTTCATCTAATTAAAAGATGGCAGAGTTTGTTTACCTCTGACATCGATCCTATATTAACAGAAATATCAATCTTATATGCAAATACTAATTTTAATAAACGATGCTTCCTTCTTCAGTTTTCCTTGAGCTACTGGGAGCATTCATTGCTTTTCTTGTGATTACTTCATTTAACACTGAATGGCATTGTTCGTTTCTTGTCTGGACTTGGCTTCATTCGTTCTCCCACTTCTAAACAGTAATGACTTTCTCCAAAGATCTTTTCCTAGGTCTCCTGTGCCTTCTCTATGTTCTCTCATGTATATGTTGCTAGGTCTCCTGTACCTTCTCTATGGTTTCTCATATATATATATATATATATGTTGCTAGGTCTTCTGTACGTTCTCTATGGTCTCTCATATATATGTTCCTCATATAAATTCAATTCACAAAAACAATTCAAAAGTTCATAAAGAAGTATTTCGTCCCATTTAAAAAATTAACGAACATGAAATTTCTAGCGGGGTGGTAACGTAACACCTTCCCTCCGTAGAGGAAGCAAACCCGCCCAGACCCTCAGGGAAAGTGGGCTGCGAACGCTTTAAACGCAGCGTTTTCGGCCGCCTGGGCGTCCCCTCCAGGCCAGGGGGGGGGGGGGGTTCCCGGCGTGCTTCCGCATGGTCTGGCGACTGGGAAGCCTGGCGTTGGATCGTATGGGGGTGTGCCGGGGGGGCACTAAGAGCTCGCACTCTGGCCCACAGACACCATTTTCCTATGTGCCGGGGGGGGGCACTAAGAGCTCGCACTCTGGCCCACAGACACCATTTTCCTATGTGCCGGGGGGCACTAAGAGCTCGCACTCTGGCCCACAGACACCATTTTCCTATGTGCCGGGGGGGGGGCACTAAGAGCTCGCACTCTGGCCCACAGACACCATTTTCCTATGTGCCGGGGGGCACTAAGAGCTCGCACTATGGCCCACAGACGCCATTTTCCTATGTGACGTACGCTAAAAGTTTTGCCTCCTCATTCCGTGAGCCGAGTTTTGATTGTACAGCAATCTCAACACTGCAATCTCAACACTGCAATCTCAACACTGCAATCTCAACACTGCAATCTCAACACTGCAATCTCAACACTGCAATCTCAACACTGCAATCTCAACACTGCAATCTCAACACTGCAATCTCAACACTGCAATCTCAACACTGCAATCTCAACACTGCAATCTCAACACAGCAATCTCAACACTGCAATCTCAACACTGCAATCTCAACACTGCAATCTCAACACTGCTATACGTTTCTAGTTTATAATCCAAGTCAGAGTTTTGATTGTACAGCAATCTCAACACTGCAATCTCAAAACAGCAATCTCAACACAGCAATCTCAACACTGCAATCTCAACACAGCAATCTCAACACTGAAATCTCAACACTGCAATCTCAACACTTCTATACGTTTCTAGTTTATAATCCAAGTCAGATGTATTTTGTGATCCACCGTGCGTGTAATACAATAATAAGTTCATCAAGCACCACGGTAGTATTCTCTGTGTATGCAAAGTGAAGACCAAAATATTAAACATGTTTTTCATACACGCGTTGGGCCGGGTCATTGGTAAGTGTTGTGTGCTTCTAAGCATGCACGTGAGGCCATCATTATATACTGAATCTTATGTTTAATCACTGTTTTAGTTAATTCTTTCTAATCGTTAACTATAGCCATAAACCCCGACAATGAATGTCATATGAAGCATGACATGGGGGCTTGCTCATGGAATATGACAATGTGGCTTTGATATGACACATGACATGGGGGCTTGCTCATGGAATATGACAATGTGGCTTTGATATGACACATGACATGGGGGCTTCGACTCATATTTTTTAATCATTGTTGATTTTTTCCCTTACAAACCAAGTGACCTGTTATCTCCAAGTGCTTGAACTGTACAATAAACGCAATGGTTGACGTCAGCTTCACTTCAACAAATAGATAGATGTTCATGTCTAACCTTTCTTTAATTTCAGTCTATTTCTTTGTCTGTTTCAGCAAGGATCAAGTAGGCTCTTGATTACAGCAAGGACCAAGTAGGCTCTTGATTACAGCAAGGACCAAGTAGGCTTTTGATTACAGCAAGGACCAAGTAGGCTCTTGATTACAGCAAGGACCAAGTAGGCTATTGATTACAGCAAGGACCAAGTAGGCTCTTGATTACAGCAAGGACCAAGTAGGCTCTTGATTACAGCAAGGACCAAGTAGGCTCTTGATTACAGCAAGGACCAAGTAGGCTATTGTTTACAGCAAGGACTAAGTGGCTATTGATTACAGCAAGGACCAAGTAGGCTATTGTTTACAGCAAGGACTAAGTGGCTATTGATTACAAGACAACATAATGGGAGTCAAGGATGGATTCATGGGAGCTAACATTGCCACCAAAATTGCTTTCTTTATAACATTTTTAGCCAATGTGGTCAAGTAAGAAAAATGGCATTTCCTTTCGAACCATTATATTGGACTCATTGCGCTATTCAATGAAATCTAAATCTTTTCATTCCATTCGACCCTTTTTATGTTCAAAGACACACACTTATTCTTCAACTTGATCTTCTATACATGTATTAAACGATAACAGAATATATAGAGTTATGAAACAAGGACATTCGGAATATTTGTTCGTTGTAAGAATTTAAAATATGTCTAACTTATTATTTCTTATTGTCTTTAACATGACTTTATAAAAAGTTAACAAACAAATAGGACAACTTTTCAATGCGTAATAATAAAGTTAATGTAACGATACATAAATTAATTATACTTTCAGTATGTTAATTAATTACTAATGTAACACGCTGATACTTTTAGTGTATGGCATGTACGTGCTGCCATCACTGCCCATTCATTAGTTCACCACTACCTCGCGTTCTCTCTCGAATGAAACAGATCCAGTGGTACAAATCGCACAAAGCTTTATTCACGATAATAAATAGTACAAATAAATCCTTGATATCGAAACATTCTTGTAACTAACAAAGTTACAGTATAAAGAATATAATACACTTTGAATATCATGCTGTCCTCAAATTCACATCATAGTAAAACTCTACATCGTGTCCTTCCTCGCAGACTTTTCGCGCACACTCTCTCCACACATAACATCATGCGTTCTTCTTCCACTACAAAAATTAGTTCCTTCTTTTTATCGTGATATTCGTTATTATCAAATCCCTACGCCATCGTGCTTAGGAATAAATAATATTGTCATGTGACTTAACTTGTTGTGTTACAGTTAATAATACGACTTGTTAAACACTTAAGTTTAACCATGAACTTTCCTATGTTAACATATTTAGTTGGATTGCATTCTGCACAACATCTTGGACTGTGATTGAATCAGTGCCTGGTGCATGGATAGGTTTGTGGAGGGGTTGTGGAGCATCAGCATGCTCGCAGTTGGATGGTAGTCCAGATGGTAGGTTTCATAGAAGAAAATCGATATTTTAAAATTAAAACTCTAAAATTGTTACCATTTTGGAATAAAAATGTAACACATCTGACAAGTAGATGCAACCGATTTTACTAGAAGTTACTAGTGACATGGCAACCCTTGGCTAAAGAAGGATGTATTGTGACCCTAGTGGATTTTATAAATTACATTTAGAACTCTTAATGACAGTGTCAATTTCTTTTAACTCAATTAATACAACTCTCTAAAGTATTTGTTCAATCTAGCGAGTCAAAATTATTGTTACATTCAAATACAAGCTACTGCTAATCATTTTACCGTGCTTTACAAATTATAGACAATGATAAGAATAAATCCTTAACTTATCTGGTGTTTTTTTAAACAGACGACGTCGATGCAGTCCAAGCATTCGCCATCTTTGGTTTCATCGCCTTGAATGTAGGATTGGTCCTGATTGTTCTCTACATGTTCTGGGGAAGCTGCAAAGGAAATGCTGAGACAGGAATAGCTTCTGCTATCGTCCTCTTCCTCTCGGGTAATTATTTCTTTTATAATTACACATTTATTAACAATAGCTAAGCATAATTCAAGATTTAATATCGACCATAAGTTCACAAGATGACCCAGTCTCTATGACTGGATATTTTATTTTCTAAAAATGTTTTCATGCTCGTATCTACAGCTGGCACCTGGCTCATCTCTGTTGCTATTTATGGCGCAAAATTTGATGACTTATACGCCAACAGCAGATTCGGCTACTCCTACGCCCTGGCCGTCTGCGCCCTCATCTTGGCCCTGATCAGTGGCATCATCATGATCATTGGTGGCAGGGGCAACAGTTCAACGTAAACATCCGGTAGCAATCGACATGACAGCATTCATATTTCATCTTTACTCAATTCTCTGTGTATAGTTTTAAAACCTACTGGTTTGGGGGGGGGGGGGGGGGGGCAATTAATTCTTCTTTTGAAACTAACATTTCCTTATAAGTTTACTCATATTTTTTATTATTTTTGTCATACAAACATCCAAAGATATATTTTAATTATATGTTTTTAAAAAAAGAATTTCAATAAAAAATGTTCTTGAGATCAAAAGTAGTAAGTTATGACTGTTTAATATGCAATGTTATGTTTAATAACTTCTTTACTGCTGACATGATACCTGGCTGTCACACCGTCCTATGTTATTGTCTTGATCACATTCCAGGATAACTTCTTTACTGCTGACATGATACCTGACTGACACACCATCCTATTTTATTGATTTGATCACATTCCACTTTCACTTCTTTACTGCTGACGTGATACTTGTCAGACCTCTTATTTTATTGTCTTGATCACATTTCGAACATGTTGTTTGATCACATTCTACCCATGTTATGGTTGATTGCATGCATGAACGCTTGATCGAAAACAATCTAAAAAAATAGATCATAGTTGTCAGTGAATGTCTCAGATTAGAGTACAATTTGGCCCGAATGACTTCATAATTCAATAAAACTGTCAAAATATCTTTTACATTTTTCTAAAATAAATTTAAACGAAAAATGAATTTAGCCGACACCCCCCTCCCCCACTTACAAGAGATTTTCATGAAGTCAAACAATTATTTTCCAGACTGTATCTTCAGCTGCGGTTGGATTACCTTGACAAAAAGCCTACCTGTGTTTGGATCACTATAAGATTATTGTCCATCACGTTTTTACGACTCAAACACATCAATAAATCATCCATGAGTTAACAAATGAAACTCTATATATGTGATTTTTATTTTAACCTGATGATCATGTAAGCAAGCATGTAAATATCACGTCTACAGTGAAATCTTGTTTTAGACACATTTCCCAGCTTGTAATGTATGTTTATAATAAATGTATATTGATATATTCATGTAAATGTGTCTTTGCTGCTGTTATGACGTTGTGCAAGAACTTTGGCAAAGCTGAATTTGTTACACTGTAATTACAGAGGAATCAATACAAATCTACACAACAAGGCCGCGATACAAACACTGCTCTAAGATATAACTGTGGACATGAAAGGGACTCTTTTGTGGTCATACACTGTTAGTGTTTATATATATTGTCTAGTCATACTCTCATAGTGCATATATTGTATAGTCATACACCCTTATTACATATATTATGTATACTATAGTCTTACACTGTTAATACATTTACGGTCTACTATTACACACTTAGGGAATATATATTGCGTAGTCATACACTGTGCACACAATATTAACAACTTGGAGTGAATCTTCAAGGGTATTTCAGACAAGGAGACTCACTGTCTTGTATGCTATTTAACATAAAATTGGAGAGAGTTATAAGAAGCATAAATATTGACACCTGGGGTACAATCACAGGATACTTTCTGGGGGACACCCAAGACTCACAACCAATGGGCACTCTCTAGAACCAACCCTTTGTGAATCTTTAATATGCTAATGACAAGGCACTGTTAGGGAAAAAGTAGTAAAGACGTATAAAAAGCTTGTTTTGAATCAAAAGACGCGTCAATGCAGGCAAGACTGAAAGTTAACAACCAAAGTACAAAATACATGACTATGATAAGAGAAGAACAGTCAGATGAAACCATTAAAATTAGAAGCAACGTTTAGAAAAAGTAAATCAATTCAAATACCTGGGGTCTTAATTAAATGGTAGAAATGAATTACTAATAGAAAAAAAAGAGCGTATATGGACCGGAGACAGGGCATAATTCAGTAGACACAAAATACTTAAAAGTAAAAACATAATAAATATTATGAATGTATATGGATGAAGAATTAAAAACAATGAGAATAGTATGGACTATAACAGGATCCCATGCTAGTAGAAGATATCATCAGAATTTTTTTTTTTTAATTTAAAAGAAGACTTTCAATCAAATACGAGTTCAAACGCACCAAAAAGTAGTAAATAATTTAAACTTTCTTAAAACCCATCACAGGAAAAAAAGACTTCAGGAGTGTAGATGAGGACTCTATGTAGCACTATATGTAGCACTCTGTGTAGCAATCTGTGTAGCACTCTGTGTAGCACTCTATGTAGCACTCTGTGTAGCACTCTGTGTAGCACTCTATGTAGCACTCTATGTAGCACTCTGTGTAGCACTCTATGTAGCACTCTGTGTAGCACTCTGTGTAGCACTCTGTGTAGCGCTCTATGTAGCACTCTGTGTAGCACTCTATATAGCACTCTGTGTAGCACTCTATGTAGCACTCTGTGTAGCACTCAATGTAGCACTCTGTGTAGCACTCTATGTAGCACTCTGTGTAGCACTCTATGTAGCATTCAATGTAGCACTCAATGTAGCACTCTATATAGCCGGAGGATTTGAACTGAATGTAGACGAAAATTAAATGTGTTTTATTTTTATTAATTTTTGAAAAAATGTTTGCACATACTTTCTTTGCCTAATGCTGGGATCCTGGTAGTGTTGGGGGTCCTGGTAGTGTTGGGGGTCCTGGTAGTGTTGGGGGTCCTGGTAGTGTTGGGGGTCCTGGTAGTGTTGGGGGTCCTGGTAGTGTTGGGGGTCCTGGTAGTGTTGGGGGTCCTGGTAGTCTTGGGGGTCCTGGTAGTGTTGGGGGTCCTGGTAGTGTTGGGCGTCCTGGTAGTTTTGGGGGTCCTGGTAGTGTTGTGGGTCCTGGTAGTGTTGTGGGTCCTGGTAGTTTTGGGGGTCCTGGTAGTGTTGTGGGTCCTGGTAGTGTTGTGGGTCCTGGTAGTTTTGGGGGTCCTGGTAGTGTTGTGGGTCCTGGTAGTGTTGTGGGTCCTGGTAGTTTTGGGGGTCCTGGTAGTGTTGTGGGTCCTGGTAGTGTTGTGGGTCCTGGTAGTGTTGGGGGTCCTGGTAGTGTTGGGGGTCCTGTAGTATTGGGGTCCTGGTAGTGTTGTGGGTCCTGGTAGTGTAGGGGGTCCTGGTAGTGTTGGGGGCCCTGGTAGTGTTGGGGGTACTGGTAGTGTTGTGGGTCCTGGTTGTGTTGGGGGTCCTGGTCATGCTGGGGGTCCTGGTTGTGTTGGGTGTCCTGGTTGTGTTGGGGGTCCTGGTTGTGTTGGGGATCCTGGTCATGCTGGGGTCCTGGTAGTGTTGGGGGTCCTGGTAGGGTTGGGGGTCCTGGTAGTGTTGAGGTCCTGGTAGTGTTGTGGGTCCTGGTAGTATTGTGGGTCCTGGTAGTGTTGGGGGTCCTGGTAGTGTTGTGGGTCCTGGTAGTGTTGGGGGTCCTGGTAGTGTTAAGGGGCCTGGTTGTGTTGGGGGTCCTGGTAGTGTTGGGGGTCCTGGTAGTGTTGGGGGTCCTGGTAGTGTTGTGGGTCCTGGTAGTGTTGGGGGGGCCTGGTTGTGTTGGGGGTCCTGGTAGTGTTGGTGGTCCTGGTAGTGTTGGGGGTCCTGGTAGTGTTGGGGGTCCTGGTAGTGTTGGGGGTCCTGTAGTGTTGGGGGTCCTGTAGTGTTGGGGGTCCTGTTTGTGTTGGGGGGTCCTGTTTGTGTTGGGGGGTCCTGGTAGTGTTGGGGGTCCCGGTAGTGTTGGGGGTCCTGATAGGGTTGGGGGTCCTGGAAGTGT
The DNA here is from genome assembly GCA_964017045.1 of Omphiscola glabra. NCBI lineage: Eukaryota > Metazoa > Mollusca > Gastropoda > Lymnaeidae > Omphiscola > Omphiscola glabra. The sequence goes on along the minus strand of OZ024795.1, from coordinate 5,963,670 downwards.
TGGTGTCCTGGTAGTGTTGGGGGTTGTGGTAGTGTTGGGGGTCCTGGAAGTGTTGGTGTCATGGTAGTGTTTGGGGTCATGGTAGTGTTGGGGGTCCCGGTAGTGTTGGGGGTCCTGATAGGGTTGGGGGTCCTGGAAGTGTTGGTGTCCTGGTAGTGTTGGGGGTTGTGGTAGTGTTGGGGGTCCTGGAAGTGTTGGTGTCCTGGTAGTGTTTGGGGTCTTGGTAGTGTTGGGGGTCCTGGGTAGTGTTGGGGGTCCTGGTAGTGTTGGGGTCCTGGTCATGCTTGGGTTCCTGGTTGTGTTGGGGGTCCTGGTTATGTTGGGGGTCCTGTTTGTGTTGGGGGTCCTGGTCATGCTGTGGGTCCTGGTCATGCTGGGGTCATGGTAGTGTTGGGGGTCATGGCAGTGTTGGGGGTCCTGATTGTGTTAGGGGTCCTGGTAGTTTTGAGGGTCCTGGTAGTGTTTTTGGTGGTCCTGGCAGTCTTGGGGGTCCCGGTAATATTGGGGGTCCTGGTTGTGATGGGGGTCCCGGTAGTGTTGGGGTCCCGGTAGTGTTGGGGGTCCTGGTTGTGTTGGGGGTCCTTGTAGTTTTGGGGGTCCTGGTAGTTTTGGGGGTCATTGCAGTGTGGGGGGTCCTGGTCGTGGTGGGGGTCCCGGTAGTGTTGTGGGTCATGGTAGTGTTGTGGGTCATGGTAGTGTTGGAGGTCCTGGTAGTGTTGGGGTACTGATCGTGTTGGGGTCCTGGTCGTCTTAGGGGTCCTGGTGGCGTTAGGGGTTTCAAAGATTTAATCACATTAAACAAATATTTGTCAGGACTGAACCCAGCAATACGCTAGGGACCCTAACACTACAGGGACTCCAACACGACTGAAACCCCAAAACGACTGAAACCCCAATACTCCTGGGACCCCCAACACGACTTTATTAAGTAGTTAACAAGTGAGGCTAGTGGCGCTCAGTGAGCTTAAAAAGTTTGAGAACCGCTGTTCATGCATCCTACTCCTACTCCTAACATCTACCCACCACAACAGTAATAACTGTTTCACAAACTGTTCCAGGTCACTGCCCCCTTTGTGACATAGCTATACAGAGAGGTACATTCCAGCCGCCCTCAGCGTCCCCACCCCAATTTTAAAAATACCCCCCCCCCCGCCCCTCAGTGCTACAAAAAGGAGGGAATCTTGACACAGATTGAAATCGGTGAATTCTGTAGCAGACTCCTCCGTGATATTAGTTGAAAACTCGTGAATTGTGGTTACAGATGTTGTACTCAAGTTTTGTGGACAGTTGCATGGTTGAGTGACTACAAAGTAGCGTGGGTCGGGGTGGGGGTTGAGGGGAGTATAGAAATGTAAACACCTCTATGTATTAAGAACAGATATCTTTCCCACAAAAATATGTTGTGGTTGTCAGTGACATTTTAAAGTGGCGCCCCCTCCCCCCTTTTCCAACAACGACTTCCAGCTCGAGCATATATCAAATATATCTTTGTGATTTGTCTGGCTGATAGTATTTAAATGCCGCGCTTTGCACAAATAATATGAGCAGCTAGAAGAATAAAGTGATGGTGTACATTCACATGGCTGAGATCTTGGCATGCATTCACATGACTGAGATCATGGCGTACATTCACATGGCTGAGATCTTGGCGTACATTCACATGACTGAGATCATGTTGCACATTCACATGCCTGAGATCTTGTTGTACGTTCAGATTACTGAGATCTTCTGTACATTCCCATTACTGAGATCTTGTTGTACATTCACGTGACTGAGATCTTGTTGTACGTTCACATGACTGAGATCTTGTTGTACATTCACATGACTGATATCTTGGTGTACATTCACATTATTGAGATATTTCGATATGAACTAAATCACCTGTTAAATTGTTGGACGATTATTTAAGCCAGCTTCCAAATGAAGATGAACTGTCCATAAATGAAAGTGCTCGGCGTCCATGACAAGTGACTCTCGGGGTCAGGCACGTGACTCTCGGGGTCAGGCACGTGACTCTCGGGGCCAGGCACGTGACTCTCGGGGCCAGGCACGTGACTCTCGGGACCAGGCACGTGTGGTGAAGTTTTCAACAAAAGTTTGAAATTTATGCATAGAAATACCTACCATTTGTAAATATTTTAACATGTATTTTTAATTATTTCCATGAAAAATGTAAGTCTCCTCCAGGTGAGCCATCGGGCAATGAGTCCATAGATAAGGGTTTTACTTCCGGTCCAATGACGAAATGATAAAGAATGTAATTGATGTTTCACCTCCTGGTTGTCTAGACTCAAAATCCCTTTCATACTTGCAATGATCTTTTTCTCATGGTCAGCCAAGACCATGTTTATATAAACTACAATCAAAATCAAGATGCAGGCCTTGGGCTTATAATAATAGGTGAAACCAAGTGAGGAGTCCTATTGCGAGCCCTGCTAAGTAACTTCTTTTTTGATTTAGTGTAAATTGACTTTTTGTAAATTAATGTATATAGCGAATAAAGCATTTATATATTTTTAAATGGTGAATTTTAGATTTAGCGGTACATAAAGCTTTTTATCATTAAAATCACGAAATACTGTACATTGACACTTAATTAACCAGCCAAGATAGATAACTCATTTATTTTTAAAAAAGTGACTTAGCAGATTTTGCAATTGGTCTCCTCAAGTGTCACTGCTACAATAGTCAATAGCTCTTTATGGTCTCAGACTCTAAAGCCTATATCTCTTTATGGTCTTTTAAGCGCTAAGGCCATTATCTCTATATGGCGTCAGCCTCTAAGGCCAATATCTCTGTATGGTCTCAACCTCTAAGGCCAATATCTCTGCATGGTCTCAACAACTAAGTCCAACATCTATGTATGAATTATATGGTCTCAACTTCTAAGTCCAATATCTCTATATGGTCTCAACTTCTAAGTCCAATATCTCTATATGGTCTCAACTTCTAAGTCCAATATCTCTATATGGTCTCAACCTTTAACTTCAATATTTCTGTATGGTCTCAACATCTAAGTCCAATATATATGTATAGATCTAATTGTAAAAATGTAACACTGAAAGAAAAACCCCTGATATCTGGTGACAAAGTTACCCACGTTTATAATCACTCAACCGTAACCAGTGACCGAATTATTGTCCTCCTTCCCTGGGTCACGTAGCTGAGTTGAGACAGAACGTCTAGAAGGCCGGGGGTTGGAGTAAAGGGGGTGTGGGGCCTCATTTAGCACATGGTCCAACATGACCTGGTTGGTCACTTCATACCTCACTACCTGTGTGGAATTTTAAGTTGTTGGGTAGCCTTGACTTAAATCTACATGGCCATTGTTACATTTTTTTTGAAGCTAGCATCAGGTTGTAGCACTGTAACATTTTAGTTGAAACGAGCACTGTAACATTTTAGCCTAGACCAGCAATTAGGTTGAGCTTACGGCAAAGACATAATTATATTCAATGACTAACAACAACCATTTTCAATTTATCTGACAGACATGACGTTCATAACTGACTTGAACAAATTAGCCGAAACAACGTTCATCAAGGCTAGAACTGTGCTATTAGATATGACAGCATGACATGAGGTAGTATTGCTTTTAGCAATGACCTAGTAAAGTTACTAACAACCTGAGGTAGTATTGCTTTTAGCAATGACCTAGTAAAGTTACTAACAACCTGAGGTAGTATTGCTTTTAGCAATGACCTAGTAAAGTTACTAACAACCTGAGGTAGTATTGCTTTTAGCAATGACCTAGTAAAGTTACTAACAACCTGAGGTAGTATTGCTATTAGCAATGACCTAGTAAAGTTACTAACAACCTGAGGTAGTATTGCTATTAGCAATGACCTAGTAAAGTTACTAACAACCTGAGGTAGTATTGCTATTAGCAATGACCTAGTAAAGTTACTAACAACCTGAGGTAGTATTGCTATTAGCAATGACCTAGTAAAGTTACTAACAACCTGAGGTAGTATTGCTATTAGCAATGACCTAGTAAAGTTACTAACAACCTGAGGTAGTATTGCTATTAGCAATGACCTAGTAAAGTTACTAACAACCTGAGGTAGTATTGCTATTAGCAATGACCTAGTAAAGTTACTAACAACCTGAGGTAGTATTGCTATTAGAAATTACCTAGTAATGCTACTAATCCTATAGACCAGTGGTTCTCAATTTTTTTTTTCGACCACCGACATCCCTTGCGGATTTAAAGTCATCCCTGGCGCCCCCTATTTAAACTTTTTGTGTGTGCATTACCCACAATAGAAAAATGATTATACATTAAATGTCAAAGTGTAGCATAGAGCAGATGTTTTAATGGAAATAAAGATGAAGCATTTATTGTAATTCTTCAGCTAAAAGCTGATTGATTAGAAGACGCTACACTTCGGTGTTTAGATAGAATATTTAATGAGGTTTAGATATCGTCTCAATTAGTCAATTTTCTTAATTCAGTTTATGAGTATGGCAGAGGGATTGTAATGGTTCAATGTCTGGCTTATATTCTCTTACAAAAAGTGAATACACTAATTTTATATGTCTATGTTATTTCAGGGGCGTCATTTCAGGGGGGGGGGGGTTTTCAGGGAGGAAAAGGGGGGGGGGTGTCAAAGCCAAAACTTAGTCGGCTTGTTTAATTGTTTATTACTGGAGACGCCACAGTAAATAGCAATTTAAGTAAAACCTGCAAATTCAGGGGGGGGGGGGGGGCAAATGCCCCAACCTGCCCTACCCAAATGACGTCCGTCCAAGTGTTATTGCTTTTAATGGTGCAAAGTTTCACGATAGTACATCAACCACACTCACCAAAATACAATATGATACATTCAACACCGAGGTATTTAACCACCTAACACCGTATAGGATCGCTATGGAAATTTCCTTTTGTTACATGGTGTAACATTTCTTAAACTTTTGTTTGTACTGAAGCTCATTTTTGGACTAGCCCCACCTCCACAGTCCCACCTCCATAGCCCCACCTCTACAGAACCAGGTCCACAGCCCCGCCTTTACAGTCCCACCTCCACAGCCCCACCTCTACAGCCCCACCCATCCCCAGTTCCACCTCGCATTTACCAACTTACACAAAAATAAAACAGATCTATCACCCAATCCTTGGTTTAATCAAAAGATAATTCTCAAATAACTTCAACTATCTTACGTGGTATATCCAAAAGTATGCAATAGTGTGTGTGTGTGTGTGTGTGCGTGCGTGTGCGTCCATGCATGCGTATGATCGTATGACATTCCACACCTCTCATCTAGCTATTGATAAGATTGGTCTAATTCTAAGAGAGACATATTTGCTAAAAATAAGAATGAACTCCCTCTAAGAGAGAGATATTTGTTTTTTATAAGATTGATCTTATTCTAAGAGAGACATAGGCTATAATTACGATTGATCTAATTCTAAGACACAAATATTTGCTATAAATAAGATGAATCCTTAAGACACTAATATTTGCTATATAAATAATATGGATCATATTTTAGGACACAAATATTTGCTTTAAATAAGAGGGATCCTATTTTAAGACACAAATATTTGCTATAAATAAGATGGATCCTATTTTAAGACACAAATATTTGCAATAAATCACACGGATCCTATTTTAAGACACAAATATTTGCTATAATCAGATGGATCCTATTTTAAGACACAAATATTTGCTATAATTAAGATTGATCTAAATCTCTTGCAAATACAGTTATGAAATTAAAGTATACAAGGTGTTGACAACAAAGTTTTAAGACTAATTGATTATTGAGTGGTTAACGGGCTTGGATTTATGGCGGTCGAATACTGGGTTTGATAGATATTGACGTTGGTGATAACTTGAACTATAAATAATTCAGACATTTGATACTTTTTTAAAAAAATTTCCAAATAAACAAAACACGTTTTCAATGTGTCACTGATGTGCTCAATCAGTTTCAAAAGAATTTCATTTATCACTTTCAAAATAATTTTATTTATCACTTTCAATAGAATTTTAATTATCAGTTTCAAAAGAATTTTATTTTTTAGTTTCAAAAGAATTTTATTTATCACTGTAGAATTTCCCCAAGTAGCTAACTGTTCACAACACGATTAGTGTAGTATTTACGTATGAGCTATAACACAAGCTATAGCTTAGGGCCCCCACTTTCTTGGGACCTCCCCAAACAAAACAATTGTCCGAGTGAGCAAGTGTCATATATACCTCAATATACTGCAGCATTATTTGTCGCAATGCCGCACGTCCTGGACGTCCCATACTCATCCCCCATTTTTAGCGCGTCTTTTCGAAGAACAAAAAGCTATTGTGCCTAGGGTTTGCATTACCGATAACCGGTTAACCGGTATTACCGGTAATTATGATTACCGAAATAACTGATAAATTTAGACATCAAATCCTGGTAATTTCGGTAATATAAAAAATTATTTCATTATTATTGTATAATAAAAATGGAACGTTTAAAGTACATAATTTCCTTTACTATAAACACGGAGATTCCCCCTGTGTTGCTCCGCTACACTCGAGCATGCGCTGAATTTATGGGTATGTTATCTTTGTGGAGTTACTTGCTGGATGAATTTCACAATCCTAGTCAATCTCTGCAAGACCTCCAAATTAGTCTAGATCAGTGGTTCTCAACATTCCTAATGCCGTGACCCTTAACACAGTTCCTCATGCTGTGGCGACCCACAGCCACAAAATAATTTTCTTTTCTTCTTCATAACTGTAGAGTATATGTGTTTTCCGACGGTCTTATGCGACCCCTGGGAAAGGGTCGCGACACACAGGTTGAGAACCTCTGGTCTGGATGTATGTAGGAAATTGTATGCCTCACTTTCGTATTTTGTTAAAGGTTCCAGGGATGTGTTCGATTATTTTGAAGAAAAAGCAAAGGAAAACTTGCCTGATGTTGATTACAAGAAAAGCAGATATAGAAGATGTCATTTCAATGATGATGCAATGATGATGCAATGATGATGCAATGATGATGCAATGATGATGCAATGATGATGCAATGATGATGAAGAGGATGCTTTAGAGAACATTGAGCCATCAGACAAGTTCAGAATCAAAACATTTATACCTGTGATGGATGCATTAGAGTCAAGTCTGGCGCAGAGGGACTCAGTTTACAGTGATGCTGTAAAAAAAGTTTTAATTCTTAACAAAATTATAAGCTACAGAAGAAGAGATTCGTGAAGCAGTTAGTGAAGATGTGGACATGTAGGAGAAGTCAAGCATTTTCATCAATATGTTAGACATAGTCAAGCCCATGGTTCAGCGGAACATGATAGTCTGACACATCAGGATCTGTATAGGATAATATTTAACGATCGTGTCCTATCCGCATTCCCTTATGTAGAACTAATTTTGAGATTGTTTTTTAGCATGATGGTTGCAAATTGCTCTGGAGAAAGCTCTTTTTCTTAGCCGAAGAGGATGCAAAATTAATTTAGAACAAAAATGACTCAAGATAAATTATGTCCCCTCAGTCTCATGTACATAGCCCGTGACAAACTTCGTAGTTTATCATTTGATGACGTCATCAGTGGCTTTCCTCTGGCAAAGGCAAGGAAGTTTAATATAATTCCTTAATCCTTATAACGCGTTTCAAGAGTTTAGAAAATAAGCCTTTGTAAATTGTGCCTTTTAAAAGAACTTTTGTTTCTTTTTACCAGAGTTTGCATTTTAAAGCTTGTTATGAATAAAAATGATTTTAAGTTAAAGATTTATGATTTCACTATCTATATAACCATATTGGCAGCCTTCCCCCCCCCCCTTACTCTAACATACATGTTTGTAGATGTCATTCAATAACAGAGCTTGGTCCAAACTTTTATATGTAACTTACATGAGCGAGAACAAAAATGAATGTTTGAAAAGTCGAGTCATTCTATCTTAGTTACGCCTATCTTCCATATTCTCAGCCTACGAATTGAGTCATTCTATCTTAGTTACAACTATCTTTCATAGTCTCAGCCTACGAATTGAGTCATTCTATCTTAGTTACACCTATCTTCCATATCCTCTTTGGTGTTTTAATGTGAACCATTGGTGTTTTTATGTGAACCATTGGTGTTTTGATGTGAACCACTGGTGTTCTTAATGTGAAACCATTCGTGTTCTTGGTGTGAACCATTGGTGTTTTGATGTGAACCATTGGTGTTTTGATGTGAACCATTGGTGTTTTGATGTGAACCATTGGTGTTATGATGTGAACCATTGGTGTTTTGATGTGAATTATTGATGTTCTTGATGTGAATCATTGGTGTTCTTGATGTGAACCATTGGTGTTTGATGTGAACCATTGGTGTTTTGATGTGAACCATTGGTGTTTTGATGTGACCCATTGGTGTTCTTGATGTGAACCATTGGTGTTTTGATGTGAACCATTGGTGTTTTGATGTGAACCATTGGTGTTCTTGATGTGAACCATTGGTGTTTGATGTGAACCATTGGTGTTTTGATGTGAACCATTGGTGTTTCGATGTGAAACATTGGTGTTTTGATGTGAATTATTGATGTTCTTGATGTGAACCATTGGTGTTTTGGTGTGAACCATTGGTGTTTTGATGTGAACCATTGGTGTTCTTGATGTGAACCATTGGTGTTTGATGTGAACCATTGGTGTTTTGATGTGAACCATTGGTGTTTCGATGTGAAACATTGGTGTTTTGATGTGAATTATTGATGTTCTTGATGTGAACCATTGGTGTTTTGATGTGAACCATTGGTGTTTTGGTGTGAACCATTGGTGTTTTTGATGTGAACCATTGATGTTCTTGATGTGAACCATTGGTGTTTGATGTGAACCATTGGTGTTTTGATGTGAACCATTGGTGTTCTTGATGTGAACCATTGGTGTTTGATGTGAACCATTGGTGTTTTGATGTGAAACATTGGTGTTTTGATGTGAATTATTGATGTTCTTGATGTGAACCATTGGTGTTTTGATGTGAACCATTGGTGTTTTGGTGTGAACCATTGGTGTTTTTGATGTGAACCATTGATGTTCTTGATGTGAACCATTGGTGTTCTTGATGTGAACCATTGGTGTTCTTGATGTGAATTATTGATGTTCTTGATGTGAACCATTGGTGTTCTTGGTGTGAACCATTGGTGTTCTTGATGTGGATTATTGATATTCTTGATGTGAACCATTGGTGTTCTTGGTGTGAACCATTGGTGTTCTTGATGTGAACCATTGGTGTTCTTGATGTGGATTATTGATATTCTTGATGTGAACCATTGGTGTTCTTGGTGTGAACCATTGATGTTCTTGATGTGAACCATTGGTGTTCTTGATGTGGATTATTGATATTCTTGATGTGAACCATTGGTGTTCTTGGTGTGAACCATTGGTGTTTTGATGTGAACCATTGGTGTTATGATGTGAATCATTGGTGTTTTGATGTGAACCATTGGTGTTCTTGATGTGAACCATTGGTGTTCTTGATGTGAACCATTGGTGTTCTTGATGTGAACCATTGGTGTTCTTGATGTGGATTATTGATATTCTTGATGTGAACCATTGGTGTTCTTGGTGTGAACCATTGATGTTCTTGATGTGAACCATTGGTGTTCTTGATGTGGATTATTGATATTCTTGATGTGAACCATTGGTGTTCTTGGTGTGAACCATTGGTGTTTTGATGTGAACCATTGGTGTTATGATGTGAATCATTGGTGTTTTGATGTGAACCATTGGTGTTCTTGATGTGAACCATTGGTGTTTTGATGTGAATCATTGGTGTTCTTGATGTTAACCATTGGTGTTCTTGATGTTAACCATTGGTGTTCTTGATGTGAACCATTGGTGTTATGATGTGAATCATTGGTGTTTTGATGTGAACCATTGGTGTTCTTGATGTGAACCATTGGTGTTTTGATGTGAACCATTGGTGTTATGATGTGAATCATTGGTGTTTTGATGTGAACCATTGGTGTTTTGATGTGAACCATTGGTGTTCTTGATGTGAACCATTGGTGTTTTGATGTGAATCATTGGTGTTCTTGATGTGAACCATTGGTGTTCTTGATGTGAACCATTGGTGTTTTGATGTGAATCATTGGTGTTCTTGATGTTAACCATTGGTGTTCTTGATTTGAACCATTGGTGTTTTGATGTGAATCATTGGTGTTCTTGATGTTAACCATTGGTGTTCTTGATGTGAACCATTGGTGTTTTGATTTGAACCATTGGTGTTTTGATTTGAACCATTGATGTTTTGATGTGAACCATTGGTGTTTTGATGTGAATTATTGATGTTCTTGATGTGAACCATTGGTGTTCTTGATGTGAACTATTGGTGTTTTGATTTGAACCATTGGTGTTTTGATTTGAACCATTGATGTTTTGATGTGAACCATTGGTGTTTTGATGTGAATTATTGATGTTCTTGATGTGAACCATTGGTGTTTTGATGTGAACCATTGGTGTTTTGATGTGAACCATTGGTGTTTTGGTGTGAACCATTGGTGTTTTTGATGTGAACCATTGATGTTCTTGATGTGAACCATTGGTGTTCTTGATGTGAATTATTGATGTTCTTGATGTGAACCATTGGTGTTCTTGATGTGGATTATTGATGTTCTTGATGTGAACCATTGGTGTTCTTGATGTGAACCATTGGTGTTTTGATGTGAACCATTGGTGTTTGATGTGAACCATTGGTGTTTCGATGTGAACCATTGGTGTTCTTGATGTGAACCATTGGTGTTTTGATGTGAACCATTGGTGTTCTTGATGTGAACCATTGGTGTTTTTTGATGTGAACCATTGATGTTCTTGATGTGAACCATTGGTGTTTTGATGTGAATTATTGATGTTCTTGATGTGAACCATTGGTGTTCTTGGTGTGAACCATTGGTGTTTTGATGTGAACCATTGGTGTTATGATGTGACCCATTGGTGTTCTTGATGTGAACCATTGGTGTTTTGATGTGAACCATTGGTGTTTTGATGTGAACCATTGGTGTTCTTGATGTGAACCATTGGTGTTTGATGTGAACCATTGGTGTTTCGATGTGGATTATTGATATTCTTGATGTGAACCATTGGTGTTCTTGGTGTGGATCATTGGTGTTCTTGATGTGAACCATTGGTGTTCTTGATGTGGATTATTGATATTCTTGATGTGAACCATTGGTGTTCTTGGTGTGAACCATTGATGTTCTTGATGTGAACCATTGGTGTTCTTGATGTGGATTATTGATATTCTTGATGTGAACCATAGGTGTTCTTGGTGTGAACCATTGGTGTTTTGATGTGAACCATTGGTGTTATGATGTGAATCATTGGTGTTTTGATGTGAACCATTGGTGTTTTGATGTGAACCATTGGTGTTCTTGATGTGAACCATTGGTGTTTTCATGTGAATCATTGGTGTTCTTGATGTTAACCATTGGTGTTCTTGATGTGAACCATTGGTGTTTTGATTTGAACCATTGGTGTTTTGATTTGAACCATTGATGTTTTGATGTGAACCATTGGTGTTTTGATGTGAATTATTGATGTTCTTGATGTGAACCATTGGTGTTCTTGATGTGAACTATTGGTGTTTTGATTTGAACCATTGGTGTTTTGATTTGAACCATTGATGTTTTGATGTGAACCATTGGTGTTTTGATGTGAACCATTGATGTTTTGATGTGAACCATTGGTGTTTTGATGTGAACCATTGATGTTTTGATGTGAACTATTGGTGTTTTGATTTGAACCATTGGTGTTTTGATGTGAATTATTGATGTTCTTGATGTGAACCATTGGTGTTTTGATGTGAACCATTGGTGTTTTGGTGTGAACCATTGGTGTTTTTGATGTGAACCATTGATGTTCTTGATGTGAACCATTGGTGTTCTTGATGTGAATTATTGATGTTCTTGATGTGAACCATTGGTGTTCTTGATGTGGATTATTGATGTTCTTGATGTGAACCATTGGTGTTCTTGATGTGAACCATTGGTGTTTTGATGTGAACCATTGGTGTTTGATGTGAACCATTGGTGTTTCGATGTGAACCATTGGTGTTCTTGATGTGAACCATTGGTGTTTTGATGTGAACCATTGGTGTTCTTGATGTGAACCATTGGTGTTTTTTGATGTGAACCATTGATGTTCTTGATGTGAACCATTGGTGTTTTGATGTGAATTATTGATGTTCTTGATGTGAACCATTGGTGTTCTTGGTGTGAACCATTGGTGTTTTGATGTGAACCATTGGTGTTATGATGTGACCCATTGGTGTTCTTGATGTGGACCATTGGTGTTTTGATGTGAACCATTGGTGTTTTGATGTGAACCATTGGTGTTCTTGATGTGAACCATTGGTGTTTGATGTGAACCATTGGTGTTTCGATGTGAAACATTGGTGTTTTGATGTGAACCATTGGTGTTTTGATGTGAACCATTAGTGTTCTTGATGTGAACCATGGTGTTTGATGTGAACCATTGGTGTTTAGATGTGAAACATTGGTGTTTTGATGTGAACCATTGGTGTTTCGATGTGAAACATTGGTGTTTTGATGTGAACCATTGGTGTTTTGGTGTGAACCATTGGTGTTTTTGATGTGAACCATTGATGTTCTTGATGTGAACCATTGGTGTTCTTGATGTGAATTATTGATGTTCTTGATGTGAACCATTGGTGTTCTTGATGTGGATTATTGATGTTCTTGATGTGAACCATTGGTGTTCTTGATGTGAACCATTGGTGTTTTGATGTGAACCATTGGTGTTTGATGTGAACCATTGGTGTTTCGATGTGAACCATTGGTGTTCTTGATGTGAACCATTGGTGTTTTGATGTGAACCATTGGTGTTCTTGATGTGAACCATTGGTGTTTTTTGATGTGAACCATTGATGTTCTTGATGTGAACCATTAGTGTTCTTGATGTGAACCATTGGTGTTTTGATGTGAACCATTGGTGTTATGATGTGAATCATTGGTGTTTTGATGTGAACCATTGGTGTTCTTGATGTGAACCATTGGTGTTTTGATGTGAACCATTGGTGTTTTGATGTGAACCATTGGTGTTCTTGATGTGAACCATTGGTGTTTTGATGTGAATCATTGGTGTTCTTGATGTGAACCATTGGTGTTCTTGATGTGAACCATTGGTGTTTCGATGTGAACCATTGGTGTCTTGATGTGAACCATTGGTGTTTTGATGTGAACCATTGGTGTTCTTGATGTGAACCATTACAAAACATTATTGAAAATATTCACCATAACGTTTTACGCCCATTTGAATAAATCAAAAAGTTGTTGTCTGTTTACGGCGTCAAGCTAACTATTTATGTTTTTGAGCCGCTAGTAGGCCTCTTGGAGTTAATATAAATATTTATATATTTGAGTTAATAGCCGCTATAATTTAAGTTAATAGAAGCTATTATTTGACTTAATAGAAGCTACTATTTGAGTTAATAGCCGCTAGAATGTATTTCTGTTTAACAATTATATCAGATGATTTACCCCTCTTCTGGTCGTGTGTGAAAACATAAAAGTCTACAAGTCAGATGAAACATACAAGTCTACAAGTCAGATGTCAAATGTTGAACCAGTTAAACCAAACTTTCACATTATGTTTCATTATATAACATCAGCCCCTAGAAACCTTGTTCAACTACAGTAGAGTGAGAAAATTCATATTAGAAAAACTTTGATTACACATAAAAAGGGGGGGGGGGGGGATTTTGTGTATGTTTGAGATGAATTAACATGAATCATGTCATTTCTAGGTTCTCATCTCTGAACAGCTCACATCTGATAGTGGGACATTCACTTTATACATCTGAGAGTGGGACTTACACCAATTCCATCAAATAGTGGGGGATTTATCACTTACATCTCTTACTGGGATATAAACCGAATACTTATGATGTTTGAAAATTCACCTTAAAATATGCACCAACGTCCAATAACTGGCAGCCTTATCGCCAGGGACGACATTTGGGTAGGGCAGGGTGGGCCATGCCCCCCCCCCCCCACACCCGCTAAATTTGCAGGTTTTATTTAAATTGCTATGTTCCGTGCGCCTCCAGTAATAAACAACTAAACAACACACACCCCCCAACCCCCATGAAAAAAGCCCTGAAGTCTATCGTTCACTATACAGTTTCCCGCTCCAGTGTCCACATTATCTGTGGTGTCTCTTGTGCTTGTCGCCTTTAAGACTGTGATTCTCAACCTTCCCAATGCCGCGACCCTTTAGTACAGGTCTTCATGTTGTGGTGACCCACAAATAATAAAGTTATTTTCATTGCTACTTCATAAATATGCGTTTTCCGATGGTCTTAGGCGACTCCTGTGTAAGGGTCGTTCGACCACCCAAAGGGGTCACGACCCACAGGCTAAGAACCGCTACCGCAAGACCACCCCAACATGGGGGGCAGCCTCTCCCTCCCCGACCCTTATAGCATCACTGTGCTGAACAGTGAGTCTGACCCTCGTGGATCACGGGTGGGTTTTTTTCCCCTTGTCCTAAACACAGCTCCGCTAGTTGGTAGAGCACTCGACAACACAGAGGTCCACCTACAGCTTGACACCAGTCTTCATTTCATTCAACATGGGAGTCGCAGATAATTTCATTGGAGCAAATCTCGCCACAAAGATCGCTTTCTTTCTCATCTTGCTGGCAGATGTAGTTAAGTAAGTAACGTGGATAAGGAACATCAGATTATAATCCGCTATTTATTGCACCCCCATTAATTTCTTTAGCTTTTCGTCTAAAATTGTCAAATTTTTAGATAATTGATCAAAGATTCGGTAAACTATAATATTTCCCCCCAGAGCAGTGGTTCTCAACCTTCCTAATACCGCGACCCTTTAGTACAGTTCATGTTGGGGTGACCCCAACCATAAAATTATTTTCCTTGCTACTTCATAAATGTTTTCCGATGGTCTTAGGTGACCGCAGTGAAGGGTCGTTCGAATCCCTCAAGGGTTCGCGACCCACAGGTTGAGAACCGCTGCCATAGAGCGTTTAATTGGGCATCGCTTTGCAGTTTTGTCGACTAATGCGTTTGTCACAAAGGACCTGTCTACCAATGCCGTATGTTGGGATCAACATAAGTTTGACAGTATTCTGCATAATTGATCAGGCTTTGCTATTGATCAGACTTTACCATATATCAGATTTTACCATTTATAAGACTTTACCATTTATAAGACTTTACCATTTTCAGGTTTTTGGAAAAGTCTCAAAGACAATTTTAATTTTTTTTAACTGCTTTTTTAAAGTTCTCACCTGATGTTCGAGAGTGGGATCACGTTCAGTAAAATAGTTCATGTCATCATTTAAACAAGATGGTGGCTATACGTTATTTATTACGTCATCGTTGCCATTGAGTTCACTGAAGGCTGAGTTCTAATCTAAGAGACATATTTTAGATGTCTTGTGTTTAAATTGCTATAATTTTAAAATGTCTTCGTTAAAATAAAGTATTTAGGTGCTGACAATGAATTTGTGCAATGTAATTAAAAACATTCTGATTTATTTGGATCAATAAAAGAATAGTAATCTTATCTTACTTTAAACGTTATGTTGATCTGATTCTTGGCATAACATGTTCTCTCACATGTTCTGACCGACAGACACGTGACTAACCATGTGTCAAAATGACACGGTTCAATGTGTCTTTTGATTTATTCAGAAGTTCAACAATGACGACCAAATCTAAAAACGTGTTTTCCTTTTCTCGTTAGTTTACCCAGACAACTTTAGTAAACAAACAAAAAAATAATTTAGATTTCCCCAAATTTCATAGATATTAAAATTGAATTTGTGAAGACCTTAAATACCATATGAAGACCTTAAATACCATATTGTCTTGACTTCCCTGCAGTTGGATAGCATTTTGTACGTCGTCGTGGTATATTGAAAGCAAGGACTCAACATGGGTCGGACTGTGGAGACGTTGTACGGTACAAGGATGCCCCATACAGCTAGACGGCAGTCCCGATGGTGAGATTTGATTTCAATGTGTTCGTGGGGGGGGGGGGGAGTCTTTTATTACTGTATATGTGATGTCCCTCTATAATCTTCCGGTATTTTAGTTTCTTGTAATGAGGGGCGCCATTTTATGCCAACTGGGGGGTTAGTTTTATTGAGGAATTGGACAGTGGAGGCAAAAAATGTGACCCCCATCACAGAGCCATTAAGTCAGGTAGTTCACTCGCAGCTTCACTTAGGGGTTCACCTAAGTAATGTGTTAAGACGTGGTGTCGATGTGCTGAGACGTGCTGTTCAAACTTTTTTACCCCCGTGCGATATTTTTTTTATTTTTAAGTGGGCCTGCAATCTTGACATCTCAAAAATGTATTTAACACGTAGAAAAGTATTCACTTTATTAATACCCGTACTTATTACCGTAGGCATGATAAAATCGTATGTCGGTCAGCATTGACAAGCCGGTTATAGTCTGTGACAGTTCATTGCCAATTATTCCGTACATTAAGGTCACCTGGATATTATACTTTATAAGATCGAAAGCTGAAGTTATACATTAAATCTATTTTCAAAACATTCCTAGCACTGCTCAGTCTGGTAGCACCCTGTCGGTGTGTACAATGTGCTATAGCAACGCCCCTTCTGGTAGCACCCTGTCAGTGTGCACAATGTGCTATAGCAACGCCCCTTCTGTTAGGCCCCTGTCGGTGTGCACAATGTGCTAAAGCAACGCCCTTTCTGGTAGCCCCCTGTCGGTGTGAACAATGTGCTATAGCAACGTCCCTTCTGGTAGCACCCTGTCGGTTTGCACAATGTGCTATAGCAACGCCCTTTCTGGTAGCACCCTGTCGGTGTGCACAATGTGCTATAGCAACACCCCTTCCGATAGCACCCCGTTGGTGTGCACAATGGGCTATAGCAACGACCCTTCTGATAGCACCCTGTCGGTGTGCACAATGTGCTATAGCAACGACCCTTCTGATAGCACCCTGTCGGTGTGCACAATGTGCTATAGCAACGACCCTTCTGATAGCCCCCCATTGGTGTGAACAATGGGCTATAGCAACACCCCTTCCGATAGCACCCCGTTGGTGTGCACAATGGGCTATAGCAACACCCCTTCCGATAGCCCCCCATTGGTGTGAACAATGGGCTATAGCAACGCCCCTTCTGATAGCACCCCGTCAGTGTGCTATGGCAACGCCCCTTCTGATAGCACCCTGTCGGTGTGCACAATGTGCTATAGCAACGCCCCTTCTCGTAGCACCCTGTTGGTGTGCACAATTTGCTATAACAACGCCCCTTCTAATAGCACCCTGTTGGTGTGCACAATGTGCTATAGCAATGCCCCTTCTGATAGCACCCCGTCTGTGTTCAGTGTGCTATAGCAACGCCCCTTCTGATGGCACCCTGTCGGTGTGCACAATGTGCTATAGCAACGCTCCTTCTGGTAGCACCCCATCGGTGTGCACAATGTGCTATAGCAACGCCCCTTCTGATAGCACCCTGTCGGTGTGCACAATGTGCTATAGCAACGCCCATTCTGATAGCACCCCGTTGGTGTGCACAGTGTGATAAGCTATTCTGTTTTGCGACGACGTGTGGCCAATGTCTCCAATGAAGAATGCGTAAGGAATCCTGGTGTTAGGATGAAACAGGAGAATGACATACTGTCCAAGTGTGCGTGTGCGTGTATTGGAACACTCCCGCTTTGCCAATGTCAAAACTAAGACATAACTACACGAACCCAGTGGCGCGACCATTAATGTTGTGGGTCGACCATTAATGTTGTGGGTCGACCATTAATGTTGTGGGTCGGCACTATTTAAGTAATATGGAAGCTTTCATGAAGAATAACTAAACAATTTTTTTTACACTAGAAACGTTTTTTTTTTTTTTTTGTCAAATTCTAATTTCCTCTGCACTCTTCAACAGAAAATACACAACAAGAAACAACAGAAACTTTCAATTGAAATATGCTAACTTAAACCACACATTAAGTGACCCGACACTTCCAGTGACCCGACAATTTGCGTGTATGAGTTGCGTGTGTATGAGGTGTGCGTGTGGGCATTGTGTGTATGAGAGGTGTGTTAGCTAAGTGCGAGGTCTGTGAGCTGTGTGCGAAGTGTGTGAGCTGTTTGTGAGCTGTGTGCGTGAGGCATGTCCGTGTATGAGGCGTGTGAGTGTATGTCTGTGTTCAGGAGGATAATAGTTTTCTAAAGAAAAACCAAAATATTCTCATAAATATTTCAAATGCCCCTTTTAGCTGCAATTATTGTATAACTCTCGTAATATAAATTAATGTAAACACATTTAACCTCTTTTTTTAACAGACGACATTGATGCAGTCCAAGCCTTCGCCATCTTTGGTTTCATCGCCTTGAATGTAGGATTTCTTCTGATTGTTCTCTACATGTTCTGGGAAGGTTGCAAGGGAAATGCTGAGACTGGAATAGCTTCTGCTATCGTCCTCTACATCTCGGGTAATTTCTTTTCTATATTTTCGATATGAGCTGTTCTAATAATACATGTCGATATGCACTGTTCTAATAATACATGCCGATATGCACTGTTCTAATAATACATGTCAATATGCACTGTTCTTATAATACATGCTGATATGCACTGTTCTAATAATACATGCTGATATGCACTGTTCTTATAATACATGTCGATATGCACTGTTCATATAATACATGCCGATATGCACTGTTCTAATAATACATGTCGATATGCACTGTTCTAATAGTACATGCCAATATGCACTGTTCTTATAATACATGTCGATATGCAATGTTCTAATAATACATGTCGATATGCACTGTTCTTATAATACATGTCGATATGCACTGTTCTTATAATACATGTCGATATGCACTGTTCTTATAATACATGTCGATATGCACTGTTCTAATAATACATGCCGATATGCACTGTTCTTATAATACATGTTGATATGCACTGTTCTTATAATACATGTCGATATGCACTGTTCTTATAATACATGTCGATATGCACTGTTCATATAATACATGTCGATATGCACTGTTCTTATAATACATGCCGATATGCACTGTTCTAATAATACATGTCGATATGCACTGTTCTTATAATACATGTCGATATGCACTGTTCTTATAATACATGCCGATATGCACTGTTCTTATAATACATGCCGATATGCACTGTTCTAATAGTACATGCCGATATGCACTGTTCTAATAGTACATGCCGATATGCACTGTTCTAATAATACATGTCGATATGCACTGTTCTAATAATACATGCCGATATGCACTGTTCTAATAATACATGTCAATATGCACTGTTCTTATAATACATGCCGATATGCACTGTTCTAATAATACATGCCGATATGCACTGTTCTTATAATACATGTCGATATGCACTGTTCTAATAGTACATGCCGATATGCACTGTTCTAATAGTACATGCCGATATGCACTGTTCTAATAATACATGTCGATATGCACTGTTCTAATAGTACATGCCAATATGCACTGTTCTTATAATACATGTCGATATGCACTGTTCATATAATACATGTCACTATGCACTGTTCTTATAATACATGCCGATATGCACTGTTCTAATAATACATGTCGATATGCACTGTTCTTATAATACATGTCGATATGCACTGTTCTTATAATACATGCCGATATGCACTGTTCTTATAATACATGCCGATATGCACTGTTCTAATAGTACATGCCGATATGCACTGTTCTAATAGTACATGCCAACATGAGCTGTTCTAAAAGATGTGCGAAATATTTAATAAGATTAGTCT
Source organism: Omphiscola glabra (assembly GCA_964017045.1). Classification (NCBI taxonomy): domain Eukaryota; kingdom Metazoa; phylum Mollusca; class Gastropoda; family Lymnaeidae; genus Omphiscola; species Omphiscola glabra. Next base: position 5,943,902 of record OZ024795.1, on the reverse strand, counting down.
TAGAAATCACTGTTCATAGCTTGTTTAACAGCTCCAGATTGAAATTTTGTTCATTCCAATCATTTAAAAAGGGGAGGGGCGCTAAACTATTTTAAAATATCACAATGTAATTTTAATAATAAAAAAGACATTGGTTTTTTTTTATTTGCCTTAGTTAGTTAAAAAAAATTATTTACTTAAGAGTATCGAAGTTGATGAATTTTTTCTACTTCATTTCACAGAAGGTTGCTATATGAAATTTTATAATGTCCTGACAGGTGTATTTTCACTACATAGTTTTTGTTTTACTTTTCTCTGGTAACATTTTTTCATGGACGCCCATTATTTTTTTTTAAATTCTACTTCACAGCTAGCACCTGGCTAATCTCAGTGGCTATTTACGGTGCCAAACTAGATGACGTTGGGGGCCGGTTTGGCTATTCTTTTGCTTTGGCTGTCTGCGCTCTTATTTTGGCTCTGTTTGGAGGAATTCTTATGACCATTGGAGGGAAGGGCCACTAGAACCACTACAACTATCAGGATTAACCTGGAGACAATCTACAATGTACTCAAACTAACTAAAGCTTTAATTTATTTTGACCAGTAACTTCTGAACATTCCAATATATATATTTAAAATATGTGTTATAATTTTTGTTGATTATTTTTATCATCAATGCTAGTAGAAATGGCGGTGATATTTAGTCTTACTGTAATTTTATTTAATCCACATATTTGATTATTTCATTTGTTGCTGCTCCAGAAATGGGGGGGGGGATTATTTGAGACGTTCATACCCTTATACTAAGATATCCTAGTTTACCCTACTTGCTATTGTGTCCTTGTGCATGGACGTATTTATCCACATTCACACAGGTGTTAGTACATATACTAAAAAGAAAATTGTATGTGGTCATCTCGTGTGTGGCCATAGCATTGTGTGGCCATAGCATTGTGTGGCCATAGCATTGTGTGTGGCCATAGCATTGTGTGTGGCCATAGCATTGTGTGTGGCCATTGCAGTGTGTGTGGCCATTGCAGTGTGTGTGGCCATTGCAGTGTGTGGCCATTGCAGTGTGTGGCCATTGCAGTGTGTGGCCATTGCAGTGTGTGTGGCCATTGCAGTGTGTGTGGCCATTGCAGTGTGTGTGGCCATTGCAGTGTGTGTGGCCATTGCAGTGTGTGTGGCCATTGCAGTGTGTGTGGCCATTGCAGTGTGTGTGGCCATTGCAGTGTGTGTGGCCATTGCAGTGTGTGTGGCCATTGCAGTGTGTGTGGCCATTGCAGTGTGTGTGGCCATTGCAGTGTGTGTGACCATTGCATTGTGTGTGGCCATAGCATTGTGTGTGGCCATAGCATTGAGTGTTGCCTTATCTCTGCTAACATAATATACGGATGTCTACAGTTCATTTTAAAATAGCACTTTACGTTTGTATTCTTCTACGCCATATTTCATTCAATGTATACGTATGTATATTAAAAAATATATACCCGAATGTTGTCTTTGTTGTATGGCTTAATGAATGTTAATGTCTCAAAAAATTAATTGAATGTCATAACAAAAACATTTTTAAATGTTACTTTGGCAAAGAATCAGATTCAAAACACATGTCTTAGAGTAGGGTGAATACTGATCTCAATACTTTTTATAGTAGTTCCCAACCTGTGCGCCACAGAGCCCTGACATCTAAGCGTGCCTCCGAGGCCGCCCCAGGAGACACTTAAACACTAAAAACTGTTTTAAGAGGGTCGACCTATGAGGCGCCCCAATAGAATTGAGTCTAAAAATAAAAGGGTTTGGAACCATTGCAATATTTTATGAAACAATGTGTGAGTTAATGGCCATGCTAGGAGAGTGGGGTGAATGGTGGTACATGACCAGATCGTCATTTTACATGCAAAATATATGATTTTAAGGTATAATTTGGAAATAAACCTGTAAATCGTTGATTTGCCACGGGTAAAGCTTGTGTTGGTTACCAGAGGCAATTTTATTGTGAAGAATGTTTACCACAAACATGTAGGGGTTAGTTAGGGGTTCTCATTCCCGGGGTTTTCGCTTATTCCGGGAAAACTGGAATAGTTTTCCTCATCCCGGATTCCTGTGATAAAATTAATATAATTACAATTTATTAGAAACTGAAAAAACTAAAAAATAGTTTACTTAGATAATTATTTTCAGTAGAGTTAATGTTAGTTGAGAGGTTGGTCACTTACTACTAGTTGTTTCCTTATTGCACGGATTATACTTAGCAATGGATGACAAGGTAATAGTGTGCTTGTTAACCACAGGTCGGATATAACCACCTGAAAACAAAAACAGCAGAGTTTTGCATTCTTCACAGCTCGTTTAATATTAATTTAGAATCCGTCGCTAATTTTTTACTAACAAACGTTTCTAACAAGTTATAACAAGCAAATGCTACTGTAACAAGCAAATGTTTATAGGCTGGGCTCACCACGCTGTACATACAATTTAACAAACATAATCATGAACTTAAAAATATAAAGTAAGTTCGACACATGAGGTCTTGTGATATAAAGTAAGTTAAACACACGAGGTCTTGGGATATAAAGTAAGTTAAACACACGAGGTCTTGGGATATAAAGTAAGTTAAACACACGAGGTCTTGGGATATAAAGTAAGTTAAACACACGAGGTCTTGGGATATAAAGTAAGTTAAACACACGAGGTCTTGGGATATAAAGTAAGTTACACACACGAGGTCTTGGGATATAAAGTAAGTTACACACACGAGGTCTTGGGATATAAAGTAAGTTACACACACGAGGTCTTGGGATATAAAGTAAAGTTATAATACACACACGAGGTCTTGGGATATAAAGTAAGTTAAACACACGAGGTCTTGGGATATAAAGTAAGTTACACACACGAGGTCTTGAGACACTCGAGCTTCTAGAACAAAGGTTTTCAGCCTATGGGAGGTCACCAGCGACGTCATTTAAGATGTTTTTTTCAGGGTAGTTGGGGGGGGGGGAACTAAAACTCAGCCAGCTTGTTGAGATGATAATTACTTGAGGCGCCACAGTACATATATATATAAATAAGAATTACCAGATTATGACTGATGTACCTAGTGGGAACAAAACTTTCAAATTCAGGGAGAAAAAGTTGGGGGGGGGGGGGCGATCCTCTGCCCTACCAAAATAGACATCCCTGGAGGTGACCCCAGATAACGGATTTGCTGTGGGCTCGCCAGCAAAACAATAGATTTAGAGAAGTAGTGATTTTTAAATAGTTTTCTTTTTTTTAAATTTGTGTCTTATAATAGTTGGAGTTACAGTTTACAACATGTCGTCAACAACATGTCATTGAATGTGCCGTCATTGGCATGTCATTTAATATGTCGCCAATGTCATGTCATTAAATATGTCGCCAATGTCATGTCATTGAAATGTAATCATTTACATTATTGTGGAACAGTAAGTTTGAATATAGAACTTTCTTTTTTCATTTCCCGCACCGGGTGACACCCACGCCTCACACTGGGTGACACCCAGGGTCGCCATCTCAAAAAATATAATTTACGGACAAATATTCTAAATCTTCTCAATTTTTATGGGCAAGCAAAATTGTAAAAATCCTTTATATTAACGTCGCTTTTGTTCGCGTTTCTTTCTGGCTGGGTGGCAAAATTTTCTGGACGGCTTATTGACCCACTTCCTGTCAATCTATCGAATTGAAACTTGGCACATAGACTCGTTGCCGATGACAACGCATTTTATCAAATTGTCAGCCCCTACCCCAACCCCCAAAAATCAATTGTTGAAGATGGAGGAAATATGATGCCACTGATTGGAAGATGAAGGAAATATGATGCCACTGATTGGAAGATGGAGGAAATATGATGCCACTGATTGGAAGATGAAGGAAATATGATGCCACTGATTGGAAGATGAAGGAAATATGATGCCACTGATTGGAAGATGAAGGAAATATGATGCCACCGATTGGAAGATGGAGGAAATATGATGCCACCGATTTCACGAAATAAAATATTCCCGATAGTTGCGTTAAATGAGTTTCTTTTTAAGAATAATATTATTCCTAATGCGTATTTTCTTCTATATATCAAGGGTCCACGATCAATTTATTGATCATTATGGCTCCTATGAATGTAGAGGGACTTGGTTTAATATTTCATATTACGTTTAATGCGTAATACTTTCTTTTGTTTTCCTGAAACATGTTGGTGAAATAATTCTGCGGTTCTTTAAAAGCGGGTGGGTGATTTGAATATTAATATAGTTCAGAGGCGTGAAGAAAATGTGTAGTTGCGAGCCTTTGTGGGGGGAGCACTAATTGGGATTCTTATAAAGTATGAAACTTGTATTCATGTTTAGCTCGATATTGCATGTTATAAAGAATTTATACGAAATATTTCGTTTTGACGAGTTGTTTTTATTATTATAGGATTGTATGTGAAAATTATGAAACTACAAAAATCAAATCCAACTATATTTCTATGAATCTATGAACTATGTTGAAACTGAAATATGATTTTTTTCTATGACTCTATGTCATTTCACCATGAGACATAAGTCTAGTTTTAAGCGTTAGACCATTGTATGATATTCTCATCACTTTTCTCTTAAATGTCAGTATAAATTTTTATAGCAAGCTTCAAAGAACTTACTTTACACTGTCTCATTCTTTATGGATATCTTAAGTCCTTACGGACATCTTAAGTCCTTACATATATCTTATGTCCTTATGGAGATTTTAAGTCCTTATGGATATCTTAAGTCCTTATGGACATTTTAAGTCCTTATGGATATCTTAAGTCCTTATGGACATCTTAAGTCCTTACGGACATCTTAAGTCCTTACATATATCTAATGTCATTATGGAGATTTTAAGTCCTTATGGACATTTTAAGTCCTTACGGACATCTTAAGTCCTTACAGATATCTTATGTCATTATGGAAATTTTAAGTCCTTACGGACATCTTAAGTCCTTACAGATATCTTATGTCATTATGGAAATTTTAAGTCCTTACGGACATTTGTGGGCGAGTCATTTTAGATCATATTTTATGACATTTTATGTAAATTTAAGGACGATTTTCAATCCTGGGGACACCAATTGCTAATTTGACAGAGCTCCCTAGGGTCTGTTTCATACCATATCTACGCTAAATGCCCACTGACAGAGAGCCACGAAAACCAAGTGCCACGAGAACAGGATGCGACAAGAGCAGGGTGCCACCAGAGCAGGGTGCCACCAGAGCAGGGTGCCACCAGAGCAGGGTGCCACCAGAGCAGGGAGTCACTGGAGCAGGCTGCCACCAGAGCGCCTATTGCGTTTTTTTTTTTAAAATGTATTTCTTAAATGCACAAGGCTGTTACAGACGTGAACACTTTAATAGATTTTTTTTCTTTGAGTACTGAATATAAAGAATCTATGGTTTACCGTTTTTCTATGGTTTACAGTTTTTTCTATGGTTTACCGTTTTTCTATGGTTTACCGTTTTTCTATGGTGTACCGTTTTCCGATAATATAATTCAGGAGGGAGGCAAAAAGTTGGGTGAATTTTTAAAGAAGATACCAATATATGATATTCATTTAAAGTTACTGACATCTAAAATAGTTTTTTAAAACATAATTTACTTTGAAAACATTTTTTCTTCGTAGTTCATTAGCGTGAAAAGTTTTGGGTAGGCTTAGAAGATAACAAAATTCTTTATAAGTTAATATGTATAAATAGACATCTCTTTATATATAGGGAATTATTAATAAGAAAAGTCTGATTTACGTCTACCCAAATATACATTTCAAGGGCATGGGAAATTTCATATTACTTTTAAATAGTTTATTTCTTAAATTTAAAGGATGGTGATTTACATATTCATTAAGATAAGTAATGCGTACATTGGGATTAGACAAATGAAAACTGATACCAACCAGAAACGCTAACTCACAAAGCGAAGCTCGGATCCATGTTTGATCTTTGTTATATTTATGGGTTAGGGTAGTAGTTCTCAACCTATGGGGCACGAACCCTTCGCGGGACGCATGACGAAATGTTAGAGGTCGGTAAAGAAATTTTTTAGGGTGGGGGTGGTGGTTGTTGTGTGCGAAATGTGATTTTTTTCTTATTTGAATATTATTTACTAGTGATCGGACTAGTTTCTCAATGTTCCTATACGCCGACTTCACTACAGCTGAATAAAATAAAACTATGATTCATTCTAACTCCGCCTTGGCTGGTCCCAGGCCCGAGTGCAAAAGGAGGAGGGCAGGCGTGATGTCAGCTACCCCACTAGTAAAAAAAACCAAACTGGTACAAAAACGCCAACAAGAAGGGGGAAAAAACAAACAATTTCAGCCCTGATAAGAGAGGGCTCTTCTCTCCTTGCGACCAAAGCCAGGTTATATTGGACGTCTCAAAGCCGAGGACCGTTCTTTCAAGGGCAATACAAATAGGCTCGTGAAATGTTAGAACCATGTCAAGTATATATAAAACAGGAAAATCAGCACAAGTAGCGGCAGATTAACATTTGCCATAGAAAGATCCTGAACATCGAATGGCCAAACACCATCACCAACAAAGACTTACTGGAAACGACATACCAAGAGACTATGAATGAATACATCATAAGGCAAAGATAGAGTGGATAGGGCTTACTCTCCATAAACCCCATATAACATCACCAGACAATCACTAACATGGAATCCACAGGGAAAAAGAAAGCGAGGAAGACATCAATAACTACATAAGCTAGAGGCAGACACACAAAGTATGGGATACAAATGGAAGCAACTGGAAAGGAATGCACAGGACCGAGATGAGTGGCAAATTCTTGTAGACGGTCTATGCCCCAGAAGGGTTAAAAGGCATAAGTAAGTAAGCATACGACAGCCGCGCAGCCTACATAGCAAGGGCCGTGCGGCGGGGAGTCGGTGGTCTAATGCGCAGGAATCGTAACTTTTCCTAAATTAGCGTAAATCGGTCCGTAACCCTAGCGTAAGAAGGGGTGGGGGTCACTCCACGGGCCAGCTTATTTTTTTTAAAAATAAATATGACTGTGGGTGTGTGGGGGGGGGGGGGAGAGATTTTCGGTCAAAAGCAACGACAAAAAAATAATAAGACGTAGAGCGTAGTTTTATGTTCCAAAATGCAATTTATCAAATAAATTTTGACCCGTCCACTTAATTCCGCTAAATTTTCAGACTTGCCCAAGGCGCCGCTTTTTCTCGTCATGTCCATGAGGATAAACAAAAGATTTTTTTGGACTTAAAGTATTGGCAACTAACATACAGTTTAGTAGGATCGGGTTTTGTGGATGGGTGATATGTCCAAGTGGGGGGGGGGGGGTCATTATATTGAGAATGGCATTTTCTGCAACTTACGAGATTTTTTTCATTGAAGGGAGGCGGACATAAACCTAGACCCAACCCGGGGTGTGGACAAATACCCCAGCAACACCACTTCTTATAAGACATTAATAAATAATCTTTCAACGGAGCCCCCAAAATGTCGACTCACTAAACGCCACCGGAAGCAAGATTCATCGGCGCCCTCGATTTCTACCCTACACTCCGATGAAAATGATCACTAATTTTTGGGTGACGATAGATACACTGCCTAGTGGCGTAGATAGTATTAGTGCCACCATGCTATGGGGGACAAATATTTTTGCCGCTCTCCGTTTCACGATACAAACTCTGCAGTTGTCCGAAAATGATGCACCTCCATATTAAGAAAAAGTGACACCTGGGTGAACAACCCCATCCTCCCCTTTTCTTTGGAAGTGGCGTATCTAGAGTCTTTGGCGTCAGGGGACATGATTCATATTTAACCCCTCCCCCCAACCAATCTCTGAAACGAATAATTTTTAACCATTATGTCCCATTAAACCCAATTTGGTGCCCACGTTAGTCTGGCGCCCCGGGACGTTTGTCCCATCTGCCACACCTACGCCTCTGACCACTGCCCCACCCCCACCCCCCACCCACGGAGGAAAATGTCTGAAAGAAACACTGGTCTGGACTGTACACGCAATTCTTTATTATTTTAAGTATTTAAGCCAAAAAAATATTGTGAAACTATTACGGGTTCTGGTTTTGGTAGGGTACGTTGCTGCATCCATATACTGGCATATGTGCAACGGTTGGGGAAGCGATGCTGCCATCCTAACGGCTCCTTGCAGATGCCAGGGCAGCCTTGAAGCTTTCGATAGATGTCGAATTCACGGCGGTATTGTCCAGGTGGTTCCAAGCGATTATTGTGCGTGGAAAGAATGACTGTTTATGGTGCCTTGTGTTACTCCGAGGCACAGTGAAGCATTTGCTATTGTTCCAGGTGTAATTGCTCATGGGGTTGTCAGAGGTTAAGTCAGTGTTCAGTGACTATTTGGCTCTAATTAATCGACCTGGCTTCTGTGGGGTGAGATAATTGTTTGCTGGGATTGCCGGCACTAGCTACATGGCCACTTTATATAAGAATGTTAGGCGGATCTTTTCTCGTCTGTCCTTGAGGGAGGGGTGCAATGACAATTTTAAATATGGGGATATAAGAAATAATAAAATATAAATATACAACTTCAAGATGTTCGTTGTCCTTGAGTGTATTTTTTAAACGTCAAAAGAGAAAAGAGTTATTTAAGACAAAACAAGATATAAACTCTTGTAGTGGTAAATAGATTAACCTTTTAACGATTATCTAAGATAAAACCAGGTACCAGTTATCGATAAATGCGCTTCAGACGTAAAGGCGTTACAACATAAGGCATAAGGATTTGTACGACCACATATATCTTACTTAATTTCAACATAAGAATGTTTAAAACCTCTTAATCATTGCTTATTGAAAGTCTCAGTAGGTCTATCATAGTATATGCTCACACTCACTGATACTGTTGACTGTTGTCAATTTGTAATCAAATGTCAAAAGTAAAGTAAAAGTAAAAGTTCTAAATTCCTAAATTAACTAAAAGTAGGGCTTAGTAGTTTAATAGTAATAGTACTAAGCCTATGGCCTATATATATATATACCTTAATAATTAATTTTTAAGTTTTATCGTTAAATTGTATGTACAGCGTGGTGAGCCCAGCCCTAGGCTGGGGTACCACGCTATAGAAAAATACCAATAATAATAATAATATATTTAAAACATAGCCTTACTTTTTATGTTTGCTCATCACTCTGTGATATAGTTTATATTCTTTTATTTTTTGAGGTTGAAGTTAAAGCTATGAAAATTTAAGTTAAAAATAGGTAAAATTTACTGATCAATAACTTTAGGCTAATTAAGATAGATTTAGGGTTCAGGCTAGGTTTAGGGATAGATTTAGTGTTCAGGTTAGGTTTAGGGATACATTTAGGTCATTTTTTAAATTATTTTTTACGTTTTATTCTTAATTTTAATTGTCACAGCAATCAAGTTGGCAGCCTTGTTAAAAAATACGTGGTACAATCTATCCGAATTTTAACTTAATTTTAAAAAAGGTTCAATTATATAGGCCTAATATATAAAAAGTTTCTCAAAATTATTATGTAGAAGACCTCTTTGTCCTCCCTATAAGTTAGTATAAGTGCATTCTGTGTATTTCTGGAAAGCATGAGTGCCACTCCTTTTGTTGTGAGCCACATTTTCATCTTCGTGGCCTGAGTATAGCAGCAGCTCCCCTGTACTGAGCTTTATCTCACCTGAGCCTGTCCATCGAGACTCACTTATTCCTAAGATGGCTAGCAGCAACTTAGACAGTTTTTCCAGTGTCGAAAATGGTCCTGACGTTCCATGTTCCTAGTCTGGTGATGGTCCTAGTGGAGAGGATGGTTGTCCGCTGAGTGGTTTCTAGTTGGCTTTCGCCACCCAGCTTCATTAATCCTGTTAGGAGACCCATCCTTTCCATGGTCCAAGCTTCCTTTTGAAATCGTTGTTTGTGTTTTTGTAGCAAGGCTTTTTTTACAGGGAAAGGGTGCTAGCCCTTCGCCCAATCCTACTCCTTTCTCACCCGGGCTTGGGACCGGCTACTGCGAAGTTGTAAGGTATCTTAACAGTAAATATATAAACATAACGTATGTAACATGAAGACAATATCTTCTTGCAGTGCCTGGTGGGATCGAGTTAAGCTGGCGTCAAAAAGTTGACTACTAAAAGTAGATAACCGACATATTTAATACAATCTGCGGTCACTTTGTTTTGGAGACGTGTATTTGCTATTGATATTAATTTATATTGAGTGGATGTACATTGCTGCAATGTATTTTTCTAGTTTGGTTTTTATATTGTACTTCCACCCACTTACTTTCCATTCAGGGACTTGTGCCTATTCTTATTCTTTTCTTTCATTTTTTAGATATAGTAAGTATATAAAAATATATTATGTAAATTTAATTTATAATTATATTTTATCCCATCCTCTTTATCACGGACACTTAGGATCGACCTGTTCGGGACAAATTCTTTCTCTCAGTCGAGGACTGAAAGATATAAAAATTCTTCTGTTCCCCAATCTTTTGGAATTTACCAGCATGTTCCCCCAGAAGTCACAAATCTAAATGAGAACTAATAAATCCCAGTTATGACTAAGGGAGTTCACTGAATGGCTATTTTTTTCACTAGTGAAATCATTTAATGTAGATGTCTTGTGTTCAAATTGTTTTAGTTGAAAAATGTGGACTTTATTAAAATATCTATTTATTTTTTATTTATGTGCTGAAAATTTTTATGTACATTGCAATCAAAAAACATTTCCATTTGTTTGGATCAATGAAAGAATCCTATCTTATATTCAGTTTCCTGTTATACTGATGAAGGCATTTGCCAAAACGTTTGAATTTATATAGCATCTAAACATAATTAAAGCTTAGAATATATTGTTTTATTTACACAATTTGTAAGTCTCTTATTAATCTAGATTGAAATGAGGCTTTGTCCCAAACAAAAAAGTCAAGAACTAATTGCCATCTTGTTGTAAAAGTTTATTGAATTTATATTTATTTATTTCATGTTTACAGCATTTCTAAAGTGGAGATGGATGAAGAAGATGAAGTAGAGTTTCCATTTGATTTATCCGAGTGGATGGTGCTTGATGATGATGTTGGGGAAGCTGAATGTAGTCCACTGGATCACAGTCGAGACAATGAAGGAAATAACACAACACAGTCTTCTGAAACTGTTCTTAATGAAAGTGTCAAACCTGAAGAACAATCACAACCTGAGACACATGAGAGCAAATCATCAAGTCAAACTGTCAAAGTCACTTCTAAAATAGACACGAAAGAGGACAGAAATAAAGACATATTAGACAAGTCCTTGCAGTCAACAAAGTTACCCATCCCTGTGAGTAGCAAATCGAACAAAAGTCCTCATGGCTCTACCGAGTTGAAGAATACAACAAACTCTGGTCGTGCTGTAGCAACTGATGCTAAAGCCAAACAAGAATGCCACACAACATCAGCGTCTGCCAAAGCTGTCAGCGCTTCTCCCAAAGCTGTCAGTGCTTCTCCTAAAGCTGTCAGTGTGTCTCTCAAAGCTGTCAGTGCATCTCCCAAAGCCGTCAGTGCATCTCTCAAAGCTGTCACTGCTTCTCCCCAAGCTGTCACTGCTTCTCCCAAAGTTGTCACTGATTCTTCCAAAGCTGTCGGTGCTTCTCCTAAAGCTGTCAGTGCATCTCCAAAAGTAGTTGGCTCTAGTTTGAGCAAAGCCCCTGGAACACCATTAGTCACAAAATCTGCTGAAGTTGAAGCAAAGAGTTCTTTGAGCAAATCTGTAACAACTTCGACAGTTCCATCCAAACATGCTGAGCCGACGATTGCTCAAAGTGGCTCTAGTAAAACTGAACATGTTGGTGTCTCAATTACACAAGTGGCCTCCGTCGCAACATCGACGGTGAGTGGCAACGTCAACGATTCTGTGTCTACAATCACTGCTTCTGTGATGAAGAACCTAGCCTCTAGCATAGGTACAAATGGAGCAGCTGTAAAACCAGAGGCTGTCGCTGTGATTGCATCATCTACTAAGACTAGCAGTCCGCCAGCAAATAGCCAGCCACTAAAGGCAACTGCTACTCCACTCTCTAACCTAGCTAATTTAAAGTCATCCAGCCAGATCCAATCAGCTGGCCAGACCAAGTCAACCAGCCAGACCCAATCATCTGGCCAGACCCCGTCATCCAGCCGGACCCAATCATCTGGCCAGACCAAGTCAACCAACCAGACCCAATCATCTGGCCAGACCAAGTCAACCAGCCAGACCCAATCATCTAGCCGGACCCAATCATCCGGCCAGACCCAATTTTCTGGCCAGACAAAGTCATCCGGCCAGACCCAATCATCTGGCCAGACCAAGTCAACCAGCCAGATCCAATCATCTAGCCGGACCCAATCATCCGGCCAGACCCATTCATCTGGTCAGACGAAGTCATCGGGCCAGACCCAATCATCTGGCCAGACCCATTCATCTGGTCAGACGAAGTCATCGGGCCAGACCCAATCATCCGGCCAGACCCATTCATCTGGTCAGACGAAGTCATCGGGCCAGACCCAATCATCTGGCCAGTCGAAGTCATCCGGCCAGACCCAGTCATCAAATTCAATCTCTTCTCAAAAGGTTAAAATAAGTAAACCAGATAGCTCAGAGCTAGAAAATTTGAATGATTCAAGACCAGAAATCAAATCAGCTTCAAAGTCAGGAAATGCTGTAACTAAGGAAGCACCAAGCAAGTCAGAATGTACAATAAGAAGTAAACAAGAAACCACAGAGACTGCTCATTCTGATAAATCCAGAAAAGCGCTGTTAAAACCGACTTCGACACACCCTGGAAACACATCATCCATTTCAAGTGTCCACCCGATAAAGTCAACTCCACCAAATGTAGTCACCGCAGCCATCTCTCTTTCACAGCCGTCTATCAGTAGCTCTCAAGAAAACAGCATTGCCCCAAGTGGCAAGACAGAGCTGTCCAGTTCTAGCATCAGCCAGACTACTGAAATGGTTATCACTCCAGTGGTGACTACCAAGTCATCTTCCAACTTTTCTCAGAAAATAACGGCATCACAACAGCCACACACTGCACACACGCCCAAGATAAATGTACAAAAGCATGTTAAGGTTGACACTGAGAGCATAGCGGCAGTCATGGAAGCAGTGGACAAGTTCAATGTGGAATCTGGTCGCCAACAGTCCTTTGATTTTGATGGCTCGGATATCTCAGACACTGAGTTAGATGACGTCATCAATCTTGAAGTCCAACAAAAGCTTGCCGCTGGAGGCAAAAGGGACAGAACTGAAACCAAATCAGAGCCGGCCAAAAAAAGATTAAAAGTTGATGAAACTGTGGCACCGCCTAATCTAGGAGCTCCTGACATGGTGACAAAACCAGATGCTAAGAAAATACAGGGGCCTGGGTGTAGTCCAAGCAGTAACAAAAAAGAAAAAACTGAAATTCTGGTCGTGGAGAAAGTGAAGCCTGAAAATAAAACTAAAGTGGGTGTCATGGCATCAACCCCAATGAGCACAGACACAAGCGGCCCATCTATGTCAGAGACGCCCATCAGTTCAGTCCCCACTAAAGCTATGTCCAAACGTATCATACGCAGATTTCATAGATCAACTCAGACGACCATCAAGGAAACAGAAAATAAGCAGTTGCAGTGCATTATCCGAAGTCTGGGACCGGGAGTTCGACCCAAAACTACCGCTGAGTTAGGTGTGCAGACTGTTGGACCAAAGAAACCAGATTGGAGAGATGAAATACGACATCTTAAACTTTTACCAGACACAGTCAAACCAGAGGTCTTCAAAATCATTTCTGATTTTGATATCAATAGAGGTCTGGAAAATATTACTTCAGGTATTTTTCTGGTCTTTGTTATGTTGACCTTGTTTAAGTCAGCTATTTAATGTACCGGTACCATTTACACCATCTTTATTTACAATTGATTTTGTATATGAGTTCAAATATTTCCAATAAACCAAATAATTGTGTTCCCATCAAATAAAGAGAAACCTTCCACTAATGTTGAGGAAATTAGGTTTTAAATTGAATTAAGTGATCTGCACCGTCTTTTAGTTGTTGTTATTCAACCATAGAAAAGGTTTGCTACATAGAAAAGGTTTGCTACATAGAAAAGGTTTGCTACATAGAAAAGGTTTGCTACATAGAAAAGGTTTGCTACATAGAAAAGGTTTGCTACATAGAAAAGGTTTGCTACATAGAAAAGGTTTGCTACATAGAAAAGGTTTGCTACATAGAAAAGGTTTGCTACATAGAAAAGGTTTGCTACATAGAAAAGGTTTGCTACATATTATGTAGTGTTGACATTAGATGGCCTCAAGCCAAAATGTCCATTTATTTGACCTGTCCTGTCTTTGTAAAGCTTAAGAATATCTTGTTCCACTATTGATTTCTTTTGACACGAGTAACATAAACAATATATTCTTTTCACAGTAACCTACAAATATGGCATCAGCTTGGGTCATATTAGCGCAACAGATCTTGGGAAGGGTTCATTCAGAGAAAATATCCTCTTCAAGTCAGAGAGCTTCAGTTTTATTTCCTTGGAACAAAGCATTGGGTAAATATTTCATGTTTGAGCAAATAGAAATAGAGCAGCTTAACATCTGTAACCTTGATGGCCTTGTCTAAATATGTACACTTGAACTTTCTTTTTTCTTGAACAATTTGGATCAAGATTTGTCAGAGTTCCGGTATCTAAATGGTCAACTGATTTATTATTGTTAATATATGTCAATGGACTTATTTTGATCTAAATACATAGGATGTATACACTTTTTTGAGTGATGAAGTGCTTCATCTAATGGACTGCAATGAGAACTTATTGTGAATGTCTCAAGAACCATTCTTTAAAATTTGGTTTTCTCTTAATACTATTATGCTTTGATTGTCTCGAGTACCAACAGTACTTTATACAATGATTGTCTCAAGTATCAACAGTACCATATACAATGATCCCTAGTCTATTGAGGGGGTTAGGTTCCAGAAACCCCAGCCTAAGGTAAAAATCCGTAGTGTCCTTATATTATTATAAGCAGATATACACGGCATTTGCTGGGATTGCATTCCGAACGAAGAAACCTACAGTCTGCAGCCTTATAATTATTCCGATCCCAGTGGGCTACCAATCCCGTCGGTATGCCATTTCCCAGTGGGATTCTGATCCCTCTGGATCCCTATTCCAGTATGAACGCGATCCCGGTGGTATCTCGATACCAGTGGGATAAGGATACTGGTGGAATCCGATAGTTGTAGGATTCCCGTACCGATCTGGGTAGGTTAGAGCTTTCCTATGGGATTCCGATTCGAGTGGGATCCCGATCCCGTTAGTATCTCGTTTCCCAGTGGGATCCCTTTTCCTGGTGGGATCCTCTTCTCTGATAGGATCCCATTTCCTGATAGGATCCCGATACCGGTTGGATCCCAATAGCTGTCGGATCCCTAAACTGGTGGGGTAACGATCTCGGTAGGTTTGAGTTTTCCTATTGAATCTCGAACCGAGTGGGATCCTGAACCTGTTAGTATACCGTTTCCTGGTGGATCCTCCTCTCAGATAGGATCCCATTTCCTGATAGGATCCCGCTACTCGATTGTTTCGCGTTACCGCGGGGTTGAATTTACTGCTGTATCTCATTAACATTACTATAAGCATTTATATCTTTTGTTTATTTATATAAGTATATGTTGGGCTATACAAATAGTGAATCTTCCAGTACAGCAAGCAAGTACAAATCTGTTGCTAATAAAGTCTTATATGGGGGAGGTTGAAGCAATAGCAATATACAACATGCAGAGTAGGGGAAAACTTAAAAGATAACAAAAACTAAACAAAGAACATTTCGGCTAAATAGTCTTGGACAGCAGACAAAGATGGACCTAAAGAAAAAATTAGCTCAAAGAATTCGGAAGTCAACTCAAAGTACACGAGAAAGCATAGAAAACAAAAAAAAGCATATTGATTTGCGTGTAGAAGTTTCCAAAGAAATCACACAATTTGCATTAGAGATTAAAAGGAAATGTAATAACTACAAATAAAATATGATGGTTACCATAATGCAGTGAATATTGCATAGATGCGGTATTTAAAGACGGAAGATCTGAGTTAGATAACATGAAAGAGAAACAGTAGGTAAGAAGGCTTTCGCTCTACCTAATACTGTTTGGAACTCTAGGCTAATAATGACAGAGACACATTTAGAATGGTAAGTTGTTGTTTTATATATGGTTCAGAAAGAAATATTAGGTGGCAAAAAATAATTGAAATAAATACAACAGATAGAGGAACGAAGTGCTCTAGGATTGGTCATATGCTATAGTGTAAGGGTTTCAAGAGAGTTAGCACGTAAAAGAAAACAAGACATTTATGACATTTAATGTTAAGGTCCCTTATGTGTTTCAATTTCTTCTCCAAACTCACTCTGGCTGTTGTTCACAATAGCTGTAATGGACATATCAGTCTCGCCTTTATGGTCACTTCTATTTCAGTGAGATGGCACATTGCTTGTCATGAGCAATGTTTTGTAGGTGCCCACTGAACCTATCATCAAGTCACTGTCCTGTCTCTCCCACTTAGTACATTAAGCAGCATTTATAAACAGTTGTAGGTGCGCACTGAACCTATCATCAAGTCACTGTCCTGTCTCTCCCACTTAGTACATTAAGCAGCATTTATAAACAGTTGTAGGTGCGCACTGAACCTATCATCAAGTCAGTGTCCTGTCTCTCCCACTGAGTACATTAAGCAGCATTTATACACAGTTGTGTAAACAACATTCTGGCAGATACAAGAGAACCCAGCTTTGATTTGAGTCAGACCCTTAGGGAAGTCAATTTAATTGGTTGGAATAGTGTAAGGACAGGACTTACTGCGGCTATGGCCACTTGGCTTAGTTCCAAAATGGGAGGGAGTGGTTTTAAGCTGGCCATGACCAAGTAGGTCATATAAATGCCTTTCACATCTAAATACTAAGAGACTTAGTGATGAGAAGATGTTGCTTGCATTCTTGTCAGCTAGCAATATGGAGCGATTTTTTAAATAAAAAATGTGTTAAGCATAGAAATTATGAGGGTGATATGTGAGGATATGTTTTGTTCTGTCATCATCGGCATGTGGTTTGCATGCTTCGTCTGGTTATATTTTGTATCCTTTAAAGGGCAAATGAAAGGACTGTTTCTGGATAATCCTTACAAAGGAAACAAAATATCAGTTCATTCCCTTTGTCACAAAAGTCTTCATCAGACTGACAAAGTCGGCATTCTTGAAGTAGTTGTGTAAGGGAATGGAGTTCCTATATGATTTCAGGCGGGAGGAAGGTGTAAGATGTGGACATAGAACGCTTGTTCTGTTAGATATATGGGTGTAGTACCAGACTTACTTTATTCCCAAGACCTCATGTGTCAAACTTACTTTATATTGCTTGTAATTATCAAATATTGATCTGTTTAAGATTGAATTGAACGTATCCCAAAATATTCCCTGTCCAAATGAGTTAAAGTTATGATGATGTAGACATTATTTAAAAAATCATTTAAACAATTGCTGTGGTGGTGGGACAGGTGATGAAAAAAGCATGAATTTTCGGGGCTAGCCAGGATGGTAGACATGTTGTGACTGCTTCATGCAGGAATGTTTGAAGGGCAAACTGACCTTACTTTCTCATCACTTCTTTACAGTGTGGTCAAACTTTTCTTTACCGATAAAGATAGTTTTGTTGGAATGATGACTCAGATACGGAAACTAAGAATAGGTCAGCGCTATTTGGTGGTCACTGTCTCAGCATCACTAGATGAAAGTGAGAGAGATCCTGCTTGTCCTTTGTCTGTTGTGAAAGGTAAGCCACCATAGAGAGCAGTAGTTTTTAAACTCTTGGATGGAGTTTAGCAAAATGGGCAGTCATTTTTAAACTCTTGGTTTGTAGTTTGGGAAAATGGGCAGTCGTTTTTAAACTCTTGGATGGAGTTTAAGAAAATGGGCAGTAGTTTCTAAACACTTGGATTGAGTTTAAGAAAATGGGCAGTAGTTTCTAAACACTTGGATTGAGTTTAAGAAAATGGGCAGTAGTTTTTAAACTCTTGGATTGAGTTTAAGAAAATGGGCAGTAGTTTTTAAACTCTTGGTTGGAGTTTGGGAAAATGGGCAGTAGTTTTTAAACTCTTGGTTGGAGTTTGGGCAAATGGGCAGTAGTTTTTAAACTCTTGGTTGGAGTTTGGGAAAATGGGCAGTAGTTTTTAAACTCTTGGTTGGGATGGAGTTTGGGAAAATGAGCAGTAGTTTTTAAACTCTTGGTTGGAGTTTGGGAAAAGGAGCAGTAGTTTTTAAACTCTTGGATGGAGTTTGGGAAAATTGGGCGGTTATGTCTCAATGATTAGCTGAGTTTTTTTTATAGTATTTTAACTTTCTATTGCAGACCTGTTATCCCCTACATTTTGACCCTAGAAACTAAATTTTTAAGCATACAGCTTCAACAAACCTAAAAAAACTAAGTTTTCGAGAGTTGTTTCTTTTCTTAGCTTTATTTTTAATAAATAAATGATTGAGGTGTTATCAGTAAACAAAAAAAGTTACCGCACTATTTGTGTTAACAACATAAGGAATCGAATAAGAAATAAGAATGACATCCTTCAACAAATGGGAAATAACTTGTAAATTTCTTTATGTTAACATACATAAGCAGCTAGGCAGTAGAGTCGATTTCCTGACACAACTTGTGTTTAATTGTAAACGGCTTCCCCCCCCCCCCCCCCCCAAACCCCAAACCTCCCCCTGACCAAACTACTCTTTGGAGCTTAAAACTACGTTTTAGAGAGCTGAAAACTACTCTGACACTAACCCGGGGGTAAACAGGTCTGTATATTGCATTACTTACTGCTCAGTCACTGTTGTATTTAACTATCAATATTCCAGCATTACTATTTTGACATTTCAGCCACTGTTGTGTTTGACCAGAATTTCTCTTCCACTTACTTCCTCAATTACTCTAAAGGTAAGAACTTATATTAACTTCAGTGGAAATGATAGGTACGTTTTTGTATAGAACGTGGCAGTTTTGATTCTATTTAAGGTCTGTGGTAACATTAATGTAAGTCCAGGCAGAGCAAGATACACAATATAGTTTAGATGGTTAGTGTTGTCTGCTGGCTAGAGCCTGTTGTCTGCTGACTGGAGCCTGTTATCTGTTGGCTGGAGCCTGTTGTCTGTTGGCTGGAGCCTGTTGTCTGCTGGCTGGAGCCTGTTGTCTGCTGGCTGGAGCCTGTTGTCTGCTGGCTGGAGCCTGTTGTATGACTAATGTCAGGTCAACCTTAATATCTGGAGGAAGTCGCCATTTTAAGAAGCGCTGAAAGATGGAGATTTATGGTGACATCAGCCGGACACTCAACTGTGAAATTGTATGAAATATTGTGTTGATGAATTGATCGCCTCATGAACAGAACGGTTGCTAACATGATGCCACGATGACAACAGCTAATACTATTCAATAGTCCACCTGGTGTCAGAGACTCAAGTGTCTTGCTGTTTGATGGTTTCAAGACAATAAATTTCTCTTATGTACATTTCAATAAATTAAAGGTTTAGACATGACGATGGTTAGGTTAAGATCACAAATAAAGGTATTGACCTAAACAATCCTAGTGTGTGATTGTCCAAGAAGAATAGATCACAAATAAAGGTATTGACCTAAACAATCCTAGTGTGTGACCATCCATTGACCTAAACAATCTTAGTGTGTGACCATCCATTGACCTAAACAATCCTAGTGTGTGACCGTCCATTGACCTAAACAATCCTAGTGTGTGACCATCCATTGACCTAAACAATCCTAGTGTGTGACCATCCATTGACCTAAACAATCCTAGTGTGTGACCATCCATTGACCTAAACAATCCTAGTGCGTGACCATCCATTGACCTAAACAATCCTAGTGTGTGACCATCCATTGACCTAAACAATCCTAGTGTGTGACCATCCATTGACCTAAACAATCCTAGTGTGTAACCATCCAATGACCTAAACAATCCTAGTGTGTGACTTCAATGAAGAATCAGAACAGAGAAAGTAAAGATTGTTCTGCTTGAACTCACAAACAAAACAGATTTGGACCAAATCTGCACTGAACTATGTATTCCACCATCACTTGGATGACTCCATCACTTGCCTGTAAGATGTGGGCATATCACACTTGTGTGGGACTCCATCACTTGCCTGTAAGATGTGGGCATATCACACTTGTGTGGGACTCCATCACTTGTCTGTAAGATATGGGCATATCACACTTGTGTGGGACTCCATCACTTGCCTGTAAGATGTGGGCATTTCACACTTGTGTGGGACTCCATCACTTGCCTGTAAGATGTGGGACTCCATGACTTCCCTGTAAGATGTGGGCATATCACACTTGTGGGTGACTCCATCACTTGCCTGTAAGATGTGGGCATTTCACACTTGTGTGGGACTCCATCACTTGTCTGTAAGATGTGGGACTCCATCACTTGTCTGTAAGCTGTGGGACTCCATCACTTGCCTGTAAGATGTGGGACTCATCACTTACCTGTAAGATGTGGGACTCCATCACTTGCCTGTAAGATGTGGGACTCCATTACTTGTCCATAAGATGTGGGACTCGATTACTTGTCCATAAGATGTGGGACTCCATCACTTGTCTGTAAGATGTGGGACTCCATTACTTGTCCATAAGATGTAGGATTCATCACTTGTCTGTAAGATGGGGCACTCTATTACCTACCTGTAAGATGTGGGACTCCATCACTTGTCTGTTAGATGTGGGACTCCATCACTTGCCTGTGGACATAGGACACTTGTTCTGTTAGAGATATTGGTGTTTTACTGAGTTTATTTAACACAGTCTTGGTGTTTGTCCAAATATATTGCTTGTAATAATCTAGTATTGATCTATTTAAGATTGAATTGAACTTATGAAATATTCCCTGTCCTACTGAGTTAGTTTGGATGATGTAGACATTACTAACTTGTCTCACAGTAATTTCTGAAAATGTTTATCAAAATTGTAAGTCTCCTCACAGCATTGATGTTTTTATTAAAAAAAGTTTAGTTTATCTGTTGCTGACATTTAGCAGGCTTGTGAAGTCAAGGACATCAAGAAGCCACAGAGAGATGGTTTGACTTGATCAAGAAATTATAGAGAAATTGTTTGACCTAATCAAGAGACCACATCGAGATTGTTTGACATAATCAAGACACTACTCCGAGATTGTTTGACCTAACCAAGAATCGCGGAGAAATATGACCAATGTTTAAATGCTGATCATGCAGAGTGCCATAGTATATCTATAAAACATTCCAATTGTTTTATTCTCTGAGTTTTTGGTCAACCAGAATGTATGAAACGTTTGATCTTGATCTGCAAGAGAATGTGTAAATGGCAGGTTCGATTTAGTTAGCTTCCTTTTCTGTGCCAGTGTACTACATTTGGTCTACAGGTCTTCATAGCTGTCTAGTGTACAGCATTTGGTCTACAGGTCTTCATAGCTGTCTAGTGTACAACATTTGGTCTACAGGTCTTCATAGCTGTCTAGTGTACAACATTTGGTCTACAGGTCTTCATAGCTGTCTAGTGTACAACATTTGGTCTACAGGTCTTCATAGCTGTCTAGTGTACAACATTTGGTCTACAGGTCTTCATTGCTGTAATTTCATGTCCATGGGGAAATAAATGTCATCCTGACATCAGCAAGTTTTTTTTCAAGCCAAAATATGACAAGAGCAGCTATCTACGTGTAGCTTATTTCATAGCCTACGACCACAGCTCATATACTGACAGCTGCCATCCATACCTCTAGGAGAAGACAACAGCTCAATTATACTACAGATATACTTGTCATACAGAGCAGAAGATGAAGTGTTACAATAAAGTACATGAGAAGAAACAGTTGATGAATTTGCTGAATTGCAAGCTTTCTTTAAAAGGTGTTAAAGTACATACAATATTTGTGTACAATAATTTCACTTTTTATTTTGCTCATTTTGTCAACATCCACACCTTGACAACCACCAAGCTCAAGCCACATATATTCAAGCCTCATGTCCTCAATCCACATGTCCTCAAGCCACATGTCCTCAAGCCACATGTCCTCAAGGTTGATGTCCTCAAGCCACATGTCCTCAAGCTACATGTCCTCAAGCTACATGTCCTCAAGCCACATATATTCAAGCCTCATGTCCTCAAGCCTCATGTCCTCAAGCTACATGTCCTCAAGCTACATGTCCTCAAGCTACATGTCCTCAAGCCACATATATTCAAGCCTCATGTCCTCAAGCTACATGTCCACAAGCCACATGTCCTCAAGCCTCATGTCCTCAAGCCACATGTCCTCAAGCTACATGTCCACAAGCCACATGTCCTCAAGCTGCATGTCCTCAAGCCACATGTCCTCAAGCTGCATGTCCACAAGCCACATGTCCTCAAGCTACATGTCCTCAAGCCACATGTCCTCAAGCGACATATCCTCAAGCCACATGTCCTCAAGCCACATGTCCTCAAGCTGCATGTCCTCAAGCCACATGTCCTCAAGCCACATGTCCTCAAGCTACATGTCCTCAAGCCACATGTCCTCAAGCTGCATGTCCATGGCTTTATGTATTTTACACATTACAGGTTTATAATAAAACAGATTGTGTAAAGAATTTTATTTGTGTAATGGCTAGCTAGACTTTTTTTGGGTGTCGTATTTCAAGAAGGCATCCTGTTGATTATCAGTAAACTGTATGCGATCATTGCTCAGGTCCTTAGATCAGGGTCTGTCATGCAAACATAAATACAGTAGACATTAAATATTTGGTCCAGGGTATATTTATGATAATCACACATTCTCATGATGTTCTGTATCATCAAGGTCAGTCAGCACAAAACCGTTGTCCTGACAAGTCAATGTTATGACCTTCCGTTTGATCAAGATCAGTGCCACCTAGTATTATGACTTTCTGTTTAATCAAGGTCAGTGTCAGTCAATGTCATGGCCTTCTGTTTGATCAAGATCAGTGCAATCCAAAGCCATGACATTCTGTTTGATAAAGGTCAATGCAAGACAGTATCATGACCTTTTGATTGATAAAGGTCAGTGTCAGTCAATGGCATGACCTTCTATTTGATCAAGATCAATGCAAAACCAATGTCATGACATTCTGTTTGATTAAGGTCTGTGCAAGACTTTATCATGACCTTTTGATTGATAAAGGTCAGTGTCAGTCAATGGCATGACCTTCTATTTGATCAAGATCAGTGCAAAACCAATATCATGATTTTCTTTTTTATCAAGGTCAGTGCAAACTAGTATTATGACTTTCTGTTTGATCAAGGTCAGCGTCAGTCAATGTCTTGACCTTCTGTTTGATCAAGGTCAGTGCAAGACAGTATCATAACATTTTGATTGATCAAGGTCAGTGACATGACCTTCTATTTGATCTAGATCAGTGCAAAACCAATGTCATGAACTTTTTTATGAAGGTCAGTGCAAAACGGTATCATGACCTTCTTGTTAATTCAAGTCTTGGCAAAACAATGCCATGACCTTCTTTTTTATCAAGGTCGTTGCAAACCACTGTCATGACCTTCTGTTTGATCAATCTTAGTGCAAACTTTGTCATGACATTTAGTTGGATCAATGTCAGTGTTAACACATTAAAGACCTTTATTTAGCTAATGGTCATAGGTGTCAACAATAAAACCTAACCATTACATATGAGTGCTGACTACAAGGGAAAGAGAAAGAAGCCATGACAAAGTTACAAGGACAAGCAAGTTCAAAAACTGTGTGCTGCAAATGGCAACACAAATTACTCAATTTTCTATTCTTATGGTTTTGAATAAAGCCCTTCACATTTGGTCAAAATTTTTTCAACTGCCCGATAACTCCAGAATTCTGTAAGATGGCTTGGTCATCTGAGAACACAGTAGGTTCCAGTGTTGCTTGATCTGAAAACATTAGTTCCCAATGCTGCTTGATCAGAACACAGTTTGGGGTCAATTTTGCAAGGATCTTCTCAGAAGACAGTAGGGGCCAATGTTGCTAGGATCTTCTCAGAATCTCTTCTCAGAACATGATCTGGAACTACGTTGCTTGGATCTTCTCAGAACACAGTAGGGGCCAATATTGCTAGAATCTTCTCAAAACGCAGTTGGGGACAATGTTGGTTGGATTTTCTCAATACAATATGAGCCAATGTTGCTTGGAGTCACTTCCTAATTTACTCTTCAAAGATGGAGGAGAAATATCAAAACTTTTCATCTGTATTGGGTTTCCACTCTGCTGAGCCACGGGCACAGCCGAGCATAGGAAATCGTGCCGTGTCCCCTGTGGCATATCTTGACTATAATCTTTTCAGTACCTGCCTGGAACAAACCCAAAGTGGAAGTAGTTGCTACCATTCATAACGTACCTGGTGGAATACCTTTGGATTTTCTCAAGATAGTCATCCCAGATGCCGTTAGCATGGAGCTGGATGATAAAAACTGCAAGTTTACCCAAGAGGGCAGGTAGGTGGATATTTACTTTAATTGGCTGTCTTACCTAAAGTTACCGTTATTTCATAGTTTGTTTGGGAAGGAAGGGTGGGTTTATAATTCTTTCTGGATACAGATATGAAGGCGGGCTGATAAGTAGGCAGGCAGATCAGTAGGCGGGCTTATAAGTTTTGCTTTCACTAAATGAATAAGACGTATTTAGCACACATAGTTTCTGTGTGGTCACATGGTATCTGTGTGGTCATGTGGTCACAGGGTATCTTCATCTATCCATCGTACTTGACCTTTCACACACCGATGACTTCAGTTATCATCCAGTGCACATCACAGAATTTTGGATCAGTGAGATGTTCAATTCTTAACGAGTTAATATTGAAAGGCATGCAGAGAGTCATCAAATTATGGGGATAGAGTTTTGAAAAACATGCTGTTGACTTTTTAAAATGACAAAGTGGAAAACCTAGGACTGCAAGGGATCAGCTTGATCAAACTTAAGCCAAAGATTGATGGCAAGTAACCGCACTGTTCAAATTATCCATTTCTACGAAGATTTTGGGGCTTCTTCAATTGTACGCTGTTTGTGTCTGATGTTTACAGTACACACTGTCTGATGAAATGAAAGGTCAGATGTTTACAGTACATACTGTCTGATGAAATGAAAGGTCAGATGTTTACAGTACATACTGTTTGATGAAATGAAAGGTCAGATATTTACAGTGCACACTGTCTGATGAAATGAAAGCTGACATGTTTACAGTACATACTATCTAATGAAATGAAAGCTGAGATGTTTACAGTACACACTGTCTGATGAAATGAAAGCTCAGGTGTTTATAGTACATACTGTCTGATGAAATGAAGGCTGAGAATGTTTATAGTACACACTGTCTGATGAAATGAAAGCTCAGGTGTTTACAGTACACACTGTCTGATGAAATGAAGGCTGAGATGTTTACAGTACACACTGTCTGATGAAATGAAAGGTACAAGTGTTTTCTTTTCTTGGGAACTCGTGAATATTTCAAAAAGCAGGAGATGACTTTTATTTATGATCATTATAGTTGATGAAACTTGGATCCTTCTTGAAAAGGCGGAGATCTGATGGAAGTCCATGGAAAAGTTCAATAAGACAACCTCAAGCAAAACTCAAGTCTTCCATGCACTGTTGCTTCCTTAACTCTTGATAATGGAACATTTTGATTGATACTCAATCTACTGAAATTGTCACAGCATAAAGAAGAAGAATTAAATGTATTGTAAGAAGAAATTAAAAAATTCAACATTACATTCTCATGCCTCACTCAAGTAAGTGATACTTTATATTTCACGACATGTCATGGCCTGGACTTTTCATCACCTGGACCTTCAGCACCTTGACGTCCATTGCATAGGCTTTCATCACTTGGATTTTCAATGCCTGGAATTTTCACCACCTAGATTTCTCATTGGCTGGAATTTTCATCATCTGGACTTCTCAGCACCTGGGCTTCTCATCATCCCTTGGCTTTTTTCAGCTGCGACATCCACATTTTCAAAACAATCTACACTTGATTTCAAAGCCAAAGGAACACTTTAAATTTCCAGTGTTTGAGCTGTGATGAAGTTGTGCAGGGTGTAGTCAAGATATGATTTCACTTACAAAATCTCAATTATTTATGGAGAGATCTCAAAATTAGTGCAATGTTGACAGAAGTGTCATGAAGAACTCTTTTTATTGTTCAATTTCTTTTTATGTGGAGACAAAACTTATCAGCCCCCAGACAACAATAGGGTTACATTGCTACCTGGGATTAAACATATGGCTAGTTTGGTGCTTTAAGGATAGATATAAGTAGACAAAATAGGGTTACATTGCTACCTGGGATTGAACATATGGCTGAATGGTGCTTTTAGGGAATATAATTCTAGTACACAAATTCAGGTTACCTGGGGTTGAAGATGGGTCTGAACGGTCCTTCGCTTCTGTGTGCAAAACATTTAATATTACTGCCAGGGATTGGAGATGTTACAGAATGGTGATCTGAAGAAATGTTTCTACTTCATCCCAGCTGGAAAAAATGTAGTTAAATAATTGCTTCCTATAATAATCCGTTCAATGATTTGTGAAATTTGAAGTTGTGAGCATCAAGAAAGCAGTTTTGTTTTTGTATTAACTGGTTAATCAACCAATGACAGGAGAAATCAAGCAATGACAGGAGAAATCAAGCAATGACAGGAGAAATCAAGCAATGACAGGAGAAATCAAGCAATGACAGGAGAAATCAAGCAATGACAGGAGAAATCAAGCAATGACAGGAGAAATCAAGCAATGACAGGAGAAATCAAGCGTAGCATCTCTAGTTAATAAAGTCAATCAGTGGAGGAGTAGTAAAGGACTTGCTGGTTTCTTTGGATAACTGGCAAGCTATGTGTTGAACTACTTAAATAACCTGACCAATGATGCCAATGCTGAGCCAGGGAATACTGTTCTAAAAGATCCTGTTTGACACAATGAAATCATGGAATCTGTGCTGCACAGCTAGTGAGTCAACAAGAGAGTGGTGCTGGCTGTACAAGAACCTGTCTCACACAATGAAATCATGGAATCTGTGCTGCACAGCTAGCGAGTCAACAAGAGAGTGATGCTGGCTGTACAAGAACCTGTCTCACACAATGAAATCATGGAATCTGTGCTGCACAGCTAGTGAGTCAACAAGAGAGTGATGCTGGCTGTACAAGAACCTGTCTCACACAATGAAATCATGGAATCTGTGCTGCACAGCTAGTGAGTCAACAAGAGAGTGGTGCTGGCTGTACAAGAACCTGTCTGACACAATGAAATCATGGAATCTGTGCTGCACAGCTAGTGAGTCAACAAGAGAGTGGTGCTGGCTGTACAAGAACCTGTCTCACACAATGAAATCATGGAATCTGTGCTGCACAGCTAGTGAGTCAACAAGAGAGTGGTGCTGGCTGTACAAGAACCTGTCTCACACACTTTCTACGTCATCATGTAATATTTCAATTTTTACAACTTCCTTATTTTGTCATGTGGAGACCATAAAACACTGATACAATTTGAGATGTCGTTACACCTTCTTAAGATCAAATGATTAGAGATGTCATGACATCTTCTTAAGATCAAATGATTAGAGATGTCATGACATCTTCTTAAGATTAAATATTTTACATTGGTAAACAAACAAAAAAACTGTAGACTTGTTAAAATGTCAGTAGAGTGCCATACATCTCACTCATTATGTTGTGATATTCACCTAAAGATGGTGTATTTTTGAAATTTAGTTTTTTTAGGTTTGACTATGAAATTGATAGTTGTAGTTCATTTAAATTAGAAAGCTATAGCATTGCTTTCGGTAACTTAAGTGACAGAAGATATTATTGACTTTGGTTCAAATAATAATAGAAATTGATTGACTTTGCTACCTCTAGCTTAAGTATAGAAGGTGTTGCTTGAATTTGCTTCAAGTAGCTCAAAATTTTGACCTCCAGGATGACCTGACCAACGATTTTGACACTGTATGCAGAGGATAGCCAAGTATGGCTGTTTCTATTCATAATGCAGCGAATCCAAGTGAATCCAGTTCAAAGTTTGTGACAGCAAAGACATCTGAACAATGACCAGTAACAAACAGCATCAAGCAAGGTTGCGTCCTTCATTATTCAGCCTCATCTTTTTTGCCATGTCGCTTAGTACTGTCAGAGAAGGAGACATTGAAATGGACATCCGATAAAAAACAACTCATGGTTAACTGTGTAAGCTCAAGATGCTCCAAGCAAGATGCAAGGTCATGATTGATGTCAAGACTTCCTGATGTCAAAGACTATGCATTTAGTGTTGGATCTGAACCTCATGTGCAACACTATAGTCAACATTTATTCTCAGCCTGCACAGGCTATGACTCCTTAAGAATACAAAGAAGAATAAGGTCC
Organism: Omphiscola glabra; assembly: GCA_964017045.1. Taxonomy (NCBI): domain Eukaryota; kingdom Metazoa; phylum Mollusca; class Gastropoda; family Lymnaeidae; genus Omphiscola; species Omphiscola glabra. Next base: position 5,915,507 of record OZ024795.1, on the reverse strand, counting down.
TGCATCATCAACTTCTGGAAAGTATACGGTCCTGTATCATCCAACTCCTGGAAAGTATAAGGTCCTGCATCATCAAGTCCTGGAAAGTATAAGGTCCTGCATCATCCAACTTCTTCTTCATCTATATATTAAGGGCCCACGATCAATTTATTGATCATTATGGCTCCTATGAATGTAGAGGGAATTTGCAATGTTTCTGTGCCTGGTGTTGATGAGAATATTTCACTGGTTACAAGAGTAACTGAACGAGGGTATCATGCACTGGGGGTTCAAAGGCCTGAGGCAATAGACGCAAATGAGTCAAGTGTTGTCGCCTCAACTGTTCCTTTTGAAAGCTTGTTCAAGTCCCTGATTGTCTTTGGCAGGAATGAGCAGTTCCTATACTGGCTTCTCGCTGGCATGAGCCGGAACTGCCTGTCATGGCCTCGTCGCTGTCTATGGGGGAGAGGGACGAGTTTCTGTTTAATGCCAGAGCAGTGGACTAGCCCATTATTTATCTTGTAAATCATTGAGAGCCTGGAAAGCCTCCAATAGTGACCAGCCCAGTGTTTCCAGCATGCTGCCAACACTAGAGGTATTCCTGTAGCGATTCAGGACAAAGTGCACTGCCTGTCACTGTACTGCCTCTAACCTGTCGATGCTCTTCTAGGTGAATGGGTCCCAGACCGAAGATGCATAATCTAAAAGTGGCCGGACAAAGGCTTTATAGGCTCTTTCTTTCACACTGGAGTTGCTGATCTTTAGATTACTCCTTAAGAACCCCAGGGTCTTGTTTGCCTGGTTGCACACATTGTTAAGATGATCGTCCCAGCGAACCTCTCTCTGAATGGTAACACCTAGGTACCTTACAGAGGAAACTGGTTCAAGTAAATGGCCATGCAATTCATAGTGGTAGCGTAGAGGAGTTCAACTTCTAGAGACTGACAGTGTATGGCACTTGGCAGGAAGAAATTCCATGTCCCAGCTCATCTCCCACTCGGCTAACCGTTTGAGATCCTTTGTGGATGGTCCTGGTCAGATCTGTTGGTGATCGTCCTATACACCGATGTGTCATCTGCGAACAGTCTTGCTTGGGATGTCAGTTTCTTGGGTAGGTCATTGATGTATGCTAGAAGCAAACGGGCCTTGCACCGAGCCCTGGGGGACCCCTGACTTAACACTGACAAAGGACGAGCTTGTACCGTCCACCACTACTGCTTGACATCGGTTGGTGAGGAAGCTAGAGATCCATGTTTTAGTAGTGCCTTGGATCCCATATCTCTGAAGTTTGTGTAGGATCAAACTATGATTGACATGGTCAAAGGCCTTTGAGAAGTCCATCACCAGCACATCAGTTTGCTTGCTGTTTTCCAGATTTGTCATCAAGTCTTCTACAAATTCAAGGAGCTGGGTCTCACATGATCTATTGACTCTGAAGCCATGTTGACAGTCCTGAGGATATTTTTGCTTTCAAGATGTTTCATGACTGCGCTTACGATTATGTGCTCCAATAGTTTGCATACTACGCTGGTGAGGGATATCGGATGATAATTGGCAGGGTCGGAATGCTCCCCTTTCTTGTAGATTGGAGTGACAGGCGCTGTTCTCCAATCTGCTGGAACATTGCCTGTGCACAGCGATGATTGGAAGAGGATTGTTAGTGCAGGAGCGATTTCTTTGGCTAATTCTTTGAGCACTCATGGTTTGATATTGTCACGACCAAATGCTTTGTATGGGTTATTGGTTTTGAGGAGGGCAAGCACCCCCTGGCAAGTATAAGGTCCTGCATCATCCAACTTATGGAAAGGATAAGGTCCTGCATCATCCAACTCCTGGAAAGTATAAGGTCCTGCATCATTCAACTCCTGGAAAGTATAAGGTCCTGCATTATCCAACTCCTGGAAAGTATAAGGTCCTGCATCATTAAACTCCTGGAAAGTATAAGGTCCTGCATCATCCAACTCCTGGAAAGTCATATGTAGAGTCCAGCATCATTGTCAATGGCCAGATACTCAAATTGGTAAACAGGACACTGTCTCAAAGCATCACCTTTGACAACGAGTTGAACTTCTACATTCCCAGACTGTCCAACAATGTATGAGCCAGGAAAGGCATCTTCCACCAGACTAAACAAATGTCTAAAAATGCATTTGACCTCCCTAAACTATGGTATCCTTGTGAAATGTGGATACACTACCCATGTCGTTCACAGCTGTTGAGCCATTTTCACTCAACTCTTACGAATAGAAACATTGGTTGACCTTGTGTCAGGTAACTCCAATATTGTGTACTATCGTATAAGATTATTAGAGATAAGCTACGTTAATATTTCCTGACTCATGTTTTCTCCTTCCTTTAGACGAGTGCTGGTGGGTTTGAATAGTAAGAATGGAAGTGACCGTGTCTTCAAACTCTTGAGTCTGATTTATCTCAACAATGAATATGTCATCCCCACCAATACCACTAAATTGGCTGACAGAGTCCCAGAGCTCAAAGGTCAGTCAAAGTTGGAGTGCTGTAAGGGGTTGTAAGATTGTTGGGTTGCTGTGGGTGGGTCCACATGTGGGTGGCTGTGAGATCACAGGGTGATTGCCGTTGTCAAAAAAATATTTTAAATTGAGATTTGTTGCGTTCTAAAAATGCGAGACATTCCCATTAAAGAACTTAATTAAACAAAACTAAGGAAACTAATGTTACAACAAAATAACCAATACAGTCGTTGCTTTATCATTTATGGCATTTTAAGGAAGGCTAAAAGTTATTGTGCTTCTGAAACTGTGAGAAGTGCTACGATGAAGTGTGATAACAAATTAGTGAGGAGAGTTAATAGATTACAAAAAAAGGTGTGGGTGAGGGGGGGGGGGGGGTCAAATGTTATAAGTTTAATTGAGATAAAATGTGAATATTGTAGAGTTACAAGAAGCAAGAGTAAAGTGGCAGACGGAAACTGACCTCTTGTTCCCAGCTAGCAATGTCAAGGACAAGGAAAGAACTGCCCAGGCCAGGGACATAAATGTTGGAAAGAATAATGTAAGTGTGATTGATAATAAGTCATTAATCTTGTTAATGAAACCCATATTCACTGTCATTATCATCTGTCATCAAGATATACTTCATGCTTCAACTGTCCATAGTTGATGGACTGCATTCAAGTTGTGTAAATGAAATAGTAGAACAGATATGAATGTTTTGGCTAACAGACTTCTTCAGCAAACAAGACAAATACAAGTAAGACAAGTAACAAAGCAGAGTACAAAAAAATTCATAGTTTTTTTGCTGAAGAAGGCTGTTAGCTGAAACATTCCAATCTTATTGTCCTATCTATTAATTCAAGCTTGACAGACCTTGTTCTACTGTTTCATTTTCAACTGTCAATCATCAAATATAATTCTCACTTGAACTGAATTTTTCTTGTTTAATTTCAACATTCAGAGTGCAGTATGATTTCTCTGCTTGTTTGAAAACTATACCATTTTTATGATGCTTTATTGGGTCTGTCATATTTTGGCATGACTTACACACATTCTTTTGTAGTTTTCTTTAAGTTTAGTAGCTCTATGTCATCACTTATTGGAGGGGATGACTTGTACTTTCAATAAGTAGAGTTTTTTGTTTCTGTTATGTCAGAGATTTTTTGCTATGTGGTATTATTAGATTGCTTCACAAGAGACACACATTTTTTGTCTTCAAATCTAATGAATTTTACCATTTGTGTTTGAAATACATAATAATATGTTTTGAATGTTTACAAGGACGAATCAGGGATGGATACAGGGATTATGGAATCAGACCATGGTGAACAGGAGAAGTCACTTTCAGGTAAATCATGTGGATGTTATGGACATTACCTTTAGTTAGATTGAACTAGTTAAATGACAACAGGTCAGCACTGTGCCTTATACTTGAATAACACGCTTATTCATAGGAACCAGAAGTTATGATAAAGATGTTTGTAAAGTGAAACATGAATCTGTTTATTAGTCTTTTACAGTTGTATCAATAATTCAAGTCCCAAGCCTTGTACATTAATCTGCACAACTTTGTCCATAATTTGAGCTATGGGTGTGCTCAAATGAACGCAGAACCAGAGAGCTAAAACTTTTTTTATATTTATTATTATACACCACAGAACAACAATTAATATCTCTTTAACCCAAAATTAGTTTTTTTCTTTAGTGTTGAGTTCCTCTTGATTTATTTTAGAATTACCAAATGAGAACATATCTGTGACTGTTGGTCAGTTTGACAGTGGCATAGACACAAATGTGATGGAGGCCCTGTCAGACATATCAGACACGTCCAACTTGGGGAATGAAAGCCCCGACAAGAAGGTCAAACTTCATGAGATAGCAAGTCTCAAAGCCACCCTCAGGACAATGGCAAAAAACAAACCACGCAAGACGGAGCCACAAGCCCACAAGGCAGGGATCAAGAAAGCCGGACAAGAGAAATCCAAGGTCCAGAAGACTAGTGAAAGTCAGAAGCATGAGAAGAAAGGTCCCAGGAAAGAAGGGCAGACTTTCAGAAGCAGGTAAATGATATTAGATGTTACTGTGAAACGATAAATAGGTAACTCAAACTGAACAAAAGCTGTACTTTTGTTTCATTGGTTTTTATAAGATTTGTATTCCACTTCTAGTGTGGTGCTACATGAATTAATTTTATATGTGACTTAATTTTAAAACTTATAACATACGCGAAATGGTTACGCTGTTTTAAAGGGGGGGGGGGGGGGGGTCTCCTACCCTATTGGTAGTATTTTTTTTTAAATTAAAATTTTCACTGTTCATTCATTAAAATTTTGTATGGACATGATATAGGGCTTTCCACATTTCTCATTGTTAAATATTCTTCAGAATTCATCATTACTGGATTTTATAGGGAACTGAGATTCATTAATTTAAAATAATAAAATTTACTTTAAAGTTTGTGTAAAATTAACATTCCCAAATGAATTTAGATCTGACACAGCATTAACTTAGCTCTAGGAACTGTCTAAAAGTATGTTTATCATTTTTTCCTTAATATCTGCACTTTAAACGATTTGTGGTACTGCTATTCAATTTATGTTTGTCATTGATCTGGACGGGCTTCATTAATTCTCTCTGTTTCAAAATACTGATCAAATTATCTGCCCTCATATTGTTATGTCACCTGTAATGTCACCTGTTATGTCACCGGTTATGTCACATGTAATGTCACCTGTTATGTCACCTGTCATGTTTGTATTGAAATTTCTCACCTTGTTGGGGGTTTTTTGTTTTGTTTTTTTAGAGCACAGAAAGAAAGTGATCGTAAGCCAACATCTCAACGTCCTCATCATAAATCTGTCAGTGATAAAAAACTCCACACTGATAGAAGCAAGCGACCCAGAACTTTGAGACCATCCGTGAAGAGTGGGAAGAGATCTGAAGGCACCGATGCTTTAAAAGAGAAGAAAATGTCTACTGAGCAACAATCCCACCATAAAAGACAAAGTCGTGAAATTGATAATAAGACGGGTGACAGAGGTCCAAGTACAAGTATCAGAATGACAAGACAGACAATTCGTGACAGAAGAAGTCGTGAAATTGATAATAAGACGGGTGATAGAGGGCCAAGTACAAGTATCAGAACCGCAAGACAGACAAGTCGTGACAGAAGAAGTCATGAGAAAAAGCGAGTTTCAGGATCATACTCTGAACATGTCAGACGCCAAAGTGCAGACACAGACAGCACTAGATTTAGACAGACTTCAGAAGGGAAACTGTCAGAATCTGTCAACACTGGTCAACTGATGGATACGCTGCTACGCAGCTTGTCTGTTGTTGAGTTTTCAGCCAAGGGGGAAAACTTTACCCGGCTTGTAACAGAGAAACTCACTAATTTAATAGAGGAGCAGGGCTCAACGGCGACAGGCTTGAAAGAGGAAAGATGGAAGCGATCAAGAAGTCCTGTCAGGAGACAGATTGCTAGGAGGAGGTCAGTATAATTTAAGTTCTCTGTCAATATAATCATTTAAGTTCTCTGTCAGTATGATCATTTAAGTGTGTATCACATACAGGTCCAGTGTGTATCATATACACAGCCGGTGTGTATCACATACATGGCCAGTGTTCATCAAGTTTTTAAAATACTAGATTCAGTTCAATCAACATATAACACCCTGATTGAGAATTTCACGTGTTCAATGAGTTTTGTACCAACCTTTAAAAACAAAACTTCTATGTGGTGACATCAAAAACAAGTTTTGAAACATGTATTAACCCATTCAATTCCGTAGCGGCCAAATTCAGCCAGTACAGATTCAATCCCACTACGGCCAAATCCGGCCACTCAACCCTTTGTTTACATGTTGCTAAAAAGAAAGCAGAAATCTCGCTATTTAAACGCTCGCCAGAAACGAGACCAAGGGAGATTACTCTCTTTTTAAGAATATTTTTATTTATTGAGTGAGGAGTACTCATTCTTTTAAAAGCAGATTTTTTGTTTTAGTGTTATGATCGTTTGTATTCAAATACTTGGTCGAAAATTGACTTTTAGGAATTTACACAAGAAAAGCATTTGGAAATAATGTTACACAACACATAAAGTAACCATTTATGGGTGCAAATTAATTTATTTCATATGGTTATACTGTTAAAAAGATGTGTTTTAAATTTTTTTCAAAACCTACCCACGATAAGGGTGGAGTTGCTCCCCTTTGGTTGGGGTTTCCAATTATACAATTTTTGAGCGCCCTGGATTGAATGGGTTAAGCATGTTTTTGGACTATGAAATATGAAAGTCTTCTATAATTTGATTCCACAGATCTGTTAGTCCAAGTCAAAGTAGTTTTAAACCAGGGTCGACCTTTGTCAGAGCCAAGTCTCCAGCCATTCGTAGGGTTTTCATGAGTAGAAAATCTCTGTCCCCACATCGACCACCCGAGGACAGGATGTTGTCACCCCGCCCCCCTGTACCACCCCGAAACCACTCTCCTGGACGTCACTTCCAAGTATCGTCACATCCACTGCAGGATTCAAATTCATCCCGATATAACCAAAATCGTGGAGCTTCCCCCAGACATCACCATGTCATGTCACCTATAAGACGCAGTGAAGAAAGTGGGTCAAACAACCTCCGGGAAGGAATGTGGCTGTCACAGCCTCCACAAACTCCACAAACCTACCAAGGTTGGTTGACATTTTAGAATTTAAACATGGCTAAGTGTCTCAGTTTTGTAAATGTATCCATGCATATGAATGAAGTTATATAGTCATGAAGAAGCCATATCAGCTTTATCATTTCATTATCTTATTTCAATGAATTATCTAATATGTTTATTTTTGGATAATGCTATTAAATATCTCTGTGCAGGTCCAGACCCTCGCTCCAACATTCAGATTGTCTCAGGGAGGAACAGAGAGGAAGGTGAGTAGGTGTTTTGAAGTCAGTTCTTTACGCGCAAGGTTTTATTCCACTTTGTTCTACTATGACCACCAATGGCATCACAGAACTCATTCAATATCTGTCTCTCTGATGCATAAATGTTCAGTTATGGTTCTATGATGACCACCAATGGCATCACAGAACTCATTCAATATCTGTCTCTCTGATGCATAACTGTTCAGTTATGGTTCTATGATGACCACCAATGGCATCACAGAACTCATTCAATATCTGTCTCTCTGATGCATAAATGTTCAGTTATGGTTCTATGATGACCACCAATGGCATCACAGAACTCATTCAATATCTGTCTCTCTGATGCATAACTGTTCAGTTATGGTTCTATGATGACCACCAATGGCATCACAGAACTCATTCAATATCTGTCTCTCTGATGCATAAATGTTCTGTTATGGTTCTATGATGACCACCAATGGCATCACAGAACTCATTCAATATCTGTCTCTCTGATGCATAAATGTTCTGTTATGGTTCTATGATGACCACCAATGGCATCACAGAACTCATTCAATATCTGTCTCTCTGATGCATAACTGTTCAGTTATGGTTCTAACTAAACTATTTTATTGTATTCACAGATTTGCGTAAAGGTCAGGGCGCTTCCAAAAATCTGGTCTCTATTCAATCTGAATGGTAATTAAAAGTTTCTTTCTAATGTCCCCTAATACCTGTCACTATGTGACCTTAATTGAGTGAAGTTGCATGCCATAGAAGCATGGTTTAGCCCAGCTGGAAATGGTTGAGGATAAAAGCTTTGTCACTGGTAGTGTTGTAATATTTTGCTTTGAAACAAGGGCATGGAAACATACAACAAATGCAAATGGGGGACTAAAATGCTACTGTTACTATTGCAATAACTAATGTGTTCACTTGTGATAGGACAAAGCAATGATAAGAAAACATAGCTGTGATATTTTTATGGCTTTTAAAAATATTTTAAAAAGCATGGATTTCACATATTTTTAGCCGCTTTATGGCTTTATGAGATATGTAAATGGCCTGTCAGAATTTCATGAAAATTATTGTAGATGAATATACATACCATCTTCCAAAATCTCCAAACAAAAACAACCACCATTCTCCCCCCATCCATCTCTTTTCCCCTCGAGTGCATACATAAGGTATATGAACAACCCTTGTGTACAGACCAATTCAGTTCAGAAGAGAGGAATACCTCATTAACTTCCACTTGACATTATCACAAGAAGATTCAGTTGATACAATTTTTAACAAAAGCTCAGTTCAGGAAACTGGTTTAGAATATAATAAACTTTATAAACAAAACTTCCTTTAAAAATTTTTGGGGGAAGATTGATGTCACTATCTGTCTGAACCCCCCCCCCCCCCAGGCTTGCTGTCACTATCTGTCTCAATCCTCCAGGCTTGCTGTCACTATCTGTCAGAACCCCCCCAGGCTTGCTGTCACTATCTGTCTCAATCCTCAAGGCTTGCTGTCACTGTCTGTCTCAATCCTCCAGGGTTGCTGTCACTATCTGTCTCAATCCTCCAACCTTGCTGTCACTATCTGTCTCAATCCTCCAACCTTGCTGTCACTATCTGTCTCAATCCTCCAGGCTTGCTGTCACTATCTGTCTCAATCCTCCAACCTTGCTGTCACTATCTGTCTCAATCCCCCAGGCTTGCTGTCACTATCAGTCTCAATCCTCCAGGCTTGCTGTCACTATCTGTCTCAACCCCCCAGGCTTGCTGTCACTATCTGTCTCAAAGCCCCAGGCTTGCTGTCACTATGTCTCAATCCTCCAGGCCTGTTGTCACTATCTGTCTCAATCCCCCAGGCTTGCTGTCACTATCTGTCTCAATCCCCAGGCTTGCTGTAAAGTTTGCCTTTTAAATGATGGACCGTTCCTTTAGTGGAAGATTTATTTATCCTAATGATAAAATTGAATGTCTATGCTTGAAAAGTACAGGTGTACCTAAATGACTTTACGTATTCTTTATTCGTTTCTGTTCCACTCGAACTTTTCTGTTCAAAATGGTGAGATAACTGTTGGGTTTCTATTTTCAGGGCTGCTGTCCCACCAGGGGGTCAAACGAATGCGGGAAGACCATTGGATGGTCAAGATTTGCTAGATAAATTTATTGGACAAATGAAGCGGAGTTCTCAAAGTCATCCGACTAATTCACGAGCAAACTTTGGGGATGCTCCAAAGTTAGACGGTGGAAGGAGCAACTTTGAGGCTGCTCCGAAGTTAGACGGTGGAAGGAGCAACTTTGGTGGCACTGTGAATTTTATAGATTCTGGAATAGGCTTGGGGGGGAGAAACACGTCTGACCTAGGTCAGGGTGGAGTCCCATCTGGGCCTGGTCCTTACAACACAGTCAGGGGTGAGAATACAGAGTCTGTCCCTGGTACTTACAACACAGTTAGAAGAGAGAATAACGATGCCAATCAAGGTGGTCAAAGGTTCGATACGCCTTACCGGCCTCAGGCGGGGGCAAACAATTGGTTCGGGCGACAGGAGAGCAAACCCGCATTTGAGAGACCCCAAGAGACATTTGACAGATCTCAGTTTTCTGCAGACTACCAGCAGCAGAATCAGAATATGAATGCACCTCCTCCCATCCCGCCACCAGTGGCTCCCCCTATCTTGAACCAATCTCAATCTCTGTCCTCTCAGGACAGGATCTCACAGCTGGAGGCCTTGGCCAAACAGTTGGCAATGGATATCCAGAAGCAGCAGCCTGCACACCACGGTCAACCCTTCTGGCCATTTTCAATGCAGCAGCAGCAAAATACAATGAACATGCCGAGACAGCAAGCCACCATGATGGGTGCACCATCCCAGCCCTCGATGATGAGCCCACCATCCCAGCACTCAACGATGGGCCCACCACTACAGTCCTCAATGATGGGCCCACCGTCACAGTCGTCAATGATGGGGCAACCCTCCCAACCCTCTATGCTCAGAGGCCCGGCACCTGTTCACATGCAACAAGGCTATTTACCCCAAACACAAACAATGGGTTCCCAACCCTCCTCCACTTTCCCCGGAGCTAATGCATGGCAGAGAGGGCGAAATTTCTAAGATGTAAACAAATGTACAAGTATTGATGACTTTGATTCTTTAAGAGCATGTACAAGAAGTTCTCTCTTCTCTCTCACTTGGTTTTATTGGTGTGCTTTATGTATGCTTCTATTAGCTTTATAAAAAAAACATTGACATTTAATCAAAATAAGTTGAAATTTGATTAGAAAAAAAATGTTAGTATGTCCTGAACAAAAAGGCCTGCTGTACTCTTTCAGTGTGCCGCCAAGGCTGGCTGTATGTACTCTTTCAGTGTGCCGCCAAGGCTGGCTGTATGTACTCTTTCAGTGTGCCGCCAAGGCTGGCTGTACTCTTTCAGTGTGCATCCAAGGCTCGGTGAACTCTTTCAGTGTTAGATCGGCTCTACTCTTTCAATGTGCCGCCAAGGCTTGCTGTACTCTTTCAGTGTGCCGCCAAGGCTTGCTGAACTCTTTCAGTGTGCACTCTCTCTCGATACTTTGTTTTTATTTTACAAATTATTGCCACTTTTTGTTTTAATATAATAAAATGTTGAAGCCAACTCTGAAGAATCTACAACTGTTTCTTTGTTACAGCAGTTCTTAGTGTAACAATTAATCAGAAACCAACTATCATTTGATGTGATTATTGTATGTGATTTTATTTCAATAAAATGATTCAAAATTTCAGTTGATACTTTTCTGTTATGGGAACATATTATGATTGGGGGTTGTCTCATACAGATGTGTCACAGAGAGTGTCAAATATTTTATTTTGTTATTTACTTACCAATAATAACAAACTTGACTCCATATTGCTGAGTTGTTGGACAACATATCAAGTTGGTCACGCCATATTGGACAACATATCAAGCTGATCACGCCATGTTCCACCGATACCCGGTATTGTTCAGGTGTTTCACAACATATTAAGCTGATCACGCCATGTTGTTGATCACGCCATATTTCCCCAATAACTAGTATTGTTAAGATGCTTCACCCCACTAACCAGTTTTGAGGAGTCCTAAACAAATCAATATCTAATTGAGTTTTTTTGCTAGGGCTTTGTAAACTGTCTATACACTATACCTTATTATACAAATAATGATCTTCTAATTTGAAAGATTCAAATATTTAAGATATAAGTATAAGACTAAAGTTGAATAAATGTTTACAACAACAGTCAACTCTGAATCCAGTTGATGTTGAACATGTGTTACTTTCATAAAGTTTTAAATAGTGAGACGCCAATGTATTCCCTTAATGAAATAGGGTAATATGGGGGAGGGGACAAAAGCACATCATGTTTAGTAGCACAAGGTAAGGGAAAATTTGAACAAGAACTGATGTCAGCAAAAAGCATTTTTCGGGAAACAATTGAACAATAAAATAAACTAAAATAAATTACCCGATGCTGCGTTCTATAAAAACTTTGAAATATTAATGAACTTAAGTGTTTATGGAAATAAAAAGAAGTTTACATTTATGAGACTGTTTCATCGGCATACCCTGCAATGTTGTTTAATACATTATTTGTACACGCAGCCAAATGTACTACAATGGTGAAACTAGATGTCCATTTTCAGACAGATTCAGCCAACACCTTCACAACATTGGTCGAGATAAACATATTAATGTCTCACTCAACTTCATTAATAGTGATCATAAATTTAAATGCGCAATGAATGTGTCCATTGTGATTAGTGCTTCATCTACCAACAGGTCATCCAGGGTTTGATTGAATATTTATATAGCGCTTGTATCCATGCTACTTTAACACGCTCCCAGCATTCAGATATCCTTAAATCTATTTAAAGAAAAAAGTTTTTAATTGTTTCTTAAATAATTTTTTATCATTTTCAATTCCCCTCAAAGATTGAGGCAAACTGTTCCAAAATTTTGCGCTATCGCTTCAAAAGAGAGGAATCATTCTAAGTTTACTGTCAATATAAAAGCCAAGGTCTCTGACAGTGGAGGACAACGGGATCTCGGAGGCACCAACTTTATTGATGCGATGGCAACCTTCCGAAGATTGGCGTTCGAGACACAAATAATTGCGCCAGTCTTATCGTCCTTAAATTTATTTTAGTCTGTTTGATGACATCCATTCTTTCACAACAAGACAGCGGTCCTTGACAGCCTAAAAAGAAGCAGCGCAGGCCAAAGGATCACGGCGGAAAGACTTGTACAGTTCTGTGTCGTCTGCTAACAATTTGCGGGAAATAACATGACTTTCAATAATTCTGCCGAGCTGCCTAGTGTACATGGAGAAGAGAATAGGTCCTAAAACTGAGCCCTGTGGTGCACCGCAGGTAACAGAAGTGTCAATGGAAGTTGCCTGCTTTACTACAATACGCTGAGTCCTGTCAGTCAGATAAGAAGAAAACCAGCGAAGTGCAGGGTGAGGTTGGCGAATAAACAAATATACACGGTTTGGACCCTGACACCACATGGCATGAATTTCATGTTCTCGTTCTCTTGCTTACGCTTTCTCTGTTCTATTTTTCCCACTACCAATTCACTGATTTTTCTCAGAACACTTTGACTCGTAATCCTTCGGCACCCTTTGAATTCTTCCAAACCCTCTTCCCCCGTTCCGTTCCAGGGCGATTAAGGGCACATGCCAAGGATAGCGCTATTTCAAGGTTGATTATTTCCAAGTATCACTTGCCAAAAAGAACTATATATATGTATATGTAGTGTTTTCGGGAGGGCGGAAAATTCAAATTCCACCCCAGGCTACGCTCCTGCAAGTTAGCATCAGATACGTTATTTTAGTTGAGTTTACTTCAATTTTTGTTAATTTGTTGTTCACGTGTTTTTCTCCGTTTTGTTTTGTTGTCTTTTTTTGCCATAACTTGTGTATTTTTATTTATTTTTAAATAACACATAAACTGTTTATTTTAAATCCTTTTTTTTTCTAACATAAAGCTTCAGGTCACTGAAATGTAAAGACATAAAAGATGGATGGAACAAAATGGTGGAAGAGTTGAAGGTTTTTATTTACTTATTATATCTTTCTTTGTACTTTTGAGAGAGTTTCAAGCTAAAACCCACATAGATCAATATTACAGTATTGAAATATAAATAGGCTATGTTATTTCTTTACTTTCTTCTGCATATTTTTAAATTTTTTTTTTTTTTTTGGTAAAAATTTTGAGAACATAGGCGAATGAATTATTCAAGCTGACATTCTATCCTTTTAAACACACCGCAGAACCCAATCGCTGATTCTTGTGGGCAAATAACACAGTGGAAGGTAGGTCACTAAGGCGTCATGACCAACCACGTACCTCGTCCGAGGATATTTTGATGTTAGTCCGTGCACGTAGCAGTTCACAACGAGGCTGGTGTCAGATGAGCCACACGCCATCACGTTTTCTAGCCCTTGTTTGACTGTTGACATAGAAAGATCATTTGTACGGTACAAAACTTAAATATTTACAATGTTTCTTTTTTTAGTTATGGAATTCAATAAGGTCTTTTGTACAAAACTTTAACATTTACAATGAATGGTGACCCGTCAATTATGGAATTCACTAAGATTAAGATAATTTGTACAAAACTGAAACATTTACAATGAAAGATAGCTTTTCAATTATGGAATTCACTAAGATAATTTGAACAAAACTTTAACATTTACAATGAAAGATGACCCTTCAGTTATAGCATTCAGTAAGTAGTCGGTGAAACTTTACAAGGAAAATAAAACCTATGACTAAATGAATCATTAGATGAACTAAATGGGAAATGAGAATCCATCGCCCTTACACTTGGCTGGAACATCCCCATAGGCGTCTTTCACTTCATGAGTTGCCTTATTGTAGCTGACCCGCACTTGTTCAGTGAGTCTCTCCACGTTGAAGATGGGGGTCATAAATGCTCCTGGCTCTAACAAGATGACACGGACACCCCTCAAATACAGCTCTCGTCTAGAGGCAGAAGTCAACATTTATTTTAGTGGACACAAATAATGAGAAATTAACTGGTCATTTCAAATATTTAATTTCACTATTGAATGTGTTCTGCTCACTATCAGAACTTTAATTTCACTATTGTGAATAGTAATAAATAGTTATAGTTAGTAATAATCAATAATACATAGCCTCGGTCCCGCTTGATATATTCACAAAATACACCGGGGAAAAACTTCACCCAGCTCTACCCTGCTAAAAAGGGCTCAAAATCGAAAGTCAATCTTCCTGATGACACCTCCTTTTTCTTCACAAAAAAAAAGGCTTAGAAATAGTAATAACATGAGAAGATCTGTACAACATTCAACACCCACCACTAACATGAGAAGATCTGTACAACATTCAACAAATACCACTAACCTGAGAAGATCTGTACAACATTCAACAAATACTACTAACCTGAGAAGATCTGTACAACATTCAACAAATACCACTAACCTGAGAAGATCTGTACAACATTCAACAAATACTACTAACCTGAGAAGATCTGTACAACATTCAACACCCACCACTAACATGAGAAGATCTGTACAACATTCAACAAATACCACTAACCTGACAAGATCTGTACAACATTCAACAAATACCACTAACCTGAGAAGATCTGTACAACATTCAACAAATACTACTAACCTGAGAAGATCTGTACAACATTCAACAAATACCACTAACCTGAGAAGATCTGTACAACATTCAACACCCACCACTAACATGAGAAGATCTGTACAACATTCAACACCCACCACTAACCTGAGAAGATCTGTACAACATTCAACACCCACCACTAACCTGAGAAGATCTGTACAACATTCAACACCCACCACTAACCTGAGAAGATATGTACAACATTCAACAAATACCACTAACCTGAGAAGATCTGTACAACATTCAACAAATACCACTAACCTGAGAAGATCTGTACAACATTCAACACCCACCACTAACCTGAGAAGATCTGTACAACATTCAACAAATACTACTAACCTGAGAAGATCTGTACAACATTCAACAAATACTACTAACCTGAGAAGATCTGTACAACATTCAACAAATACCACTAACCTGAGAAGATCTGTACAACATTCAACAAATACCACTAACCTGAGAAGATCTGTACAACATTCAACAAATACTACTAACCTGAGAAGATCTGTACAACATTCAACACCCACCACTAACATGAGAAGATCTGTACAACATTCAACAAATACTACTAACCTGAGAAGATCTGTACAACATTCAACACCCACCACTAACCTGAGAAGATCTGTACAACATTCAACACCCACCACTAACCTGAGAAGATCTGTACAACATTCAACACCCACCACTAACATGAGAAGATCTGTACAACATTCAACAAATACCACTAACCTGACAAGATCTGTACAACATTCAACAAATACCACTAACATGAGAAGATCTGTACAACATTCAACACCCACCACTAACCTGAGAAGATCTGTACAACATTCAACACCCACCACTAACATGAGAAGATCTGTACAACATTCAACACCCAGCACTAACATGAGAAGATCTGTACAACATTCAACACCCACCACTAACCTGAGAAGATCTGTACAACATTCAACAAATACTACTAACCTGAGAAGATCTGTACAACATTCAACACCCACCACTAACCTGAGAAGATCTGTACAACATTCAACACCCACCACTAACATGAGAAGATCTGTACAACATTCAACACCCACCACTAACCTGAGAAGATCTGTACAACATTCAACACCCACCACTAACCTGAGAAGATATGTACAACATTCAACACCCACCACTAACCTGAGAAGATCTGTACAACATTCAACACCCACCACTAACATGAGAAGATCTGTACAACATTCAACAAATACTACTAACCTGAGAAGATCTGTACAACATTCAACAAATACTACTAACCTGAGAAGATCTGTATAACCTTCAACGCCAAACTTGGAAACTGTGTAAGGAGGAGCGAAGATGGCGATCCTACCACAAATACTGGCCATGTTGATCACCCTCCCCTTTGCTAGTCTGATCAAGGGGAGGAAAGTCCTCGTCATTTCAATCAGTCCAAGCAAATTGATGTTCAGGGCATTGACGTAGTCTTCCCTTGTACACAACTCACTAACCGTCATATTGCCAGTTATGCCAGCATTGTTCACCAAACCCCAGAGTCCTGGCGAAGCAAAGAAGAAAATGACGTTTATTTATTGTAGTTGGCAAGAGAACAACATGGAAAGCTGTGGCGTTTACACATAAGTTACAGCTGAAACCAGCGTCCTTAACAGTGTGCATATATTTATAACTTACCACTAAAGCAAGCCTTCATAATGTGTTGTGCATATATTTATAACTTACCACTAAAGCAAGCCTTCATAATGTGTTGTGCATATATTTATAACTTACCACTAAAGCAAGCCTTCATAATGTGTTGTGCATATATTTATAACTTACCACTAAAGCAAGCTTTCATAATGTGTTGTGCATATATTTATAACTTACCACTAAAGCAAGCCTTCATAATGTGTTGTGCATATATTTATAACTTACCACTCAAGCAAGCTTTCATAATGTGTTGTGCATATATTTATAACTTACCACTAAAGCAAGCTTTCATAATGTGTTGTGCATATATTTATAACTTACCACTAAAGCAAGCCTTCATAATGTGTTGTGCATATAGTTATAACTTACCACTAAAGCAAGCTTTCATAATGTGTTGTGCATATATTTATAACTTACCACTAAAGCAAGCCTTCATAATGTGTTGTGCATATATTTATAACTTACCACTCAAGCAAGCTTTCATAATGTGTTGTGCATATATTTATAACTTACCACTAAACCATTGTCATAGAAACCATTGAAAGCGTCATAAAGGGCTGTCCATTAATAATTTCAACAAATTTTTGGCGATTTTTACCTCCCCCCCCCCTTGTCAACAACTTGTACAACTTCCAGAGACCCCCCCCCTATAAAATTACGTCAACATTTGATTCCCCCCCCCCCCCCCAAAAAAAATTAAATGAAAAAAAACAACAATATTTTAAATAGACTAGTTTACAACTACAACAAAAAAGTGAATAAAAGTAAAATGTTTAGAAAAAAATGTTTAATAAACTTTTAACTTAAGAAATTAAATTTATTAAAAAAAGTAACATTGTTGACGTCAACTTGTCTTGACCTCCCCCCCCCTCCCCCTTGTCAACAATTGTCAAAAGTTTTCAGACCCCCCTCCCCCTATTTTGTTGACATAATTAATGGACAGCCCCTAAGTAATAAGGCATTCGAATTTTAAACATGAACTTGTAAACAACAAATATTAAAGTGATGTTAGATTCTTACAGAACTAGAAGATATGACCCGGTGTTACCGGTAAAATAATGGAAAGCACTTTGCTCTACTATCCACCTGTTATTGCGAACTTTCAATTTTTCAAAAAATCCAATTTTTTTACGTATGTAACTGACTCGGGTTTTAGTATATTGTATTTTAATAATAAGAAATAAGACAATTTTCAACGCCAATGAAATGCATACTTAGGAAATTGTCAATGAGACTTCCGTTATTTTTAAAGAAAAATGTATGTACAAATATTTACGTTTCTGACATCATAGGAGTTTGATCATTTTTTTTCCTTCTATATAATATAGATATGTCCCACCCTTGTTCAAACCCTGAACATATTTTTCTTTCTCTAAAGTGTGAAAACATATACTTCACTTTAAAAAGTATTATGTACAGTTTTAAAATCTGTAGCACTAACGGGTTTTAATATATTATTATATTCATTTAAAATTGACTCAACCTCTACCCGTCTGTTAATCTATATTATTATCAGAAAATCGTTTAAAAAATGAACTCGAATATTTAAAGACTCATGTCTGTTCGCCAATTTTCACGTCTGAAACAGTGTTTTGTTTTTAACGAACGATTCTGAATCTTGTAATAAAATGTTCCATTGTCTCTAAATTATATTTTGCGCCTATGGAAAAAAATATTTCTTCACATTAAAAAGAAACTCTTAACCCCTATTTGTTTACGCCCCTAAACTGTATTTTCGTGAAATTAAGAAAAAATAATTTAGCTTATTTTATATATTAAGTTTTCAAATCTGTAGAATTATAGGGTTTTTAGATAATGTTGGCCAACATACACATTTCTAATAAATTTTCACGAAATGTTTAGTATTTAAAAAAAAAAAATTAAACATATTGTTGTCCTTATAAATATGTGCATACCCTTTATCCTCACCCTGAACTGATTAATGGGGAAAATTGAACAATTACGATGTCCTATAGTTTTAAAATAAATCGTATCCACTATTCCCCCCTTTGAAACCTCACAAAGTTTTCCAGGTGTGTATACTTGAGTAAATATGCCGAGCTAATTGACCCACTTTCGTCACCCTATCGAGCTAAAACGTAGCACATAGACTCGTTGCCGATGACAACACTTTCGATTTAGTTTTCAGTCCACCCCCCCCCCCCCCCCACCTCCAAGCGTATAAAGAATTTATAGAAACAACTTAGTTTTTAGGGGTTCCTTAATTTATTAGTTAAAAAGCCCCGCGCTATGTTTTTGTGAATTTCCGATTATAAATCATTTATATTAACTTCGCTTTATTATGTTTCTTTCTGGAAAAATGTTCGGAAGGCTAGTCGACCCACTTCCTGTCAACTTATCGAGCTGAAACTTGGCAATGACTCGTGGCCAATGACAACAAATTTTTCAAATTTTCAGCCCCAAAAATATTATTTCTGAGGGGGGGGGGGAGGAGGAGGATTGTTATCATTTGTTCAATGTATGCGTGTAATGGTGTGGAGATTAATTGTGTAGCTGTTGCTATGTTTTTGTATTTGTGACGTATTTGGGTTTAAATATATATTTAGTCTATTAAGTTTTACATGCACTAAGTTTGATTTTAAAAAAAAACCACTCCCATACATAAAAATCGTTTGCTACAATCACATAAATGATAAATCACATACAATTACATAAATGATAAATCACATACAATCACATACATGATAAATCACATACAATCACATTCATTCAAACAAAAATTCATATAAAGGATTTGTACGAAAAACTTTGTAGTTATTGGTTATTTAATTATCCTCCATTCTTTTTCTGTCTACCAGTTTGACTATGAGAATAAGGGCAAAAGTTATTGCCAGTCGTGATAAAGTGAATATATCAACAATAAACTCTAGCCTCACCATCTGCCCCAAGGAAGTACACAATTAAATTTGATGTCATAAGCTCTAGACAATATGCTATGATACAAGAGTTAATCTCTAGTTTTGTTATTTTTTCTTACTAGCCGACTGTGTCATGTCCTTACTAGCCGACTGTGTCATGTCCTTACTAGCCGACTGTGTTATGTCCTTACTAGCCGACTGTGTCATGTCCTTACTAGCCGACTGTGTCATGTCCTACTAGCCGACTGTGTCATGTCCTTACTAGCCGACTGTGTCATGTCCTTACTAGCCGACTGTGTCATGTCACTTGAAAGTTATTCGTGAGTATTATAATTAGATCTGAGAGGAAATTAAAAGAATGTGACTATGAGATATGAGAAGCAATTGAAATTATTTGACTAGGAGATCTGTGAGGAAGTTAAAAGATTATGTAATTGTTTAGCTTACCTTTACCCCCGGGTAGTGTCCGCTTGACCAGCTCTAAGGCCGCTTCAATGCTCTCATTTTTACTGACATCAAGTTGGAACGTGACCAAACGTTTGGAGCAGTTCTTGGACAAATAATCCCTTCCATCTTGTGTCAGACATCCAGCAAAAACGTGAAAACCTAAACTGTCGAGCCGTCTGTAACAAAAACATGGTCAATGGTTATCATTAAATTGTTTTCGATGACCGACATGTAGCATGGTGTGGTCTTTGTGGCAATTCTTTTAGGCGATAAAAAAACAAACATTTACTCAATTCATGCAAAAAGCATGGCACAAGCAACATAGTTATCAATTCCTCTTATCCCTTACCTATAATAGATTTAACTACACTATGGGTATTTTGCAAAGAATATTTTTTAACTATTTTGTTACAATAAGGTCGGTCTTCCCTGTAATTATAAATTCATTAACAAAACACCCACTTAAAAAACGGGAAAGAGAGAAGATTTTAAAGGACATTCAGCAATTCGCCTGATTATTTGTAGACGACTACTAGATTTAGCCCGTCAAACATTGGCAGCAGCAATGCGTGAGCTTCCCATCTACTAAAGTTACTTGACAAAACATGAATTCAAGTCACGCATATTTAAGAATTCCAATTTTTGCTACACCCTTCCCCTATGATACGTCAATGCACACTTTTTATTTCACGCCTATGAACTATATTAAATATTCTGATGTCCCATCCACTTTTAAACCGAATATTTTTTACACCACACTTAAATTGAGACGATTTCATTTTCCGTAAAGAAAATATTACGCACCAAACGCATGTGCGTTATTTTAAACAAAAATCATTTCGTGTAGTTATCGGGAATATATTTTTTGCGCACCGTTGAACTCATTATTGAACCATATTTTCTTTCAAACGTAGAATTATTTGTAATATACTCTCAATAAGAAAGATCATGCTACGTGAGCTCTTATTTGCAGATGACGCCGCTTTAGTATCTCACTCAGCAGACGGCCTGCAGAGCCTTGTATCCAGTTTATCCGCTGCCTGCAAAGAGTTTGGCATGATCATCAGCTTAAAGAAAACCAACATTATGGCTCAGGACGCTGACTCTCCCCCCACTATCTCCATCGACGACTGCGACTTGGATGCTGTTGACAGATTCACATATCTAGGGTCGAACATTTCGAGCACCCTCTCAATGGAGGATGAGATAAGTGGTAGAATAGGGAAGGCCGCAACTGTCATGGCGAGACTGAAGAAAAGAGTCTGGACCAATGCCAAGCTCACAACAAGAACTAAGCTGCAGGTATACCAGGCCTGCGTACTGTGCACACTCCTCTATGGTTGTGAGTCTTGGACCACATACAACAGGCACAAAAAAAGGCTCAATGGCTTCCACCTCAGATGCCTGCGCCGCATCCTTGACATCAAATGGCAGGAAAAAGTCCCCAACACGGATGTCCTGTCTCAAACAAATATGTGCAGAGTCCCAGCCCTTTTAATCCAAAGACGCCTCCGCTGGCTTGGGCACGTCAAGCGAATGCAACCTGGTCGCATACCTAAGGACGTGCTGTACAGCGAGCTGGCGACAGGGAAAAGGTCAGTTGGACGGCCTCGTCTCAGATACATAGACATTTGCAAAAGAGATATGAAGGTGGCTAACATCAACATCTCAAATTGGGAGGACCTGGCGGAGGATCGATCCACATGGCGGGGCATCGTGAAGGAAGGATCACTACGTGCCGAGGAGCTCTACAGGGCGGAAGCAGCTGTGAAGAGAGCGCGGAGAAAGGCAAGAAAACACTACTCCACCGCATTCGTTATAATCTATCGTCTCTCGTAGACGGAAAGATGCCATACATACATACACTCTCAATACCAATGTCTCATAGTGATTTTTTTTGTTGTTGTTACGTCCTCAATTGCGACCAGGAGCACATTCAGATCTAAAAGTACTATGTACCTTGTGTTTACATATAGTTTTTATCTTTGCATGAATGAGTTTAGCTGTTTCAGAATAGCCCTAGATGGCTGAAGCAGATTGGTGGATTAGGATGTGCATAGTTGAATGCATTTACAACAGCATTCACCGGATTTTGACGCTTGAGAAAACGGTTTCCGCCCTGAATGCGGTACACTTTCTATTTAAAGCAATGCAATCTGTACTTTTTACCACCATAACTAGCAGAGGCGTATCTACCATTGACATGTTGGGAAGTTCATCTTGTTTTACTTAATTAAATTCAAATGTATTGTAAATCCCTTACACACACAAAAAAAAAAGAATTAAATAATAAAGCAATACTTGAGGGACTAGTCGGACTCAAAAAGAGTTGCAAATGTAACACGTATGTCTTTCGTCACACTGGGAAAGTCAGCCTTTTTGTACTGATATTTTAGGTCTCTCTCAAGAGAAGTACCAGGCCTACATTTGGCGCTTTATAAACTGGTTCAGTGGACCGTGAATCCCTACAGCTTATCTCAGCTCCACGTCTGTTAAATCTGATCTTATAATCATTATTAAATGGTCCTGCTCTAGAGTGGAAAGTCCTCCAGAAAGAGGTAGACGTACTGCCAGATAATGTAAAATTCCTACACGAGAGGTTAAAGTCCTACACAAGTAGTAAATGTCCTACAAGAGAGGGCAAAAGTCCTACAAAAGTTCTGCACAAGAGGTAAACGTGCTACACGAAAAGGTTTAAGTCCCAAATGAAAAGGTAAAAGTCCTAAACGAGAAGAAGATGTCAAACACGAGAAGTAGATGTACTACACGAGAAGTAGATGTCCTACTTGAGAAGTAGATGTCCTACACGAGAAGTAAATGTTCTACACGAGAAGTAGATGTCCTACACGAGATGTAGATGTCCTACACGAAAAGTAGATGTCCTACACGAGATGCAGATGTCCTACACGAGAAGTAGATGTCCTAACGAGAATTAAATGTCCTACACGAGAAGTAGATATCCTACACGATAATTAAATGTCCTACACGAGAAGTAGATATCCTACACGAGAATTTAATGTCCTACACGAGAAGGTAATAGATTTAGTGCAAATAATGATATCCATGAACTGCTTTATATTAAAAACACTTCTTAATATAAAATGATCATCATTAGAAGGTAATAGAACTTTGTTGATCATCATTAGAAGGTAACAGGACTACGTTGATCATCATTTGAAGGTAACAGAACTTTGTTGATCATCATTAGAAAGTAACAGAACTTTGTTGATCATCATTAGAAGGTAACAGAACTTTGTTGATCATCATTAGAAGGTAACATAACTTTTTTGATCCTCATTAGAAGGTAACAGGATTTTGTTGATCATCATTAGAAGGTAACATGACTATGTTGATCATCATTAGAAGGTAACAGAACTTTGTAAACGTTCATTGTTGATCATCGGTTCTCAAGACGATAATATTCCCCATGAGAGAACCCATGAGAAGGTAATAGTTCTACTTGAAAGGTATCTAATCCTCTATGAGAGGGTAATTTTGGGAGGGTGTTTACATATTTTTTTATATATCTTACTATTCCGTAGTCTGATTTTTTTTTTAAAAATAGGAATTTATCTAGATTTATTTAATCGTATCTTTTAAAGATTTGTTTTAATCAAGGATGCATGTAAATAAGAATAAATATTGAAAAGCAAGAAAACATGTTAATTCTGTGACAAGGAATGTCTACCCCCTTTTTACGAATCACTTGTAATATTCGCTATTTTTTCAAATTGTTTTTGCCCCATTTTCCCCGGGTTTTTGGCTAGTCTGTATGTACGATATTTATGCCAGTGGCATCTGCGATGGGTCCATTCTGAGAATGGCAACCGACAGAATAAGTCCGGGAGAGAAAAAAGTGACCGACTAGACCAGCGGTTCTCAACCCGTGGGTCGCGACCCCTTTGGGAGTAGAATGACCCTTTTTAAGGGTCACCTAAGACCATCGGGAAACACATATACTCCACAGTTATGAAGAAGAAACGAAAATAATTTTGTGGTTGGTGGTCGCCACAACATGAGGAGCTGTATTAAGGGGTCGCGGCATTAGGGAGGTTGAGAACCACTGGACTAGACAGACGGAGAAGACGATGGTTAACCGATCAGAGTTGAAAAGGTGAGTGAGAATCTGAACATGAACCGATGATCATAAATAAACAGATTGTCTCTTC
Source organism: Omphiscola glabra (assembly GCA_964017045.1). NCBI lineage: Eukaryota > Metazoa > Mollusca > Gastropoda > Lymnaeidae > Omphiscola > Omphiscola glabra. Next base: position 5,891,296 of record OZ024795.1, on the reverse strand, counting down.
AGATTTATATATTTATATATCTATATATTTATACATACATAATGGCGGCGGGGGAGTCACGTTACCTCTATGCTGTAGAATGCGTTCACTCAATTCTTCATATTGACCGTCACTGTTTTTGTTACTTACTTGGCCAGTTCTTGACCAAACCCCGAGTCACATCCGGTCACCAGGACGTACTTATCCTCATAGTTGCCGACCTTTAGACTTCTCAGGACTCGGTCAACAAAGATGTAAGTTATGACCAAAATGACCACAACATACAAGATCCCAATCATTGCATCAGATTATTTTAGACACTTCTTTTCACGTTTCGGTTTTCTCTTATTTTTGATTTCCTGACGAGGAAAAAACGAGATTTGAATAAGACGAGATTTGAATAAAACGAGATTTGAATAACACAAGATTTGAACAACTTGTTTTGTTTGTCCAAACAATTTTTCCCCATCCTTCATAGGTGCATCACTGTGGACCTCACACCACCCAAAAAAATGCCATTTAAAATCTAAATGTACATATTGGAATTTAAATATTCTTAAAATTTAAATTAATGTCCTAAAAAAACATTTATTAATCAGATTTCTTTAATTTACTCTTTGTGTTCAACTTATGAACATTTAAAAAAAATGTTTTCTAAAAGTCCTTACCTCACGCTTACCTTAGTGTCAGCAGATAAACCGTCTCGAGATCAAGGGCTTAAACTTTGGCATCGTTTATATTCTACTGACACTAAAGTACATGCTTCCCGACTTCCCCCCACCCCCCACATACACAAAACACCACCACCTCACCCTTTCAAGATTGATTATATCGTATGTTTGTTTAAAGCATTCAGTGAGACTGCCTCGAGAACTATTCCCCCTTAACAAGTAGTTTAGATTATTTAAACTCCAATGCTATGCATTCTATTGGAGGCCACCGGCATTTTATTCAGTTCACCCAAACCACTTATCTGGCACAGAGTTAAGAGGTCACAGTGTATAGGATTAATGGTAGCGTCATAATTCCGGTGCGTTCACTAGCAGTAACCAGATCGTCACGTGTTGACAAAGGTAGCGAAATTTGTTTTAGAACATTTTACTTTCTACTCGTGTAAGTTGTTAGACCGGAAGAAAGTTGTCGGAAATGAAGAGAGATGTGGAACTTGAGGGGCAGTCTATAACATGCGCTACGTCACGCTCCAAAAAAAAAAAAAAAAAAAGGTGGGGGTTGTTAAGAAAGTGTGACAGTTTGTGACACGGATGGGGGGGGGTTAAGATCGCATGTGTGACGTCACACATTTTAAGTGTATTTATCATTACAAATAAAACCCGAAATTGACAGTGATGTTAAATATTCTTTTGTGATGGATGTGTTCTGGCTGAAGATTTCCCTTTTATACATTTTAATGTTTAATAGTAAGTGTTTTAGATTAAATATTAATGAGTTGCTAATTTTTTACACATTTTTTAGGTTCAAAAGTGTGACCTACTTTATGGAAGATTCGTGACAGATTGTGACATGGTGGAGGAGGGGTAACATTTCCCCAAAAATAGCGTTGCGTACTTAATAGACGGCCCCTGGAGCGTAGCAGTAGAGGCCAAAGTTCACTTGGAAAGAAATAGGGAAAGTGGCTCTCACTTGGGTAGAAATAGGGAAAGTGGCTCTCACTTTGAGTAGAAATAGGGAAGGCGGCTATGAATTGGAAAGAAATAGGGAATGTGTCTATCACTTTAGTAGAAATAGGGAAGGTGGCTATCACTTGGGTAGAAATTGGGAAGGGGCTATAGCTTTGGTAGAAATAGGAAAGGTGGCTATCATTTGGGTAGAAATAGGAAAGGTGGCTATCCTTTAATACAGAGAATATGAAGCTTTTAATGTCGGTTAAATCACTAAATGAGGGCTGTAAATAACGATGTGTCTTTGATCAGAAACCAGTCAGTGTTCTGTGATGCGTACGCATCGACCCAGAGAACACGAGTAAATGAAAGCACTGATAGTAAGTAACGAAATAGTTGAACCTAATATTGTATTCAAGTCATTCTAAGAGATTTGATTGGATAGAAGGTCTCTACTGTCAGTGTCATGTAGAGAAGGTCTCTACTGTTAGTTAGTGTGAAGGAAGTATTCTTCAATAGTTACCCATTGTTCTAATGATCTATGTTGAGTTAGGTCATGTTTATAATTTGTTAGCTTAATTGTAAAGTTTAAGAAATAATCTTTGTAAATCTTGTATCTCTAACCAGTATAATGGTTTGTTTTATACCAGGGGGTGAACAACATGCGGCCCACCGGTAGTCATGTTGCGGCCCGCAGAGCTAGGTCAAATGAACATAAATGTTAACTTTATTGAGCATATCACCAAAAGAACATTACATCATGAGTCCTTCGTGTCAAATATTTTTAAATTATAGGTAAGAGGAATTTGAAATATCGTGCTTGCATTAGCCACGATACTAGCAAAATAATCGAAGCCATATTCAGATGTTGAAATGATTAAGGAAGGTTTGGAGAGCATCGTTGAAATTCTGTGTCCTTAAAGCTAGACGTGTGGACGACATTGGAAAACATATTGAAGATATTTTGAGAAGTCGAGCATCCGAGTTGATATTTTATGCTCTAGCATTGGATGAAAGCACAGATATGGCAGATACTGCCCAACTCTAGCATTGGATGGAAGTACAGATATGGCAGATACTGCCCAACTCTAACATTGGATGAAAGCACAGATATGGCAGATACTGCCCAACTCTAGCATGGGATGAAAGCACAGATATGGCAGATACTGCCCAACTCTAGCATTGGATGAAAGCACAGATATGGCAGATACTGCCCAACTCTAGCATTGGATGGAAGCACAGATATGGCAGATACTGCCCAACTCTAGCATTGGATGATAGCACAGATATGGCAGGTACTGCCCAACTCTAGCATTGGATGAAAGCACGGATATGGCAGGTACTGCCCAACTCTAGAATTGGATGAAAGCACAGATATGGCAGGTACTGCCCAACTCTAGCATTGGATGAAAGAACAGATATGGCAGATACTGCCCAACTCTAGCATTGGATGAAAGCACAGATATGGCAGATACTGCCCAACTCTAGCATTGGATGAAAGCACAGATATGGCAGATACTGCCCAACTCTAGCATTGGATGAAAGCACAGATATGGCAGATACTGCCCAACTCTAGCATTGGATGAAAGCACAGATATGGCAGATACTGCCCAACTCTAGCATTGGAGGAAAGCACAGATATGGCAGATACTGCCCAACTCTAGCATTGGATGAAAGTACAGATATGGCAGATACTGCCCAACTCTAGCATTGGATGGAAGCACAGATATGGCAGATACTGCCCAACTCTAGCATTGGATGAAGCACAGATATGGGAGATACTGCCCAACTCTAGCATTGGATGAAAGCACAGATATGGCAGATACTGCCCAACTCTTGGATGAAAGCACAGATCTGGCAGATACTGTCCAACTCTAGCATTGGATGAAAGCACAGATAGGGCAGATACTGCCCAAATGGCAATTTTTATCCAGGGTGTTGATGTCCATTTTAAAAAGACAGAAGAATTATTGGCACTGCATCCACTTAAGTACACTACTAAGTTACAATATTTGTTAGAGGCAGTTACATCGACATTGAATCGCTTTTCGTTACAACTTACCAACGCATCGAGCTTCACAGCGGATGGTGCTCGAGGAATGGGTGGGAAACATGAAAGTTCAGTCTTAACAGTGGCCCGGCAGGAAATATTATTTCTGGAATTGGGCCCGCCTGCTGAAAAGGTTGGCCACCCCTGAGTTATACCCATAAGTTGTTTATAGAATTTTTTTAAAAATTCAATTTAACTAATTCTATCTCGTATCAAATAACTAATTCTACCTAAAAACACATAACTCATTCTTTCTCCTAACAAATAACCAATTCTGTCTCCTAACAAATAACTAATTCTATCTCCTAACAAATAACTAATTCTATCTCCTAACAAATAACTAATTCTATCTCCTAACAAATAACTAATTCTATCTCCTAACAAATAACTAATTCTATCTCCTAACAAATAACTAATTCTATCTCCTAACAAATAACTAATTCTATCTCCTAACAAATAACTAATTCTATCTCCTAACAAATAACTAATTCTATCTCCTAACAAATAACTAATTCTATCTCCTAACAAATAACTAATTCTATCTCCTAACAAATCATGTCTTATAATTTTAATTTCATGTTATGTACTTTATGTTATCCCCCCTCATCCGCAAATAAATATTTTTTTAAAATTATTAGTTTTAAAATACAACGTAAATTTGACAGCCAAGTGCCGCACTATCTCTAGCCCGCTTCAGTACATTAATCTAAGCCCTTTTAGATTCACTCCAGTGGTTTTCTGATAAACCGGATTTTTACCGTGGACAGAAATCGGAACGCTGTTGGGTGTACGCCTTACAATTCCAGGGGAGTAATTTTAGACTAAACTTCAAGGTAAGGAATATAGATTATATATAGAATGTGACGTGTCGGGTAGCCCAAAGTGTTCCGTTGAAAGTTTTTATAGGCTATTGCTACTGTTATAGGATCGTGTTACTGTTATAGGATCGTGTTACTGTTATAGGATCTTTCACCATATGTGTGTTACAGTTACGTAGTGGCCACATTTTTAAAGAATATTTAGGGTTACTGGTTACAACGTAACATTTGTTAAGGTCAATCTGGAGAAGGGGAAAATATTTAAATATTGGCATTCGTTAAAATACACAACTGCACCATACATACAAAGGACACCAAGACTGTACCATAAATACAAAGGACATCAAGACTGTACCATACATACACAGGACACCAAGACTGTACCATACATACACAGGACACCAAGATTTTACCATACATACAAAGGACACCAAGACTGTACCATAAATACAAGGGATATCCAGACTGTACCATACATACAAAGGACTTGTCTAGAAAACTCACGTAGGCAAATATAACAGTGTACAACTGACATTCTGTAATACATTGTTTTGAAGATGTGAACTATGACCTCATTTTTTTCTGATCACAGAAGAGCTCAACCATTACACAATGTTTGTGTTAATAACTCGACAATGTTAACAAGCTAACATAGCAAGGTTCTATAGATCATGTTAAAAGATTACATCGCAATACTCTGTAGTGGATGCCAATAGTAGATAATGTTAACAAGTTAACATTGCAAGGTTCTGTAATGGGTGCCAACAGTAGATAATGTTAACGAGCTTACATAGCAAGACTCTGTAATGGGTGCCAACAGTAGATCATGTTAACAAGCTTACATAGCAAGACTCTGTAATGGGTACCAACAGTAGATCATGTTAACAAGCTTACATAGCAAGACTCTGTAATGGGTGCCAACAGTAGATCATGTTAACAAGCTTACATAGCAAGACTCTGTAATGGGTACCAACAGTAGATCATGTTAACAAGCTTACATAGCAAGACTGTGTAATGGGTGCCAATAGTAGATAATGTTAACAAGCTTACATAGCAAGACTCTGTAATGGGTGCCAATAGTAGATAATGTTAACAAGCTTACATAGCAAGACTCTGTAATGGATGCCAATAGTAGATAATGTTAACAAGCTTACATAGCAAGACTCTGTAATGGGTGCCAATAGTAGATCATGTTAACAAGTTAACATAGCAAGGCTTTGTAATGGATGCAAATAGTAGATCATGTTAACAAGCTTACATAGCAAGACTCTGTAATGGATGCCAATAGTAGACAAATGGAATGGCGCTTGTAGATTGGCCCCACAATGACATTTAATAGAAACTAGAAAATATGTTCATCTTGGTAAAACACGATGACAGAGTTGGTAATATTGCGCTTATGATTATTATGATTGTTTTTATTGTGATAATATTTCTTGTTTGTAAAGACATTAATACACGTTGAATAAACTTAAATACATTTACATTTGCTGTCATTGTGAAGGCAGGATCTGTACTGGACTACTGGTTCATGGGAAATGTACCCTGCGGCGATCAAGGTGGACTACTGGTTCATGGTAAAAGCACCATGGGCCGGTCTAGGTGGACTACTGGTTCATGAGAAAAGTATACTGTGGTGATCTAGTTGGACTACAGGTTCATGAGAAAAGTACCCTGTTGCCTTCTAAGGTTTCTCTCCCGGGATCCCTCACAATTTTAGTAAAGAAAAGATCGGAATATTTTTTGCCATCCCTAGATATTCCGGGTCAACACTGTTAGAATACAATTTTCTTGTTCATGTTTACATTTCAGCAAGCAGCAGATTGCCACAGATTGCTACAGATTGCTACAGATTGCCACAGATTGTCGCTAGTAGCCAGGACCTGTCAAATCGAGTTAACTGCGCTAAATAACTCAGCTCAGTGGCTTAAGTATACAGGTTCTCAAGCGTTTTCAAGTTATCACCACAATCATTTAGAAGTAGAGACCGACCGAATTTCGGCTGCAGTTTTGGTTTCCGCACCGACATTTGCCATTTGATCGCATTAGGCCTAGCTTGGGGTTCTGCCGAAACAGGAAAATTAACATTCTTTTTTTTTCGGTTTCGGCTATAGTGATTGAGACTTTCAGCCGTCTGGCCAAATGTGATTGAGGCTTTCGGTCGTCTACCAGAAGTCAGACAGTCACTCTGTCTGTCCGTCTGATATTCATTATTGCTCGACGTCTTGCTGTCATCGTATGATATGTGACTAATCCTCTGCGAACACTGCTCACGGCTGCATGATGACCTACTTGTCCAATATTTCAAAAAATTAAATTTCAATTAGCCTTAGGCAAATGTAAATCCTGAACTGTAAAATTTATATATATTATTTTATTTTTTTAAAAATTAGGGAACTCTAGGTGTATTCCATTCATTCATTTTGATTTAGTTTCGCATCAGTGAACAACATGAGAGATTCTAGTTAAAATTGTGTGTGTCACGTGACCCCAGAGCGTCAAATGGGCCCCATATACCCTTGCGACTGCAGGAAGCCTTGGAAATAAAGAGTCTCAAAGCTATGACGTGGACACTTTATTAGTTATCAATTTTGAATGCGGGGGCGAAATTTGGCAAGGGCCTCAAAAAGTCAAGTGACAAATGGCTCAATCAGATGCTTGTCCTGGTTGTGATACAGAAATAATATTTATTAAAAATTACTTAATAGTAATGCGTTGTTTAAAAAAAATTTAATTAAGACTAAAGCTATTTTTTGGTAAACATCTTAATAAATAAATAAATTTTAAAAAGAAAAAAAAAGAAAATTGCGTACAAAATAGTTTCCACCACAAAACATACGGATGACGTCATTTTACAGTTGAACGAAAATGGACCAAATAAAAATCAAGTTACGTATAATAATTATGACCTTTTTTTAAATATATGTAAGTTTTACCAGAGTTTTACCAGAGTTTTACCAGAGTTTTACCAGAGTTTTACCAGAGTTTTACCAGAGTTTTACCAGAGTTTTACCAGAGTTTTACCAGAGTTTTACCAGAGTTTTACCAGAGTTTTACCAGAGTTTTACCAGAGTTTTACCAGAGTTTTACCAGAGTTTTACCAGAGTTTTACCAGAGTTTTACCAGAGTTTTACCAGAGTTTTACCAGAGTTTTACCAGAGTTTTACCAGAGTTTTACCAGAGTTTTACCAGAGTTTTACCAGAGTTTTACCAGAGTTTTACCAGAGTTTTACCAGAGTTTTACCAGAGTTTTACCAGAGTTTTACCAGAGTTTTACCAGAGTTTTACCAGAGTTTTACCAGAGTTTTACCAGAGTTTTACCAGAGTTTTACCAGAGTTTTACCAGAGTTTTACCAGAGTTTTACCAGAGTTTTACCAGAGTTTTACCAGAGTTTTACCAGAGTTTTACCAGAGTTTTACCAGAGTTTTACCAGAGTTTTACCAGAGTTTTACCAGAGTTTTACCAGAGTTTTACCAGAGTTTTACCAGAGTTTTACCAGAGTTTTACCAGAGTTTTACCAGAGTTTTACCACTGTTTTGTAGAAAGTTATATTTTGTATTTTAACGTTCTTCAAATAAATTACAAATTGCCTCTTCGATCTACTTTAACCATTTTTTGACCAAATTCATTGTCAAGGTCATGAAATCACTGAGAGTTTGTGTGTTGTGATTTTGGGGACAAATGGGATTTGTGAACGAATGTGAACGATTTTCCTATCACAAGTACATGAGATGGTGAGAGATATATAATGGGAGATGACTAGTTGAATCGAGAGAGAGAGAGAGACGACTATGTCACCGAACGAATGCGTGTGTTGCTGAGTCTGGCAGCCCTACTATGAACGAGTGACTATTGTTGTGTACCTCCGGAATTGGAGTTGCTATTACATGCCTTGCTATATGTGCTAAAGAGAATAAAGAGTATTATCCAATGGACTTAGTGTGTCGTGCCTCGGACTAAATAGATTGATTAATTGTACGAGTAAGAAAATCAGAGATATCGTAATGGTCGTCAGAGTAGAGTTATTATCGCACTCTACCACTCGTCACCTTAGAAAACCAAATATTCATCACGAACCATCATATTCTGACATGGGACCAGAACATTTGACATTCATAGAATTTTTTTTTAAATTGACGATTTAAAAAATATATATCTTAAAAAACACTATAACCCTCAAAAATGATATTGGCGTGATTCACGAAATTCTAGTTCACAAAAGAATCTGTTTTAGTTTTTTTACTCGATTCTCTTTAAGACCTCATTCGGACCTCCTACCCCCCTTCCCCCCCCACCCCCAGAGCTGCCTGAAGAAATTCTGCACGTTACCAGCAGTGGAAGCATTCCTTTCTCTTGGCTCTTCTTGGTTCTGATTCTGACGTAGTTGCCGTCCGACATGTCCGCCTGTGTCCTATCTCAAGAAGGCCCAGTCTGACCTCTTCGATTCAAATTTGTGCAAACTTGTGTAAAACAAAAAATCTAGTTCCTGGTCATTTCACCGGTCACATCTGGCCGCTTCGTCATATTGTCCTTTTTCTTCCGTTTTTTTTTTTGCACTATTTTTTCTGACCATACTCTCAGAACCGATAAAATGATGGTTCTCATGACCTTGATTCCCTTGGATTTGTAAACTAAATTAAAAACTGTATTGCCACCAGTCAATCAACCATTCGGCACACGGTTACATATGGAATTGTCTTGCAGAATAAATGACTGACATTAATGGATGAATTCAACAAGAATAGCTCAAACTAGGTCAAATGAAACAAAAATAACTCAAACTAGGTCAAATTAAACAAGAATAACTCAAACTAGGTCACATGACTGAGAACATAATTTATTCCCTTCGAGCATACGAAACAAACAGAATTTCTGATGTCTGAAAACATTTACAGTTGAATTATTATTGTATAAGGGTTGAATTAAATAGGGAAGAACATACGATTTAACACAGCGAAATTAGCCTTCCCCAGAGCATGAAATGTGCATTCCCCTAAACCGTGAATTGTGCATTCCCCCAGAGCATGAAATGGACATTCCCCAGACCGGGAAATATACATCATTACTTATACTGGAAAAACCAATCCGTCAATCGGGATGGCAAGTATGACATGGCGATGCAACTCCACGCGTGCTTCCCAGCGGTGTATCTGCTCCTGGGGAACCTTGAGGTCAGGCCATGTACGTAAGCGTTCAGTACTGGGGATATGTCCTTGGAGCCGCTCTCTTTCACGTCCGCCATCGACGCTTTGACTGGGAAGCAAAATATTCGTGAAACTAATTGACATTGTCCATTCATTTCCGTCAGCTGTTGACGGTATTTCATGGCTTTTTTAAAATGAAGAATACATCTCTGAATTTGACGAGTTCAAATTGTTTTTAAAAAATGACAAAGAAATTGTTACCTTCAGATTTTTAAAATATTTTTTAAAAAAAAGATTTCTAGGTATATTTTCTAGTCCGATTATCTTATAAAAAAGAAATAATGAACTGAGAAATTTTTCTGCATTCTGTTTGGTCATATGCAAAGTTCTGCTTACATTTTGCGGGCACATCTCCGTAGCAGTCCTTGACGTCCTGGGTGGCCTCCCCGTAGCGTGTCTCGACTATTCCAATGACGGGATCTAAGTTAAAGATGGGAGTCTGGAAGGCCCCGGGTTCTACCAGAATGACACGGACACCCCTCGAGTAGAGCTCAAGTCTTGGGGGAGGAAGAAAAAAAGATGCATGTTGCTTAAAACGCCGACTAGCTTTAAACAAAGTGATTTACTGGTTGACACCAGGTGCGTTAGATTTCGCATACGATCCCATTAAATTTAAAATGGAAAGTGGGGGGATTTCTGTAACATTTATCGGTGCATCTTTAAGTAGCCCGCGGCTCCTCAGTAACACAATGCACTACAATGGTTCTAAAATTATTAAAGAAAGACTTGACCCACCTGAGAAGGTCGCTGTACGCTTCAACGCCAAATTTAGATATTGTGTAAGGGGCTCCGAATATGGCAATCCTACCAGCTAAACTTGAGATGTTGATGATTCGACCTTGACCTTTTCTGATTAATGGGAGGAAACTCCGGGTCATTTCGATAACTCCCAGGAGGTTCACGCCAAGGACATTGGCGTAGTCCTCTTGTTTACATAACTCTATGATCCCCATCATCCCAACAATGCCAGCGTTGTTCACTAGTCCCCAGAGTCCTGCCAGATGGAGCACATTATAGGACAATATTGGACAACAAATAACAACATAGGAAACACAGAAAATCCAGAAAAAAGGACAACATAGAAAATAAAGTAAAACAGGACAACACATTACAACATAGGACAACATATGACAACACATTACAACATAGGACAACATATGACAACACATTACAACATAGGACAACATATGACAACACATTACAACATAGGACAACATATGACAACACATTACAACATAGGAAAATATAGGACAACATAGGACAACACAGGACAACATAGGACAACATAAAACAGCACATTAAAAATAGGACCACATAGGACAACACATTACAGCATAATACAACATAGGACAACAGAAGACAACATATGACAATATAGGAAAACATATGACAAGATAGGATAACACATTACAACATATGATAAAACACATTACAATATAGAAAACATAGGGCAACATATTACAATATAGGACAACATAGGAAATCGTAGGACAACATTGTTCTTCTTCTTCTATATATTAAGGGCCCACGATCAATTTATTGATCATTATGGCTCCTATGAATGTAGAGGGGATTTGCCTTGTCTCTGTGCCTGGTGTTGATGAGGATATTTCACTGGTTACAAGAGTAACTGTTTGAGGGTATCATGCACTAGGGGTTGGAAGGCCTGAGGCAATAGACGCAAATGAGTCAAGTGTTGTCGCCTCAACTGTTCCTTTTGGAAGCTTGTTCCCGTCCCTGATTGTCTTTGGGAGGAATGAGCAGTTCCTATACTGGCTTCTCGCTGGTATGAGCCGGAACTGCCTGTCATGGCCTCGTCGCTGTCTATGGGGGAGAGGGACGAGTTTCTGTTTAATGTCAGAGCAGTGGACTAGCCCATTATTTATCTTGTAAATCATGGAGAGCCTGGACTGTCGTCGTCGTTCCTCCAATAGTGACCAGTCCAGTGTTTCCAGCATGCTGCCAACACTAGAGGTATTCCTGTAGCGGTTCAGGACAAAGCGTGCTGCCCGTCGCTGTACTGCCTCCAACCTGTCCCAGACCGAAGATGCATAATCTAAAAGCGCCGGACAAAGGCTTTATAGGCTCTTTCTTTCACACCAGAGTTGCTGATCTTTAGATTACGCCTTAAGAACCCCAGATTCTTGTTTGCCTGGTTCCACACATTGTTAATATGCTCGTCCCAGCGGACCTCTCTCTGAATGGTAACACCCAGGTACCTTACGGAGGAAACTGACTCAAGCAAATGACCATGCAATTCATAGTGTTGTCCTATGTTGTTAATCAAAAGACAACATAGGACAACACAGGGCAACATAGGACAACACAGGGCAACATAGGACAACATAAGAAAACACATGACAAAATAGGACAACATAGGATTACACCATAGGAAAGCATTAGACAACACATTACAACATAGAATAACATAGAATAACATAGGAAAATATAAGACAATACATTACAAAATAGGACAACATAGGACCACATAGGACAACACATTACAATATAGGACAACATAGGACCACATAGGACAACACATTACATCATAAAACAACATAGGACAACAGAAGACAACATATGACAATATAGGACAACATAGAAAAACATATGACAACATAGGATAACACATTACAACACATAACAAAACATGACCACATAGGACAGCAAATTACAACATATGACAAGACATGAAAACATAGGACAACATAGGATAACACATTAAACATATGATAAAAATGACAACATAGGTCAACACATGACAACATATGACAACATAGGATAACACATGACAACATAGCACAACACATTACAACATGAAAACACATTACAACATAGGAAGACATAGGAAAACATAGGACAACATATGTCAACATAGGACATCACATGACAACATAGGACCAACTAGGAAAACATATGACAACATTTGACAACACATTACAACATATGACAACATAGAACAACACATAAAAACATAGGACAACACAAGACAACATCGGACAGCATAGAACAACACATGACATCATAGAACAACACATTACAACATAGGACAACACATTACAACATAGGACAACACATTACAACATATGACAACAATGGACAACACATGACAACATAGGACAACAAATGACAACATAGGGGAAAAGAGGACAATGATCTTCTAATATTTCAAGTGTCTAAATTATCCTACCTCTATCCCCAGGTAGTGTCCGCTTGACCAGTTGTATGGCCGCCTCAATGCTCTCAGTTTTACTGACATCCAGCAGGACCGTCACCAAACGTTTGGAGCAGTTCTTGGACAAATATTCCCTTCCGTCTTCTGTCAGACATCCAGCAAACACGTGGAAACCCAAGCTGTCCAGGCGCCTGTGTCAAATAATTTTTAAAATACAAATTTTACTAATGATATTCAAGGTATAACGATACAAAGATATTCAAGTTATAACGATACAAAGATATTCAAGTTATAACGATACACCTATATTCAAGTTATAACGACACAAAGATATTCAAGTTATAACGATACAAAGATATTCAAGTTATAACGATACAAAGATATTCAAGCTATAACGATACGAAGATATTCAAGCTATAACGATACGAAGATATTCAAGTTATAACGATACGAAGATATTCAAGTAATAACGATACGAAGATATTCAAGTTATAACGATACGAAGATATTCAAGTTATAACGATACGAAGATATTCAAGTTATAACGATACGAAGATATTCAAGTTATAACGATACGAAGATATTCTCTCTCTCTCTCTCTCTCTATATATATATATATATATATATATATATATATATATATACCAATAAGATCCAGAACTCAAGTGACACTATTCCAATCATTAAATTTGCTGATGACGTCACCATCGTTGGTTCAATATCTGAAGGGGAAAGTTTATACAATAACTTGTAGTTACAGCAAGTTTTATCGGTTGGTGCGATGAAAATTTTCTTTAGTTGAATGTCTCAAAAACGAAAGATATTGTTGTCTATTTCCGGAGGGGCAATCACCCATTTGAAGATCTCACAATAAATAATCACAGGATAGAACAAGTAGAGACATATAAGTACCTAGTTGTCACCATACAGAATAAGTAGAGACATATAAGTACCTAGGTGTCACCATATAGAGCAAGTAGAGACATATAAGTACCCAGGTGTCACCATATAGAGCAAGTAGAGACATATAAGTACCTAGGTGTCACAGTATAGAACAAGTAGAGACATATAAGTACCTAGGTGTCACCATATAGAGCAAGTAGAGACATATAAGTACCCAGGTGTCACCATATAGAGCAAGTAGAGACATATAAGTACCTAGGTGTTACCATATAGAAAAGAAGAGACTTATAAGTACCGAGGTGTCACCATATAGAACAAGTAGAGATGTATAAGTAATAAGGTGTTCCCATTTAGGGCAAGTAGAGAAATATAAGTACCCAGGTGTTACCATTTAGAGCAAGTAGTGCCATTGAAGTACCCAGGTGTCACCATATAGAGCAAGTAAAGACAAATAAATACCTAGGTGTCAACATTAATAATAAGCCGACATGACATGAAAACGGCCAAAAGCTGTATACATATATCAACCAACTACTCTTTTATCTTTAAAACTTTACAATTTCGTCGTTAACAAACAAGTTATGAACTTATTCTACAGTGCAACAATTGGAAGCCTACTAAACTTCAGTATTACCTGCTGGTGTGGGAATTCATCGTCTGAAATCAAACACCGATTAAATAGAATAATCAAGAAAGCTAGTAATATCACACAAACTATGTATCCTTCACTTTAAGAACTATTTGAAGAAAAAATGATGTTTTAAATTCAAAAAAAGTTTTGTATTGTACATCCCATCCTCTTCATCACAGAGACCTAAGATCACATCCCACCCACTTTATTACAGATACCTAAGATTACATCCCATTCACTTCGTTACAGATACCTAAGATCACATCCCACCCACTTCACCACAGATACCTAAGATCAAATCCTACCCACTTCGTTACAGATACCTAAGATCACATCCTACCCACTTCACCACAGATACCTAAGATCGCATCCCACCCACTTCGTTACAGATGCCTAAGATCACATCAAGACCACTTCGTCACAGATACATAAAATCACATCCCACCCACTTTCACAAATACCTAAGATCATGGCAAATTCTTTCTCTTACAGTTAGGACCGAAGGATATACAAATACTTTTTTCCCCAGTCTGCACTTATTTACCAGGGTTCTTCCCCAGCGATTACCAAATCTAATCACTAAGTAAGTCATTATTGTCTCTGAGTGAATTCATTGTTACACTAAAAAAAATAGTTTACATGTCTTGTGTTTAAATTGTAAAATTTTGTCTTAGTTAAAAAATGTATTTGTTTATGTGCTGAAAAATGAATATGTACATTCTATTTTTAAAAAAAAACATTTCTATTTATTTGGTTAAATAAAAGAATGATTTCTCATCTTATTTTTCATTGAATAGCCTCTAGTCTATTTTCATCTTGATTAACATCCAGTCTATCTTCTCATCAGTTAAAACAAAAAACTTGAGCAACGCCTATACAAGGACATGGTGACCTTGACCTTTGTGTTTTGCCGCCCTTTCTTTCTATGCTCGGGGGCACACGGCTGACTGTTTTAGAATGTGTGTCAAGGCAAAATCCAGGCCTTATCTTGCACGACATTCTTGTGTGTCCTACTCGAGACTAAATGTGTAGCATACGATAACACTATGTCGTTATTCTCTAACAAGTAAATGATACATGTTCCCTATCCCACACAAAATTAGAGAGCAGGACAAGATTGTACAAGGTACACTACAATATATTGGCATACAAATGATACATGTTCCCTATCCAACACAGAATTAGAAAGCAGGACAAGATTGTACAAGGTACACTACAATATATTGGCATACAAATGATACATGTTCCCTATATAACACAGAATTAGAAAGCAGGACAAGATTGTACAAGGTACACTACAATATATTGGCATACAAATGATACATGTTCCCTATCCAAAACAGAATTAGAAAGCAGGACAAGATTGTACAAGGTACACTACAATATATTGGCATACAAATGATACATGTTCCCTATCCAACACAGAATTAGAAAGCAGGACAAGATTGTACAAGGTAAACTACAATATATTGGCATACAAATGATACATGTTCCCTATACCACAAAAATGACATAAAAATGATACATGTTACCTATACCACACAAATGACATACAAATGATACATGGTCCCTATAACACACAAAATGACATACAACTGATACATGTTCCCTATCCAACACAGTATTAGAGAGCAGGACAAGATTGTACAAGGTACACTACAATATATTGGCATACAAATGATACATGTTCCCGATCCCACACAAATGACATACACATGATACATGTTCCCTATACCACAAAAATGACATACAAATGATACATGTTCCCTATCCCACACAAATGACATACACATGGTACATGTTCTATATACCACACAAATGACATACACATGGTACATGTTCCCTATCCAACACAAATTACATACAAATGATACATGTTCCCTATCCAACACAAATGACATACAAATGATACATGTTCCCTATCCAACACAAATGACATACAAATGATACATGTTCCCTATCCAACACAAATGACATACAAATGATACATGTTCCCTATCCAACACAAATGACATACAAATGATACATGTTCCCTATCCAACACAAATGACATACAAATGATACATGTTCCCTATCCGAAATGTTTTAATTTTTTCCTTAAACAACGAAGTAATTAAAGTGACACGGATATTTTCTTCGTAGTCCAACAATCTACACATAATCATCAAGCAAATGATGTATGGCAGACGATATATAATGACCTTGAGAATTGCATCTTGCCAGGTCTGCCAAAACAAGGTTTACAAACTACGGCACTCTCCAGACCAAACTACGCACTCTCCAGACCAAACTACGGCACTCTCCAGACCAAACTACGGCACTCTCCAGACCAAACTACGGCACTCTTCAGACCAAACTACGGCATTCTCCAGACCAAACTACGGCACTCTCCAGACCAAACTACGGCACTCTCCAGACCAAACTACGGCACTCTCCAGACCAAACTACGGCACTCTCCAGACCAAACTACGGCACTCTCCAGACCAAACTACGGCACTCCCCAGACCAAACTACGGCACTCTCCAGACCAAACTACGGCACTCTCCAGACCAAACTACGGCACTCTCCAGACCAAACTACGGCACTCTCCAGACCAAACTACGACATTCTCCAGACCAAACTACGACACTCTTCAGACCAAACTACGACATTCTCCAGACCAAACTACGGCACTCTCCGGACCAAACTACGGCACTCTCCAGACCAAACTACGACATTCTCCAGACCAAACTACGGCACTCTTCAGACCAAACTACGACATTCTCCAGACCAAACTACGGCACTCTCCAGACCAAACTACGGCACTCTCCAGACCAAACTACGGCACTCTCCAGACCAAACTACGGCACTCTCCAGACCAAACTACGGCACTCCCCAGACCAAACTACGGCACTCTCCAGACCAAACTACGGCACTCTCCAGACCAAACTACGGCACTCTCCAGACCAAACTACGGCACTCTCCAGACCAAACTACGACATTCTCCAGACCAAACTACGACACTCTTCAGACCAAACTACGACATTCTCCAGACCAAACTACGGCACTCTCCGGACCAAACTACGGCACTCTCCAGACCAAACATTTTCAACTCTAAACACACATTGGTTTTGCTATTCTAATAAAATCTAGGTGTGTACATCTTTAATTAGTTGTATGTACATTGTAGTTGTTCAATAAATGACGTATTGTGTAAGTGAACTATTGCGTAACTGAAATATCGTGCAAATGAAATATTGTGTAAAGGACACGGTGAGTAAAGGATATAGTGACTAAAAGACATACTATGTAAACAGGGCCGGATTAAGCCATTTTAGTGCCCAAGGCACAAACCCACATGGGTGCCCCCTTCTGCCCGGGGCCCCTGATCTTTGTTAAAAAAAATAATTCTTGAGGACTTGTGGTGCCCCCAAACGCTTGGTGCCCAAGGCAAGTGCCTTGTTTGCCTAATGGTTAATCCGGCCCTGTATGTAAATGACATATTGTGAAAAGGGCGTATTATGTAAATGACATATTGTGAAAAGGGCGTAATTATGTAAAGGACATTTTGTGAAAAGGGCGTATTATGTAAATGGCATATTGTGAATGTGAGATATTGTGAAAAGAGATATTGTGTAAATGACATATTGTGTAAATGACATAGACCTAGTTACTGGTAACAAGACTCCAACCTGCTCAAGCTAAAAGTGTTCTAATGAGTGATCTCAGAGTAAAACAATAAGGACGTTTTAAGCAGGGACGTCATTTGGGTAGGGCAGGGTGGGTCATTTGCCACCTCCCCCCCCTTTTTTTAATGTGCAG
Source organism: Omphiscola glabra (assembly GCA_964017045.1). Classification (NCBI taxonomy): domain Eukaryota; kingdom Metazoa; phylum Mollusca; class Gastropoda; family Lymnaeidae; genus Omphiscola; species Omphiscola glabra. The sequence continues at coordinate 5,873,115 of OZ024795.1, read as the reverse complement.
GTTTTATTTAAATTTCTATGCACTGTGGCACCTACAGTAATAAACAATTTAACAAGCCGAAAAGTTTTGGTTTTGCCCCTCACCCCTGAAAATCCCAGAAATGACGCCCCTGGTTTGAAGTCCATAAACTTACACAGCCAGTGCCTGACCAAAGCCCGAGTCGCATCCAGTGACCAACACATATTTGTCCTCATAGTTGCCGACCTTAAGTGACCGTAGGACTCGGTCAAGAAAAATGTAAGTTAGGACCAAAATGGCTGCCCCGGAGAGAATCCAGATCATGACCGGCTTGCTAAAGGTAACCCGGGTGGCTGAAAGTGTCCGGCTGGATGAAGGTGTCCGGCTGGATGAAGGTGTCTGGCTGGATGAAGGTGTCTGGCTAGATTAAGGTGTCTGGCTGGATGAAGGTGTCACTAACGTGTTTTACAAACTTCGATTTCCAGCTGTATGAATAAATCAGATATCTTCAAATGGGATTGTTCATGTGGAGTCAATTATGGCCTAAGGGTTGTTCATCTATTAGTAAATGTTTTACCAAGTCCAAGGTTGGACTCAAGGGTGCCCATGGTACAACTGTCAACGGCTCCACGGGTACCCGATTTTAAGATATTTTAAAAATCATATAAAGGGACAAATTTCTAAAAATATGCTTTTTTTATTTTGTCCTCTGCTGCCATTAGCTCCCGCTGTCCCTCCCAACCCCTCACTTGCGCCTGACTACTTGGGTCAATGGTGACTCGGCTACGTGGGTCAATGGGGACCCGGCTACGTGGGTCAATGGGGACCCGGATACGTGGGTCGATGGGTACCTGGCTACGTTGGTTGATGTGTACCCGGCTACGTGGGTCGATCGGGACCCGGCTACTTGGGATGATGGGGACCCGGCTATGTGGGGCTATGGGTACATGGCTAGGTGGGACGTTGGGTACCTGGTTAGGTGGGACGATGGGTACCTGGCTAGGTAGGTCGATGGGTACCTGGTCAGGTGGGACGATGGGTACTTGGCTGGGTGGGACGATGGGTACCTGGCTAGGTGGGACGACGTGTACCTGGCTGGGTGGGGCGATGGGTACCTGGCTGGGTGGGACGATGGGTACCTGGCTAGGTGGAACGATGGGTACATGGCTGCACCCTGTTTTATGTAACAATATGTTAATATATATTTTCTGTACCCTGTATTTTATCAATATTTTAGGATTCCTAATGAACCTGTATGTGTGATAAGTTGAGATCCCTTTTGTCCTGTATAATGTATATAGTACTATTATCCCTTCTGTACTGTATGTAATGCTAAAATGTAAAGAACCCTTCTTAGATAAGAGATCTGGGTTGCGAAAGCGACCGCGTCCTCGAAGAAATTCGGGGGCGTCCACATGGGGTTTTGCCTCTTCGCGGCGTGGCGGACTAGTAGGGGGGACTTGTCCACCCGAAGCTAAAAAACCCCGGCCAAACGCATGACTCCCAACGCAACGGGAGCTGCCACTAACATGATTACTAGTTGCTGTTAATGGGTATGAGGCTTGGGTGGCCCTCAAAACCCATGCCGATGATTTTAACTACGCGGCCGTGAGAAAGCCGCCCCTAGGCAACCGTTTCGTCCCGCCACTACCAACGTCCCGACCGAAAGACTCCTTGGGCGGTGGGGGTTGGTAACGCAACACCAAACCACCGGAGTGGAAGCAAAGCCGTCCTGACCCACAGAGAGTTAACTGCGGACGCTTTAAACGCAGCGTCCTCGGTCGACCGGGCCTCCCCTAGGTCAAGGGGGAGGTTCCCGGCGCCCTCCCGCACGGGCTGGAGTCGGGTTAAGTCCTCCAGTGCTCTGGTTTGTGTGGGGGAGCGCCGGGGGGGGCATTAAGAGCTCACGCTCGACGGCCCACCGATTCCATCTCTTATGCGACATTTAGATAAGAGATATATCTCTGACCAATTTTCTGTGCCTAGAAATATGATAGTAGCTTAGTGTTATCCCTTTATATTTTAATATTTTCTAAGAGCTGTCAATGGAAGCTGTCAATGGAAGTTGTTAACAGAATGTTCTTTTTAGGACGTTATGACAACACATTAACTAAACATTTAACTTAAAACTTACGTTTTTTCCCTGGTCAGGTCTCTGCTACAAGTCAACACACATCTGCCTGGAAAATCTCTGCTACAAGTCAACACACAACTGCCTGCCCAGCTCGTGTTTTTTTAACCAATGTCAACACATTCGGGTCAGGGCTCACGCCGCAACCCTCACCCCTCTAGGTTCTGTCCAAACGTCTGCCAATTATCTGCCTCTGTTACTAATAACATTTACAAGCATAATGCCTACCGCTTACAACAGAGCGAAATGTATAGGAGGGAGTACTGCTTACTCCAGATCAAACAATAGAGGAGGGAGTAGAAAATAAAATAATTACCATAGTAGTTTTAGTTTTTACCAAACTTATTTTGAGTGTAGGGCAGGGGCGTGAGCGGAAAAAAAGTCACAGGAAATAAAGTCACAGGAAAAAAAGTCACAGGAAATAAAGTCACAGGAAATAAAGTCACAGGAAAAAAAGTCACAGGAAAAAAAGTCACAGGAAAAAAAGTCACAGGAAAAAAAGTCACAGGAAATAAAGTCACAGGAAAAAAAGTCACAGGAAAAAAAGTCACAGGAAAAAAAGTCACAGGAAAAAAAGTCACAGGAAAAAAAGTCACAGGAAATAAAGTCACAGGAAATAAAGTCACAGGAAATAAAGTCACAGGAAAAAAAGTCACAGGAAAAAAAGTCACAGGAAATAAAGTCACAGGAAATAAAGTCACAGGAAAAAAAGTCACAGGAAATAAAGTCACAGGAAAAAAAGTCACAGGAAATAAAGTCACAGGAAATAAAGTCACAGGAAAAAAAGTCACAGGAAAAAAAGTCACAGGAAATAAAGTCACAGGAAAAAAAGTCACAGGAAATAAAGTCACAGGAAATAAAGTCACAGGAAAAAGTCACAGGAAATAAAGTCACAGGAAAAAAAGTCACAGGAAATAAAGTCACAGGAAATAAAGTCACAGGAAAAAAAGTCACAGGAAAAAAAGTCACAGGAAATAAAGTCACAGGAAATAAAGTCACAGGAAAAAAAGTCACAGGAAAAAAAGTCACAGGAAAAAAAGTCACAGGAAAAAAAGTCACAGGAAATTATTATTATTATTATTATGGGTAGTTTTCTATAGCGTGGTACCCCAGCCTAGGGCTGGGCTCACCACGCTGTACATGCAAATTAAAATGAACTTAAAAAATATAAATTAAAAACCAACCATTCCATAACAATTTACATGTGAAGCCATGTACGGCACTCAGCAGCATCGTTTAACTTTCAGAGGGGGAATCAGTCAGGATAGTAAAGTTTAAAGAGGTGTGTTTTGAGTGCAGTTTTGAAGGCTGTGATGGTTGATATATTTCTGATGTGTAGTGGAAGAGAATTCCATTGTTTGGGGGCACAGTAAGAGAAAGATCTTTCACCGTATGTTTTTGAAATAAAGTCACAGGAAAAAAAGTCACAGGAAATAAAGTCACAGGAAATAAAGTCACAGGAAAAAAAGTCACAGGAAATAAAGTCACAGGAAATAAAGTCACAGGAAAAAAAGTCACAGGAAATAAAGTCACAGGAAATAAAGTCACAGGAAATAAAGTCACAGGAAAAAAAGTCACAGGAAATAAAGTCACAGGAAAAAAAGTCACAGGAAATAAAGTCACAGGAAAAAAAGTCACAGGAAATAAAGTCACAGGAAATAAAGTCACAGGAAATAAAGTCACAGGAAATAAAGTCACAGGAAATAAAGTCACAGGAAATAAAGTCACAGGAAAAAAAGTCACAGGAAATAAAGTCACAGGAAATAAAGTCACAGGAAATAAAGTCACAGGAAATAAAGTCACAGGAAATAAAGTCACAGGAAATAAAGTCACAGGAAATAAAGTCACAGGAAATAAAGTCACAGGAAATAAAGTCACAGGAAATAAAGTCACAGGAAATAAAGTCACAGGAAAAAAAGTCACAGGAAATAAAGTCACAGAAGCATTCAGCCATCAGATATCTTAAATAAATTCTGAAAAGAGTGGTGGTATCCCGTTTCCAAATCGGATCCCATTGGGATCACGACCCCCTTGGGATCCTGCTTCCGATTCGGATTCCGTGTTGTTTCCAAATGGGATCCCAATGGAGATTCTTACCCCATTGGGATCCCGATGGTAATACGGACCCCAGTGGGATAACGATCCCGATTTGGATCCCGTTCCCTAAAAGTGTGCCATTGGGAACCTGACCCCATTGAGATTCCGTCCCCAGTGGGATAGGGATCCCGATGGGGATCCCTTTCCCAAAAAAGGATCTCATTGGGATCCCAACGCCATTGTTATCTTGACCCCATTGGGATGCCGACCCCACTGGGATCCAAATACATTTCAGGTAAAACCCAGTTATCAAACAACAAACATGGCACACTAAACACTGCTTGATAGTCATGGGATAACTCCGCGATCGCTCAACACTGCATTGTCTCCCCTCATGTTTATGAACCTACCGTAAATAAATAAATACCCAGTTTGAGTAAAAAAATTCACGGACAAAAAGTCACAAATTTTGCTAGGAAAAAAAGTGACAGGAAAAAAGTGACAGGAAAAAAGTGACAGAAATGTTTTTCTTTATTATTCTTAGTTATTTTTTATAAACTAACATTCCTGTACATGTTTTTTTTTATTAATACGAGAAATAATGTTATGAACCTAACGTAAATAAATATATAAGAATACCCTGTTTGAGGTAGTCACGTGGTAATAGCCACCACTTATTCAATCAGTATTATTGTTTTAAAGAGACGTGAATATTTAAATGTAAAAAATACAACTACATTAGTTAATTTATGGGCTTAATATTTATATATCAGGAATTTTTTTCAATGGTCACTATTAATATTCATGATTTAGGCGAATGTTCCAGCCCACTCCACGAAGAAAGTCAGCTATAACTGTATTGCGTTTTTCTTGTTCGGCTACACACAAATTTTGGAGACGCTGTTGCATTTGGACGTAGCGTCTACATACTTTTTTCTGTGGACGCCTGCCAACAGCATTTTGCAAAATAATGGTTCTGACTGTAGCTTCTTCACGTTGAAACCATTGATTGATACGCACAAATTGAGGGATGATGATGTCCAACTAGATTGTAAAATTTATTATTCCATCCTTCGCATATGTTATTTGCACGAGGATTATTGTTTAAAGTGGCATTGTGCACATTCCAGACTCGAGGGGCGAACATAGGTGGAAGATGACGTATTCTCAGGGGCACCATTTGGTGATTATTAGCACCAGGCTGCTGAATATGATGAAAGGAGCCACTGACATAAGGGCGATCGAAATAATAGAGTAGTTCCTCAGCTGCTGGTGAATTAGTTGGAATGATAGTTTTAAGGTAGCGCATACCTTCATCAACCTCTTCAAGTGGCAAAAAAGCTAGTGCATCAATCATACCACAAAATAAGCGGAAGTCCGCATTGTCTTTATAATTTTGTGTAAGGCCCAACTCTTGGACTTTACGCCAAATTGATTGTGTAAGATGATAAAAGCAACCTTTGCTGATGATGTCGCAGCCAAATACAGATGCAATTGCACGCAAGGCACTGTCTTCAAAGTCAGTCACAATTGTCTTCGCGCTGATAATATAGTTAAAGTTAGCACATTTGTCAACTATTGATTGAAACAATTCTTCATAGGTTGCACGGTTCTTGTTTGGGAGAAGAGCATACATAGAAGTAACACTTGTCTCCTCAAAAGGTACACGAATGACATAAAGTTGTTTGAAAATATTTGGAGCCATAACAAAGTTGCCATCCATGAACACTGTTTCGGAATCTGCAAACATTTTCACGCTTTGACTGGAACCAAAGACTAAAATTCTGTTGTTGCGGTTTGGCCCATTATCGTATAGAAGAAACTGTTGAGGATTTGGTCCTACGGTATGAGTAAACTCAATGGGAAGTTCGCCTGGATCTTGAAGTAGACGTGGTACTAGTGGAGTAGGTCGTTGGTTGCGTAGAGTACGCTTACAGGTGTCCGCAGACGGTAGAAGTGCACGAACATCATTATCACATTCGCTTAGACCATGCGCATGGATCTGAGCTGGTTTGTCTTGTGTGATAGCTGCACAGTCTTTCATTACATTGCGCACTTTGGCGAGACGAACGTGAGTCTCATCTGAAGCATGGTTGTGGGGTTTGCCTTCCTCTGGGTTTTCATTGTCAAGATTTGTCGTCAAACTGCCCGGACAATGTCCACTTGATCGTTGCACACATTTCCACCATATTTTGGTTTTGCGAGCTGCATGCTTGGTATACATAAAACCATTTAAGCACAATTTTGATCCACGCTTATTACTGTCAATAATTTACATGGCAAAAATATAACGGTGTTATTTTACAAACGCACATTTATGGAATTGGTTATACACAGCGGTACGGTCGTCTCGGTCGTGCTACCAAAATCCAAATCAATTACAACTTTTTCTTCATCTATTTATCACAAATGAGGGGGGCGGAGGTACAGGCTGAGCTTCATTGTTGTTAAGGTATCTTATAGCAGCGGTTCTCAACCTGTGGGTCGCGACCACTTTGGTGGTCGAACGACCATTTCACAGGTGTCGCCTAAGACCATCGGAAAACACATATACTCTACAGTTAGCAACGACAATTTTGTGATTGGGGGTCGCCACAATGCAAGGAACTGTAATATAATAAAGGGTCGCGGTATTAGAAAGGTTGAGAACCGCTGTCTTATAGGATGGACGGAAATTGCTGTTATTTTAAGGGGGTGAGTTAAGGTTAATAGAGTGTCACATCATTAGATAAAAGGGATTGTTTCTTTTGATAATATTATGTTTCCGCCTTCCAGACCTAGCATAAACCCACACATTTTACTTATATGATATGATACGATATATATGATAAACACTAAAAATTAGGAGTTTATATGTAACATATTTTGTGACTTTTTTTCTGTGACTTTTTTTCGGTGACTTTTTTTCTGTGACTTTTTTTCCTGTGACTTTTTTTCCTGTGACTTTATTTCTTTGACTTTTTTTCCTACAATCGGGCAGGGTTGCCCATGTAGAGCAGGGTTTTCCCATGTAGGGCAGGATTACCTATACAGGTGAGTATTGCCCATACAGGATGCAGGGCACGGTTGCCCAGTCAATAAAATAAATTTTAGGGGAAAAAATTAACTCTCTACAACTGTTAACGGACAAATAATTTTCTTTATGAATACATTATAAAATAAACTTGTTGATTGAAACAATGAAGTTTAACAAAATGTTTAACGTTCATATGTTTCTATGACTATGTCTCTACTATGACTGTCTGTGTCTTATCATAACATTAAAACTTCTTTTGTTCGTTTATTTTATAGCATTTGAAATAAAGATCTGTGTCCTTATTGTGACCACAAGTCTTGTGAAAACAAGTTTTGTGACCACAAGTTTTGCGACCACAAGTTTAGAGAACGCAATGTTCGTCTCATTATGTCAACGGACAAACGAAAGTTCTTGCGGACTTTTACGGAGATGTCGTTTTAGGCAGGTAGTGTTTGTTTTTTTTTTAACGGAAGATTGACAAGACTGGTTGATGGATTGTGTCCAGGGGGGAGGGGGCTCAAGGGCGTAGTGACTTTATAAGACGTGTCTGACATGACCTACCCTTCAGTAAGCTTACCTAAGACAGCTGGAATGACTATCACACCAGTGGTTTACACCAGTGGTTCCCAAAATGTGCACACATCTATTTCCCCACAGGGGCGCCGCGAGATATTCCACCTTTTTTATGATTTCCATTTTCAATTCAATGTGACTGGACGCGGCATGTGACGTCATCGTTTAACAACATTTTTGTGATCGTGACTACGTGGTTCTGTTATCATTGAAAGCCTACATAACCTTGATATCTTTAAAAAAAAAAAGAAGAATTGCTATTTCAAGGTATACTTCTCATAATTTGGCCTGGAGCGCATTGGGAAGAAATTTCTTCAACATGTGAGCCTAGAACATAACTAAGTTTGTTCACCACCAAGTTAGTCTGTAGGACGAAGCAACATGTGAGCCTAGAGCATAACTAAGTTTGTTCACCACCAAGTTAGTCTGTAGGACGAAGCAACATGTGAGCCTAGAGCATAACTAAGTTTGTTCACCACCAAGTTAGTCTGTAGGACGAAGCAACATGTGAGCCTAGAGCATAACTAAGTTTGTTCACCACCAAGTTAGTCCGTATGACGAAGGTCTGGCCACTTAAGTTCAACATTATGATCAATTCATCTTCTAATTATTGCTTAGTTAACTATTAAACTAAGGTCAATCATACAGACAAAGCAAAAGAAATAAACAAACAATCAATCGAACCAAGACAATCAACCAAATAAACAATCAACCAAAGAAACAATCAACCAAATAAACAATCAACCAAAGAAACAATCAACCAAATAAACAATCAACCAAAGAAACAATCAACCAAATAAACAATCAACCAAATAAACAATCAAACAAATAAACAATCAAACATAGAAACAATCAACCAAATAAACAATCAAACATAGAAACAATCAACCAAATAAACAATCAAACATAGAAACAATCAAATATAGTGTTACGACCTTGATTGTTAGGGCTGGCGCCATGGCGACAGAGAGAGTGTTTTGTTTGCGTTAATTGTGAGGTCAGAGGTGAAATTGGTTCGTTAATGAATGTCTGGGCGGGCGAGGGGTTGAGGGGGATAATAGCTGTGAGCTGGTTAGTTGAGCGGGGTAGAGACAGGTCTAGTAGAGACAGGAGTAGTAGAGCCAGGAGTAGTAGAGCCAGAGTAGATCGTTACAGTTAGTGTAGAGTCGAGAGTAGTTAGAGAGAATAGAGTTATTATTATCTACATTGATGAATTGACATTGGCTGTGATTAGGTCATGTAATAAAAGTACTATCAGTGTGATCTTCATTGTTTTGGTCTATTATGAATCTGGTGTGACAGAGTATATTCGCCAACCTTGTAGAAGACCCTAGACTATCGAAAGTAGACAGCAACGGATTAGACAGCAACATATTAAACAGCAACGGATAAAACTGTAACATATAGAAACAATCAAACATAGAAACAATTAAACATAGAAACAATCAAACATAGAAACAATCAAACATAGAAACAATCAAACATAGAAACAATCAAACATAGAAACAAACAAACATACAAACAATCAAACATAGAAACAATGGGAAAATAAAATAGAAACAATCATAGCAAAAATCAATTCGTGACTCATTAAGTGACCTAAAAGTGTATGGTGAGTTTAATCACTAAGACTTGGGTGAACACCTTTAGACTGTATGGGGTGAACACCCTTGGACTGTATGGTGTGAACACCCTCAGACTGTATGGGATGAACACCCTTAGAATGTATGGTGTGAACACCCTTAGACTGTATGGGGTGAGCATCCTTAGACTTATAGTGGGAACATCATTAGACTGTATGGTGTGAACACCCTTAGACTCTATGGTTTGAACACCCTTAAAATGTATAGGACGTGAACATGCTTAGAATGTTTATGGTGTGAACACCCTTAGATTGTATTGTGTGAACACCATTAGACTGTATGACGTGAACATGCTTAGAATGTATATGGAGTGAACACCCTTAGACTTTATGGAGTGAACAACCTTAGAATATATATGATTTGAACAGCCTTAGACTGTATGATGTGTATATTCTTAGACTGTATGATGTGAACACCCTTAGACTGTATGGTGTGAACACCCTAATATTCATCGTGTTATGTAGATACTTAAGAGTTCAATGATCTATAGCATGGTGTAGTTAGCCTACCTTGCTAGAATTATACCCTTGCCCAATTTTACATTTATGTTACAATTGTAGACCTTGGTCTCCGTAGCACCCCCCCACCAATAATATTAAAGATATATATTCTCCAGGAGAGTCAAAGCAGGACATATAGTGGCCATTTAGCGATTTGTTATCTTAGAACCGCACCTCATCTTAGAGATGGTCAAGTAATATGTTAGATTTATTGTTCCTGTCAGTCATATAGCCTGGTTGTTATATAGTCTGACTGTCATATTGCCTGGTTGTCATATTGCCTGGTTGTTATATAGTCTGGCTGTCATATTGCCTGGTTGTTATATAGTCTGGCTGTCATATTGCCTGGTTGTTATATAGTCTGGTTGTCATATTGCCTGGTTGTTATATAGTCTGGCTGTCATATTGCCTGGTTGTTATATAGTCTGGTTGTCATATTGCCTGGTTGTTATATAGTCTGGCTGTCATATTGCCTGGTTGTTATATAGTCTGGCTGTCATATTGCCTGGTTGTCATATTGCAAAAAACACCACCACCTTAGCAAAAAGATTTTAGGATAACGCCCCACGTTTGATTCCGAGGATTTCGACCAGCGCTACACACCCTGCCAACACACCTGAGTCTGTATCACATAGGACTACACATCCACAACATACAGATTGCAAGTCCATCCCACAGCGTGCAGCTGGGAAGTGTCTCCCTCAACATACATGTGGGGCGGCTATCCCATATTTTAAGCTTGGAAGTCTATCCCACAATATACCGCTGGGACGTCCATCCCACAATAAACCGCTGGGATGTCCATCCCACAACATACAGATGGCAAGTACATCCTACAACGAACAGCTGGGAAGTCCCTCCCACAATGTTCACCTGGGAAGTCCATCGCACGACGTACAGCTTTGAACTTATTACGGATTGTTATTAATGTGGAATTTTATCGTTTATTTAAATCTATGGCTCGTTACCAAAACAGTCCATAACAAAATACGATACCAATGTTTAAATACAATAACAAATAATACGATACTCAAAGCCGGAGCTAATTACAATTAATAAGCTTTTAATGTGTCAATTTCAATGAATTACAAAAGCAAGAGAACATGATTAAAACTATTAACTTACAGTTTGGCCGTGAACCGGTACTGTGTTAATAAAAATACAACGAGCAAAAGTTGTACAATGAAAGAAAATCTACACACAACAAAGCACCGTCTACTAGTAAAATAATAACACACGCTCCCAGTCTCGTGATAAAGGATCTCTCTCTCTCTCTTTGGCCTTCAGTCTTCAGCCTTTTTATATATATAGTCAGTTCCTGTAAGATCATTCCAGAAATAGATTACGGATTGTAACTGCTTCCCGCATATTCCAGATTATTCGATAATCTTCGATAGGAACAGGCTATACTAAAACTTGTTGGAAACAAGGTCAAAGGGAGAATGTTACTTCGCTAGCCCCACCCCAAAACGTGGCCTCGATTGTTTGCCTGTTAGAGGTCATGCACGGGAAAATCATGGAGCACGTCGCCTACATAACTGAAGTCCATACCAAAACATAAGGCCAAGACAAAACATCAGCATCACCGCGGATGGATTGGACTCGTTAGCCTTGGATGGCAACTCATCTAAGAGAAGGAATGGAGTCTCGTAGGTGGATAACAGAGACACAATGAAACATTCCCTGTTGCGCCACTGGTGCCAAGCTGTAACATCCACACATGATGTTCCTTTGGGTTATTCAGCGGCGTTGCGAGAGGCGATTTGCTATGTAGGGAACCATCTTAAAAAGAATAATCACAGGCCTTGTGGCTTTCGTCTACACCATCGTCACATTGTGGCGGGCGGATGCTACACCATACGATTGTATGGGGTGTTCACCTCAATTCCTGCATTGTATGTTCACCCTAAATCTCGACCCAAATGTGTTGGAAAATTATCGCCCCGTCTCTAATCTATAATTTGTATCAAACATTTTAGAGAAAGTCGTTCTCCGATAGCTCACGGATAACCCCACTCAATGTGACTTGCTTGAGCCTTTCCAGTCAGCATATACAGGGCGCATCACTCTACTGAGACAGCCCTGTTGCGCGTCGTAAATGACCTTCTGTCATCTTATGGTGAGGTCCAGGTATCTCTTTTGTCGTTACTTGATCTATCGGCAGCGTTCGATACGATTGACCACGGTATACTTCTCCAACGTCTGCAAAAAACGTTCGGTTCCACCGATACCGTCCTGAGATGGTTTCGCTCATATCTGACAAATCGGGTCTAATCGGTTATAGCAAAAGGTTTGACCTCGAATCAATCTATTATCGAATTCGGAGTACCCCAGGGCTCGGTCCTAGGCCCGGATCTTTTCAGCCCCTGGGTGCAGTGATCAAGCGGTTTGACGTTTTATATCACATGTTCACGGATGATACCCAACTTCAGCAGTCCGTGATCCCCTCTCAGTTCCCTCAGCTTCTTGGTATGACACAGAAGACAGTGGGTGACCATAAACAAGCTCAAATTGAACGATGAAAAGACCGAGCTGATCTCATTGCTACCCCTCAAAAGCTAAAATCTGTAAACACTAACTATGGAAAATCCCATTAACATGCTTTGCTAGGCGATTTTTCTAGAGCTTTGCAGAATTAGTCACATTAGACCTTTCTTAACGTTTGATGCATCAAAGAGGCTGATGTCTGCATTCGTGCTATCACGCATGGACTACTGCAATGCTCTCACGGTGAGTCTTCCAGCTACGCTCCTGGATAAAATGTAAAAAGCACAGAATAATGCGGCTCGCATTGTTCTTCGTAAACGCAAATTCGACCATGCTAAAACTCTTCTGAGAGAACTGCATTGGCTGCCGGTACACGCTCGCATAGTGTACAACATTGCAACTCTGTGCTACTGCTGCTTGTATGACCTGGCGCCGTCCTATCTCAAAGCGCTCATGACGCTTTATGTACCCACCAGACAACTCCGCTCATCCGATAGTGGCAAACTCTCGATTCGGCGTGTTCGCCTTGAGACTTACGGAAGGCGCACTTTCACACTTGCTGGCCCAACAATTTGGAACACCCTTCCTGACGCTCTCAGAAACAGCCAGACACTGGAGTCCTTCAAAACCGATTTGAAAACACATCTATTTTGCAAACACCTCTTTTACAGCAAGCTATATCTCGTAGATGTATAGTAGTTTGTGTTGTTTATGGTTGCAAAGTGATGTAATACTTTGAATAAGTATGCTCGTATGTAGTTTTGTAGTGTTGCGTTTTGTATTTCAATGTGGTAAAATATGGATTGCTTTCATTTCTCTTTTAATGTGGTTGACTTTGTACCGTGCATCGAGCCTGTGGGGATGAGGCGTGATAAACTTTATTATTATTATTATTAAGATTGTATTAGGGGTACATCCTTATATTGTATCATGTGTACATAATAAGACTGTGTGTAGTGTACATCCTAAAATTGTATGTATGTACACCATTATGGTGGTTTGGTGTGTATATTATAAAGATGTTTCATGTGTACATCCTAAGATTCTATGTGTGTACACCATTAGATTTACGGTGAGTATATCCTAAGATTTTATCATGTCTTTATCATAAATATAATTGCTTTGCAATACAATTTTTTACATGATAAATTTGAACAAGTGAAACACATATTAAATATAAATTAGTATTTATGTGGGACGTGTTTAATCCCATTCTTGCATAGATAAATAAAACCAAATGCCAACTTTGATTGAGTTGTGTTGTAAAATGCAAGTACTGTCATTCATAACGTGTCAACAAATCCGTGATGCATGACGGGAGGTAGGACATGGGTATGAAGGTAAACTTGGCATCTTTACCCACACTGTACCTCGTCCTGGGGTACCTGGAGGTGAGTCCGTGGATGTAGGCGTCAACAACAAGGTTAAGGTCACTGGATCCTTTCGCCCTCAGTTTCTCGATTCCGTTTTTTACTGGTGATTATAACAAACATATCACATATTGTTAGCATCATTATTTTTTATTGGCGATCATACCAAATATACATATTGTTAACATTATTATTTCTATTGTTGATAATACAAAATCTAAATAATGTTAACATTATTATTTCTTTTGACGATCATACCAAATATACATATTGTTAAAAATATAATTTCTATTGGCGATCATACCACCATGACTGACTATTCACAGAGAAGCTTACATTTGCCAATGACATCCCCATATGAAGTCTGGACGTCTTCTGTGGCCTGGCTGTAGGCGACTTCAGCCTCTTTGGTCAGTCGGTCAACACTGAAGAACGCTGTTATGAAAGCCCCTGGTTCTACAAGGATGACACGGACCCCTCTGTTGTAGAGCTCCCGTCTGTACAGAAATAGAACTTCAAGAAATAATGTGGCCGAATCAGACGGGAGGGGAAACAACCAAAGAAATGACATGGGGTGGTAGTCCTTTGATAGGGTATTTATTATGTCCCTTTTCACATGACAGTTGGAAATAAGAGCTTGGTCATTACTAACTTGGTCAGTACTAGCTGGGTCACTATTAACTGGGTCACTACTTACCGGGTCACTACTAACTGATTCATTACTAAGTGGGTCATAACTAACTGGGTCACTCCTACCTGCGGCACTACAAACTGAGTCACTACTAAGTTGGTTACTGCCAACTGAGTCACTAGTAGCTGATTCACTTTTAATTTAGTAACCGCTAAATGGGTCAAGACTAAGTGGGTCACTCCTAACTGCTGCAACATTAACTGGTTCACTTTTAACTGGGGCACTACAAACTGGGTCAGTGCCAACTGGGACACAACCAACTGGGTTAATGCATACGTATAGGTCACTGGTAATGCCATGCAAGTTTCATATCTTAAGTACAAGACATGTGTCTCAGTGAACATGACACTATGCTACTGCAAGCCCTGGTCAACGAATATGGTGTCTTAAATAACACATTCCCCAATTCTAAGTTGATATGTCGAGATCGCTCATAAGATGTGCGGGCAGGAGTCTAATTACAAAGACTGGTGTGATGTGTGCATTAGATGGGATGTGTGCAATAGATGTGATGTGTGCATTAGATGTGATGTGTGCATTAGATGTGATGTGTGCATTAGATGTGATGTGTGCATTAGATGTGATGTGCGCATTAGATGTGATGTGTGCATTATATGTGATGTGTGCATTAGATGTGATGTGTGCATTAGATGTGATGTGTGCATTAGATGTGTTGTGTGCATTAGATGTGATGTGGGCATAAGATGTGATGTGTGCATTAGATGTGATGTGTGCATTAGTTGTGATGTGTGCATTAGATGTGATCTTAGATTTTATCTGTGCATTTTATGGGATTTATGCATTAGATGTGATCTGTGCACTAGATGTGATTTGTGTAATATGTACACTTCATGTCCTCTGTACACCAGTTCCATATCATATTAAACTAATTAACATATCAATGTTAACACTTCACCTCAGAAGATCTGAAAATCCCTCTAGTCCAAACTTAGAGACTGTGTATGGAGGTCCGAACAAGGCGATTCTGCCACACACGCTGGACGTGTTGATAACTCGACCACCCGCCCGTCTTATCAAGGGTAGGAAACTACGTGTCATCTCGATCACCCCCAACAGGTTGACGCCTATGACAGTCGTGTAGTCCTCCTTGCTGCACAACTCGCTCACTCCCATGTTTCCAGGGATTCCCGCATTGTTTACCAAGCCCCATAAACCTAGAAACAGAGAGTAGTTTACAAAATTGCTTTGTTACACTGAACTTTCTCTGAAAAATATTTTAAGACCAGGTTTTGCTTTCAACAAAGTCATATTATAACCATATTTGTATCTTCAGCAGAAATATTACTGAATTTTTAATGAAGAGATTCAATTTCTAAATTATAATATTTGTGTGCTCTAATTATTTATTTCAAAGATATGCAATGCAAGGGCGTAAATCTGCAAGGGAAATTCTGTCATAGTTCTGCTTAAATCTTGAGACAGGTTATATTCCTGGTCAGAGAATATTGTTTTGTTTTCTAGCCTACATTTTAAAATTTATTGTTTTTATCTATGCAAAAATGTACTATTTAACTCTTATTTTATGTATATGAAGTACGAGCCAAAAGTAGCAGAACTGAAACTGAAGGATCTTGAACGCGTCCGTCCCTTTGTCAACAGTGCGTAGCTCCAGCCGCTATAGGTTTCCTGTGTTGTCAAGAAAGTTGCTGTTGGACAGTTGCTGTTGGACAGCTGCTGTTGGACATTTGCTGTTGGAAATGGGTCTCTAAACGGAGAAAAACATTCATTTTTTACCAACATTTTCGCGCGCACATAATGGATTAGGAGATTGTGAAGGTGGATCGTGTTTGAATAAAGTAGGCAGAACAATTCCATGGGCGATTTAATAAGATAGAACCAAGTACACAGTTATGATGTCTATTGTTGAGATATTTCGCCGTTAAAGAAGTGAATTTTATTCATTAATGGAAGAGGAATTCAAATCGACCAGTTAGACTTTTGATAATGAGAATCACGCCAGCGTGTTCCCCAGAAGGAGATGTGCTCTCCAGAAGATGCTGTTTTCTTCAGAAGGTGCTGTGCTCTTCAGAAGGTGCCGTGTTCTCCAGAGGTTCTGTGTTTATGAAGTACATCCTTCAAACTGAACATCAATAATAAGTCCGTTCACCGATTGTTCAAAGACATAGGTGCATATTTGTACCTGATACAAGCTGGACAACGCTTGGTGGAGCCAGCAGTGTGAGGCAGGATGGTGTATTGTGGAAATTTCTGGCTGTAGTGTTCGAGGCTCAAGATTTCTATAGGAATAACTGATTCTCCAACGAATGTCTCATTCGTTAACGGGTCGATCAGACTTACCCTTCCGTTGACAGAGTAACTTTCCAGAACGCTTTTATTGTGTGCCTTTTAAAAAATCCCTTTCTAAATATTGCTCTTCCACTTATAACAAAACACCGCCATCTATGTTTATTAGAGTATGCGAGATAATATTGCTCAACTATAAATACTTTTCACATTAGACACATTTCGATCAAATGCTGCCCAATCTATAATCCTTTCACTTAGGAGTCATTCGTAAATTACGTCACACAAAAAAGGACCTTTTTAGACCCCCCTCCCCCCGTCACGAAGTGTCGCAAATTCTTTAGCCCCCCCCCCCCCCCCCCGGGTCACGTCACACCCAATAAAATCAAAAAATACAAAAAGAATTCAAAAATAAACTAAGATTTTATTATATTTGTTTGTAACATTTTCCCATAAGCCAAATGTAAAATGGCCACAACAGTTTGAGCAAAAGGTGTGAGCGACCGAGCCCATAGTACTTATAATACCTGAGGCCATTTGGGCCTCAAATTAATGTTTTTAAAATTAATTAAATAAAGATTTTTCAAAATTAGAAAATTTTAGATTTTTTTTAAACGTGATGTCACAAATTAATTTCACCCCCCCCCCCTTTTTTACCCCACTATCACAAATTCTAGACCCGCCCTCCCCCCTGAGCGTGACGTAATTTACGAACTACCCCTTAGTTGGTAACTTGAAATCTGGAGCTAAAGATAAAGATACACGTTTACAAAGGCAAGTTCTCCTTCAATATGCGACAGTTTTAATTCTGCTAGCTTTGGCGCGAGCTGTATATCATGCTAAAAGTCCGACATTTTAGAACGTTATTCCATTTGACACGCTATATTTAATATAGTTAATATTTTTTTTTATCACATATTATTTTAAATACTTGACCTTTATTCCCATGTAATGTCCGCTTGACCACTTTTAAAGCCGCCTCAATGCTCTCAGTTTTACTGACATCCAGCAGGACCGTGACCAAACGTTTGGAGCAGTTCTTGGACAAATATTCCCTTCCATCTTCTGTCAGACATCCAGCAAACACGTGGAAACCCAAGCTGTCCAGGCGTCTGTAAGCAGCGTTTAGAACATGGGTTTTCTTATAGTAAACACCTAGCTCTAACAGCACATATACACAGAGAAAGGGTGATAAAGAGGGGAGAGGAGAGAGCAAAGGAGGGAGAAAGAGAAGGAGAGAGAGTAGGGATATGGGGAGGGTGAGAAGGAAAAGGCGAGAGGGGAGCAGACAATAGAAATAAAAGAAGAAGAGATAGAGAGAAAGAGAGAGAGAGAAAAGAGGAGAGAGTTCAGCTAAACTATGTGAGAAAATTCGTTTAAGAGAGATTATAGGAGCCAGAATGATCAATACATTGATGGTGGTGATATAGAATTTGGTTGTGATATAGAATATGGTGGTGATATAGAATATGGTGGTGATATAGAATATGGTGTTATATAGAATATGGTTGTGATATAGAATATGGTGGTGATATAGAATATGGTGGTGATATAGAATATGGTGGTGATATAGAATATGGATGTGATATAGAATATGGTGGTGATATAGAATATGGTGTTATATAGAATATGGTGGTGATATAGAATATGGTGGTGATATAGAATATGGTGTTATATAGAATATGGTGGTGATATAGAATATGGTGGTGATATAGAATATGGTGGTGATATATAATATGGTGTTATATAGAATATGGTGTTATATAGAATATGGTGGTGATATAGAATATGGTGGTGATATAGAATATGGTGTTATATAGAATATGGTGGTGATATAGAATATGGTGGTGATATAGAATATGGTGGTGATATAGAATATGGTGTTATATAGAATATGGTGGTGATATAGAATATGGTGGTGATATAGAATATGGTGGTGATATAGAATATGGTGGTGATATAGAATATGGTGTTATATAGAATATGGTGGTGATATAGAATATGGTGGTGATATAGAATATGGTGGTGATATAGAATATGGTGGTGATATAGAATTTGGTGTTATATAGAATATGGTGGTGATATAGAATATGGTGGTGATATAGAATATGGTGTTATATAGAATATGGTGGTGATATAGAATATGGTGGTGATATAAAATATGGTGGTGATATAGAATATGGTTTGTGATATAAAATATGGTAGTGATATAGAATATGGAAGATGACATCGAATATGGTTTGTGATATAGAATATGGTAGTAATATAGAATATGGTGATGATGTAGAGTATTGTGGTAATATAAAATATGATGGTGATATAGAATGTGAAAGTGATATAGATTATGGTAGTGATATAGATTATGGTAGTGATATAGATTATGGTAGTGATATAGATTATGGTAGTGATATAGATTATGGTAGTGATATAGATTATGGTAGTGATTTTGATTATGGTAGTGATATAGATTATGGTAGTGATATAGATTATGGTAGTGATATAGAATATGGTAGTGATATAGAGTATGGTGCGGCTACTGAGCATGCTTGTTGTGTCACCACGATCTCTACAGTCTCATATGGCCTGTCATGTTTGATCTAACAACCTGTCATGTTTGATCTAACAACCTGTCATGTTTGATCTAACAACCTGTCATGTTTGATCTAACAACCTGTCATGTTTGATCTAACAACCTGTCATGTTTGATCTAACAACCTGTCATGTTTGATCTAACAACCTGTCATGTTTGATCTAACAACCTGTCATGTTTGATCTAACAACCTGTCATGTTTGATCTAACAACCTGTCATGTTTGATCTAACAACCTGTCATGTTTGATCTAACAACCTGTCATGTTTGATCTAACAATTGACTTGTATAGAAATAAGTTTCACTTACATGGCCAGACTTTGACCGAAGCCAGAATCACATCCGGTCACCACGACGTATTTGTCTTCATAGTTGCCTACCATGAATGACCTCAGGAAACGGTCAACAAAGATGTAGGTCACGACTAACACAATCACACCGGACAGGATCCAGATCATTGTGACCAACCTCTGGTCAGTATTCTGTGAAAGTAATGTCAGAATTGAAAGATTGGTGGAGGGAACAATGCTCTATGCAAAGAGTGTTACTAATGTTCATAAATTCTTTAGTGTCAAAAATACTTTTATCGGCTGCTGAAAAATTAAATAGGCTACATTTAGTCCATCTCCAACTATGCCTAGTGGGTTACATAAACTTGTACTTGTGATAGCCTGGTACAAATTGTTGCAAGATACTGATGTGTGAGCAATATTTTGTTGGAGCGTTACTCCAGTTACTGAACACACGTGACTAAATGGATCAATACCTAATGGAGATGGTATCACGTGATATTACTCAGGTACAGTTCCCTTGTGTGACATCACGATCCATTAACTCTTTCATTTTACAACAGACCTTATAATGTAAGGTTCCTGTTGTAGTGTAGCCAACTTAGTCTACCTCAGTGTAGCCAACCGTGACCTCATTCACACTCTAGCACACGTGTTAAGTCATAGGTCGCGGCATACTTGGTTTTAGTTTTGAGGGAGGGGTAGGAGTGGAGGTCAAAGTCTTAACGTTCCCACACCCAGGTGATATTTTGGGCACACCAAGACAGCTTTGTATCCCAAATTTCTATATTAGAGCAAACGCGAAATAAAAAAAATGGGGGAAGGGGACCGTATTCAGTTTGAAGTTAAAAGAAATATGCAAAGATTCTATGGGTTGTCTTCTCCCCCTTGTATAGTTCTTATACTAGATCATGAAGTGCAACCATTGGCTCCAATTGAAGCGTATTAAGCATATAATAACTTAATAGTTATTATCGGGGATCATTTCTGACACAATTCATCGGTCAAGTTTTTACATCTAAACTTGATCCCCTAAGCCAACGGTTCTCAACCTGTAGTTGCGACCACTTTGGGGGTAGAACGACCCTTTCGGAAAACACATATGCTCTATAGTTATGAAGCAGAAACAATAATAATTTTGTGATTAAGGGTCGCCACGACATGAGGAACTGTGTTAAAGGGTCGCGGCATTAGGAAGGTTGAGAACCACAGCCTTAAGGGAAATAAAACAGTACAGCCTTAAGGGAAATAAAACAGTACAACCTTAAGGGAAATAAAACAGTACAGCCTTAAGGGAAATAAAACAGTACAGCCTTAAGGGAAATAAAACAGTACAGCCTTAAGGGAAATATAACAGTACAGCCTTAAGGGAAATAAAACAGTACAACCTTAAGGGAAATAAAACAGTACAACCTTAAGGGAAATAAAACAGTACAACCTTAAGGGAAATAAAACAGTACAACCTTAAGGGAAATAAAACAGTACAGCCTTAAGGGAAATAAAACAGTACATTGGTTAGTAAAACATCCACACTTGTCCTATACACACCACCACCACCCCACCCTACATTAGTGATTTCTAACACCCACACTTGTCATAAACACACCCTCCACACATTAGTGAGAACAACACACACACTTGTCATAAACACACACACACTTGTCATAAACACACACAGACACAACATATTGACAAATATAAATACAAACAGTTCAACACATCACTCACCTTTCACTGCAACTGATACCAATTAAGTTGAATTAATCCAAGCGAGTAGTCTGCTGTTGTGAAGTTCCGTGTGAGAGAACTCCAGGTAAATGTCCTCAATGTTTACCAATCAAGAAACCCATCTCACCAGGTGCACACAGTTCCATCCCCCGTGCGCTGTCACAGCCAATCACACAAACAGGAATCAATATCAGGGCCGGATAAACGGGGCGACCATCCCGGGAGCCAGCATCAGCGAGGTGGTGGTGGTGGTTAAATTGTACTTTCAACTCTTATATTTTCCGTTAATTTAATTTTGTTTTGTCCATCTAAGTCTTAGCTTTGGGTAATATAAGGGTCTGCATTCAAATGGTTGCATTTTTAAAAAAAAGAACACTCAGGAGAACTGATTTTTAAAGGTATTTCAGTATGGCTGTTTCGCTTAAAATTATGCAATACAGAAATAGAACCAATCCACAGCCGGCTTTTCATCCTATCACCAGAAATTGAAGCCACTTTATGAAACCAAATATTTATTAGTTGAACATTCAGACATCCGAAACAACCGCCGTCTCAAATGTCTATGTTAACTGTATGTTATGTTATGTGAGATTAGAGGTACACTACAACATGTTCTGTGTATCAAGGTGCGTTAATTTAAATTCAAATTTTAATGGCGTTCCTCTTAGTGAAAGTAGGTCAAACACGTTTTAAACATTTGAAAGTGAAGACATAAAAATGGCCTGGACTGGACAGGAAGATGGATCCATGTCTAGCAGATTTGGTCAGGGAATGGGACGGAAGGGCAATAAAATGTTTGGTGTGTCAATAAGATTGGCGGGTTTACGACGTAGATAAGTGTGAGTATAAATAAGATGGCTGTCAAATAAGATGGCTGTCAAATAAGATGGCTGTCAAATAAGATGGATGTCAAATAAGAAGGCTGTCAAATAAGATGGATGTCAAATAAGATGGATGTCAAATAAGATGGATGTCAAAAAAGATGGCTGTCAAATAAGATGGCTGTTAAATAAGATGGTTGTTAAATAAAATGGATGTTAAATAAGATGGATGTTAAATAAGATGGCTGTCAAATAAGATGACTGTCAAATAAGATGGCTGTCAAATAAGATGGCTTTCAAATAAGATGGCTGTCAAATAAGATTGCTGTCAAATAAGATGACTGTCAAATAAGATGGCTGTCAAATAAGATGACTGTCAAATAAGATGGCTGTCAAATAAGATGACTGTCAAATAAGATGACTGTTAAATAAGATGGATGTTAAATAAGATGGATGTTAAATAAGATGGCTGTCAAATAAGATGGCTGTCAAATAAGATGGCTGTCAAATAAGATGGCTGTCAAATAAGATGGATGTTAAATAAGATGGATGTTAAATAAGATGGATGTTAAATAAGATGGCTGTCAAATAAGATTTCTTTCAAATAAGATGGATGTCAAATAAGATGGATGTTAAATAAGATGGATGTTAAATAAGATGGCTGTTAAATAAGATGGCTGTTTGCTTTATCGTGAAAACGGGATAAAAGTAACTCTATTAACATTATATTATAACTGAATAAAATTATACAAGAGTCGGTTTTTATAAATTCTTAATTGTTTTGTGTTTTGCCAATTAGACAGCAGTATGTTCAGAAATTGCAAGCTGCTCCCAGTCTTATGCCTGTCTCTTATGTTTGTGCCATCTTGCAGAACTGCTCCCAGTCAAGCCTGGTTCATGTTTGTACCATCTTACAGAACTGCTCCCAGTCTTAATCATGTCTCATGTTTGTGCCATCTTACAGAACTGCTCCCAGTCTTAATCATGTCTCATGTTTGTGCCATCTTACAGAAATACAGAAATACATACGTAGCCGAGTGGTGGGTGTGTCTGTTTTGTTGATACACTATTAATCCTGCCCACAACGCCAACAACTGGAGCCATGTGGTGTGTGAGGCTGACAGTTTTAATATGTTTAATATGTAGAAACTGGAGAAAATCAGGTCTTGAAAACATTGTTTGGTTCCATAAACAAAGCCATAGAAAAGGGGTCAAAATCCGAAGAAGAAGATCAAGAAATTGCAAAACAAAAAGGAAACTCAAAATATAAAAATCCAATGAAAAAAAGGACAATACTTGAAACGAAACAAATAATACAGGTTTACAATGTCCTGACTAACATTGAATTACACGGCTGACAATAAAGATGTTACGTCATTGATAACGCTATAATTACAGGTTGTGACAAAATATACTTCACTAAGAATAAAGTATCACATGTTATACAAATGGCAATTAAAATGATATCATTGTGATGTGGCATTGTAGGCCACGCTGTTACCAGTGCGTCCACTGTGTTGGAGTTCGACCTCGGGGTTAGGGTATCAAAACATGGCATGCTAGCTTTTGACCTTCGCTTAGAATACTTAATTCTAGGGAACCACTATGTGTGCTTTAGGTATAAGTTCAACTATTTATTTCTCTGGAACCCTAATTTATTCAGCTATGAATTATATCTAGTTCGAAAGGGGATTTGATTCGCTAGACACTAGAGGTCTACATCTTTAGAGGGTATTGTAATATTAAGTAATTAAAGGAGTTTTCACATTCAAACCCTTTCTATTTAAAATATCTCAAAATCCATTTAAATTATAGAAATATAAACGTTTTTCTTATCTTAGGTAGTCGAGACAAAGCGGAAAGGGACACATTTAAGTCTTTAGTAGTTTGGTTCGGGATTTTGACTTTTATGCAGGTGGTAGTCTCTAGGGAATGTCATTTTACCACAGAAAATCTGCAAGAAGGCTAGTTATAGACCATCTTGGTCGATGTTTGACGCACATGTCCTCTAGTCTGTCCACACATTTTTATTTATAGTGCGCGCGCTAATGAGTTTTTGGTTTAAAGTTTTAATCACATTCCTAAAGTGCCAATATTGAAGTATTCAAAGTGATGAGGGAGAAGCCGTACATGCCATGTTTTGATACATTAGCCCCGAGGTCAAAGTATTGTATGACATTTAGTCATATAGAAATACAATCGAAATTACAGAATTACTGGAATTCAGACATTTAGTCATACAGACATAAAGCCATTTAGTCATACAGAAATTTATTCATATAGAAATACAGAAACAAACAAAATTAAAGTTTTCATGAGTCTGGATTTTTTTTTTTTTTTACTTCCAACTCAATGTAGCAGCCCAACATGTCTGTCTGATAGCCGAAAATATCTATTTGACAGTCCAACATATCTCTCTGACAGCCCAACATGTGTGTTTTTATTTAACGAACGAGCACAAAAACGTAATGAACAAATGTTCACAGTGCGTGACGTTTCTCTGGCCCAATTGGGAAACATTTGAAGAGGATCCAATGATGACGTCAGGCATGTTCAATGTTATAGTTATAACTAACAGGACAACAATCTTGTCAGCACCGTAGAGGGAATCTAATTTTAATCATTAATTTAGGCTGCCACTAATTGTGTTAATGGTAAATGGTTCGTAATAAAACATTAAGAGGGTAACGTGTATGGCACTACAGGATGTCACGACCGGTGCCAACAGTTGACAGCAAGCATGGCACTACAGGATGTCATGACCGGTGGCAACAGCAGACAACAAGCATGGTACAACAAGATGTTAAGTCTGCTACCTGAACATCAATTAAATTACAGTGATTATTTCCCTTTGATTTATGATAAATTCAGCTGAGTCATGCCCCATGCCGATGTGCAAACTTTGGCCTGCTATATTTTACAACCGATATTTTTAGATCCAGGGAATCGGGTGGGCTTAGCTGTATCCACGTGTTCTCAAACATTGGTCTCCGAACTCCAAACTTCTTACTTCTTAAAATTCTTCTTCTAACTTTCTGATTGTACCTGATATTTAGCCGTCCATATTTAAACCTATTACCTAGCTAGTTAAGGGACTCGATGCAATACCATTACAGACTATTGGCGTCTACAGGCATACTTTTGACATCCTTATTATTCTAAAAGAGATGAGAAGAATTTGCAAATTTTATATTATCAAAATTATTTGATATCAGGTTGTTACCATTCTGACCCCATCATTTTTACACTTCACAAATTACCTTCTTCTTATACACTTTGACTCACTAGTACACTTTGGCTCACTAGTACACTTTGGCTCACTAGTACACTTTGGCTCACTAGTACACTTTGGCTCACTAGTGCACTTTGACTCACTAGTAGACTTTGGCTCACTAGTACACTTTGATTCACTAGTAGACTTTGGCTCACTAGTTGACTTTGGCTCACGAGTACACTTTGACTCACTAGTTGACTTTGACTCACTAGTAGACTTACCCATCACTTTCAAATTTGTTTCTACACAATTAAAAAGTTACTGCAATTAAATATTAAAGTACCGGTAAATAATGTTACAATACGTATTTGATGTTAAACGTACGCATTGAAAGAAATAAAGACAAAGCAAGGATTAAATAGATCTAGTGTTTTATTAGAAACATCAACATATTAATTAGACACTTTATTAATTAGACACTTTTTTAATTAGACACTTTATTAATTAGACACTTTATTAATTAGACACTTTATTAATTAGACACTTAATTAATTAGACATTTTATTAATTAAACACGTTATTAATTAAGCATTTTATTAAAACGCCGCATTATAGATGCGCTAATTTATTCATTAGTCGCGTCAAATTATTAGACAGCCCCGTTAAGGAAACACAGACGGCTATGATCTGACTTTTGGAAATATAATATTGTTCCTATAGAGCTTTGAGAACCTTTGAATCTATGCCCGGCCAATGGGATATCGCCGTTTCCCTGGGTCTATAAAGTGGAAGAACTCTAGTCTGCTTAACAGTCTCAACAATAAAAAGTGATCTAAAAGTGTGGTGACTTATAATAACTTATTTTTATACTTGATTTAAACTGAAATATTTGAGCTAATTGAACAGAACGTTTGTTGGCTGAACATGATAAGAAGTGCGCGTCAAGACGTTCATTAATTTATCACAAGAAGTGTAAACAGGCATTCATTAATTTATCACAAGAGGTGCGCAGCAATACGTTTATCAATCAAACACAAGAAGTGCGCAAATAAGATTAAAAAAAAACCATTTCCATATTTCCAGACATGGGATCTGTGGTGAGTCGAATAGCTCAACAGTTTGTGTAGTTGAACAAGTGCCATGTTGTGTTTTGCATTTGAATATCGTAAGCTCTGTTCTAATTAGTAGCACTTGTTGATGGATTTTTAACTCATCTTCCTTTTTTTAAATCCTTTATATTAACTACGGTTTTATTCGTGTGTTTGTGGCAAATTCTTCTGAAGGCTAATTGACCCACCTCCGCCATTATATTGATCTGAAACTTAGCATATAGCCTCGTCTCCGATGACAACACATTCTATTAAATTTTCAGCCCCATCCAAACAAATCAGTTTTTCACGTTTTTCAAGGGGAAGATTAATCAAATATTATGTGTTCAATGGGTGCGTATTTTGGTGTGGAGATTGAGTGTGTAGCCGTTGCTTTGTGTTTTGTATTTATGATATATTTGGGTTTAAAAATATATTTAGTCTATTATGTTTTACATGCACTAAGTTTGATACAAAAAACACTCCCATACAAAAAATTAGTTGCTATGATCCCGTACGATTACATAAATGCTAAAAAAAAGTGTATATGGAGGATATAGACGAAACAAACTCTTGTGTGAGACATC
This sequence comes from Omphiscola glabra, assembly GCA_964017045.1. Lineage (NCBI taxonomy): Eukaryota > Metazoa > Mollusca > Gastropoda > Lymnaeidae > Omphiscola > Omphiscola glabra. Next base: position 5,846,127 of record OZ024795.1, on the reverse strand, counting down.
CATGTTATGTGAGCAATTCTGTCACGGGGGGGGGGGGGGGTGACGGACATGTCGTGCCCTGCTTGTTTCCCTTTTTATTATGTCTCGATTTTAATATTTTTCTCCTAAAAGAATATCTTAGAAATTTTGATATCCATTTGCCCATGTATTTCTTCTCGTTTAGTTTTTGTCTATTTTGAACTTTCACATAAACAACCCTCCTTAGAAGGCGCTCCATATTTGTGTGGAGTGAGATAGTAAACGATGCTGCTGGGATCCGTCCATGGCTTGACATGTAAATTGTTCGGGGGCGGGGGGCTGCAGTACCACGATAAATAAGACCACTGTAAGAATAATAATAATAATGATGGATAATTGTAGACACTTCTTGTGAAATTCTTAAATCAGTCTTTCATTTTTCAGACGTCTCGTTTGATGACACAGGCAACAAGTGTCGTGGAAGAAATCGGGAAAATCCCTTACTTGGAGCCTTATGCCGATTCAAAGCTCTTCTGGGTTCTGTCCTTTCTGACCTTTGAATTGGTGACCTTCTTGTTCTTGGAGCGACTTCTGAGATCTCTGAGGGTGGGCAACTACCAGGAGAAATACGTGCTGGTGACTGGCTGTGACTCGGGTCTTGGTCAAGAGTTGGCAATGTGAGTCTATTACTGTGTTTGAATGTTTGGGATATGAAAACGTTATATTGTGATATGTTTTGCTGGATGATGGTGTCAGAATGGTACAAAGTGAAATGTGACGTGGTTTTGTTAGAGTTAAAACCATGTGATTTTTAAATTTTTCTTTCTGGAAAACATAGTGGACCATGAATCTTTAAGTAAATAGAGGAACATGATATGTTTAGGCTTGAAAAACGGGAAGAAGAAATAAATATCCAAAGAATTTGAATTAAATCCCTTGACGCTCCTCCTGGATTTTACAAACACACATTATTGCTTTCAAATAAATTTACTTTAGGGGGGGGGCGAATTTAAGATTTTTGGGTGAGTAGTGGCAGTGGATAGTTGACCAGCTAAGGGGCAAAGGTAGACATGTGGGTTTTGATAGTATTAAACGGATGAAAATAATGGTTTAAATATTGGGAGGGGGCGTTAAAATGAATATTGCCCCCTGGCGTCAAACATTCAAACCACGTCTCCGCCAGTGACGTTAACTTGGAGGCGGATTGGTTGGTCTGCCTAGAAGTTCCTTTCCTTATATAGAGGAACAGCATTTTTGGACAACAGCGGTGTTTGTAAAGTGAAAGGGAGCATGACAAATATATTGGCCCGACCAGGGTGGCACTAACACTAGCTACGCCACTAGGAAGTGTCTCTATCAGAACTTAAATTGGCCATCCGGGCCAGTTATACTATCATTTTTATCAGAAAATTATGGCTGTAGTCGAGGGTGCCGATGGCTCTTGTGTGGAAGTAGGATATCTGGGAAGCCCCCTCCTCAGAAAATGTTTGATCATACCAAAATAAAGGGGGCACTTGGGAGTATACCTGTGTGTATATCAGACTATTTGATCAGGGTAAGAGATGTATCAAGCGTCCGGGGGAGGCATTATGACGCCAGTTCCATATATAAACTAAAATTACTTCGGTTGTGGTGCGCGCAGTCTTTGGCACAAGCTTAGATTCAAACGCATGCTGTCTCAGTGATCGGTGAAGGAATGGGAGGGCAGAGTTTAGGGCGCCAAAGACTGTCGGGCAAAAGTGGGGGCGGGGTGTCTTCAGAAAATGTTTGTTAACCTCAAAATACAGGGATATATTTTGGGGCATATGTAAATTCGGTGTTTATTTCAGACAATTATAGAGGGCATTTCAAGATAACGGGTAGGAAGCACTTAAATTGTCCATAATAACGATCAGAGAATATCTATCTCCGCCATAGCCCATAGCCCAGCATGCTACATTCATTCCAGTTGTAGCACTCCTTAGGGTATGCTTTTAGCCCAGCTTAGTCTCGTCTTCGATATACATTTACACATTTCTATTCGACATTTACGATTTAGACTCAAGAATATAAACCTAGTACAAAAACGAATTGATATTTTAATACAATGCTAGTTCACCAAAAAAACGTGTTTTTGTAGAGTTTTCTACTGGATTCTCTTCTAAAAATAATACATTTAAAATAAATGCGTTCAAATAGGTGGGGAAGAGGGGGGGGGTTTGGGGTGTTTATTTGTCTTATATTAATAAGATAAAAATCAGTTAAGATATTAATAAATATAGGATACGCATTTTTTTATAAATCTGTCATTCAGTACACCTTGTTGCAACATTAGCATTTTGGAAAGAAAACATAAATGCTTTCTGATTAATAATAATTTATGAAACGTGCACCATTTGTGTGAGCTAGTTCAATTCTTTATCTAGCTCAATAGATATCGGAATAAGTAAATTTAAAATTATGTCATATAACTATATTTTTATAGCATGCAGCCAAAACAATTTATAATTAACAACTATCCTTACTTTATGGTTTTATGATGAATTTAATTTGAAAATCGATAGCACATGCTTGATACTTAGCAAGAATGATATTAAAAATTATAGATCTTTATATTGATGTAACGTTAGTTGAATACTGCATTGGTGGATTCTTAGGATCTGCTATTAATATTTTAAAACCTAAACACAGCTTGTGAGAGACCAGATTTTAAACCAGTGCTTCCCAATACTAAAACGTTCGGCTCATATTTGGTATTGGTTTAAGTCGTTGTGTAAATAGACATAGGAATTGGGTCAAACGAACATGACCTAAATAGTCAGGAGGCCGTGTTTTCAAGTCCTGTAAATCACTGTAAGAGACGAACGATGTCTTATACAAACTGGGACATCTGAAATAACTTTCAACTTGAACGATCCAAATGTAACAAAATACTCTCTAAACAAACACACAATGTAAATAAAAAGACATTAAATTAGTTCAGATATTTAAAGTCAAATTTAACCGTTATTTTTATCAATAACTCCCTTAACATTTTTTTCTCAGAAGTATTTGAAAGTTAAGAAAAAGTGTTTTTCTTTAATTTTGCAGACACCTGGACAGCTTAGGTTTCCACGTGTTTGCTGGATGTCTGACAGAAGATGGAAGGCAATATTTGTCCAAGAACTGTTCCAAACGTTTGGTCACAGTCCTGCTGGATGTCAGTAAAAATGAGAGCATTGAGGCGGCCTTAAAATTGGTCAAGCGGACGATCCCTTCAGACAAAGGTAAATATAAAAAGACGAAATAACATCAAATGATGAAGTTATGGAGTTGGCTCTGTACTCCAGGACTGGTCATTTCAGGGATCCTCAATTTCCCTTTACTTCTTTTCTTTTTTCTTTTATTTACTAATATCCAACATAGTTTTCTCCGTTATTTTTTTTTTAACACACTAATTATACATAAATTCTTTTACTTCCTGTAATCTTTCGGAGTGAACAAATATTTGTGTTTTGGAAGATCCAACCTCCGGCAAAAACCTAGCATTCATGGCGAACTCTAAATACTTCAGTTTTTGAACTTTTTATTTCTTATTGTTTCTTCTTTTGCCCCGTCTGCTGAAGAAGGCTTTAAGCCGAAACATTCTATTTTTATTGACCTGTCTTTATATTTCAAGCTTCCACATACCAATTCCAATAGACAACTTGTACGCATTCCTTTATTTATTATCATTATAGACAATAGGCTTTGTCATTTAATGGCGGAAATCTATTAATAGAATCGCCGGGCATACAGTCTGGCCAATATCATAAAGATATTAATAAAACATCCTGGTATTCCATTTGGCCAATCTCTGAACAGCTGTTCTGTACTACTACGTCACTGTGAGCCGGCACGGTCGGTCTTAACCTAGATAAAACGAGTTTAAAATTGTATTTTAGGAAAGATTTTACATAAATATGCGGAAATACATTGTTAGAACCTATGTTTTACGAAAACATTGTCTTAAAGTAGTCACAATACGTATTGCGATGTCACTTTTCCGGTCTTAGAAATGACAAAACCTATAACAATGTAATAAGTTAAGTACGAGGTCAAAGTCCATTATTATATGACATATTTCACAAACCTCTGGTCTGTTTAATATGTTGCTTTGTTTATAATGAATGCTTTTCAAGAGATAGAGGTCAAATAGTAGAACCTTTATACATGGCACAGAGGTCAAATAGTAAAAAATTATACATGGCACAGAGGTCAAATCGTAGAACTTTTATTGATGGCAGAGATGTCAAAGTATAGAACTTTTATTGATGGCATCATCTGACTTTCTGACAGGGCTTTGGGGCTTAGTAAACAATGCTGGCGTGGTTGGCAACCCTTGCGTCAGTGAGATGTGCACACGTGATGACTTCTTGACCGTGTACAACGTCAACTTGTTCGGCATGGCGGAAATGTGTCGTCACTTCCTGCCACTCATCAGGAAAGCGCGTGGTCGGATTGTAAACATGGCAAGTGTGACAGGTCGCATAGCGTTCATCATGGCTCCCTACACGTCCACGAAATGGGCAATCGAAGCCTACTCTGATGTCTTGAGGTAAGTCACCTCTGCTCTCCCCTTCAACCCATTTCCCTTCACCTCATTTTGATATCTGATTCCGAAATCGCTCTAGAGCAGTGGTTCTCAACCGTCCTAATGCCGCGACCCTTTAATGCAGTTCCTCATGTTCAGTGATTCTTTCAGAAATTTTCCCCGGGCGGGGGGGGGCGCTTCAGATTTTCGGGGGGAGGGCACTTCAGGTTTTCGGGGGGATATGCCAGTGGCCAAAGGCGTAGCCAAAGGTCAGCAGATGTGACATACGTCCTGGGTCACCAGACATGCGCTGTGGGGGGGGGGGCAAAATTGGCTTTGATGGAATTATTAGGCTGAAAATAATGGGTTTCAGAGTTGGAGGGGGGGCGTAAAAATGAATCTTGTTCCCTGACGCCAAACACTGTAGATAAACCCCTCCTATTGGCGTCCAAAATAGGGCGGATTGTGAGGTCCACCCAGGTGTCACTTTTTTATATGCTGGTGTGTCATTTTTTGACAACTGCAGAGTTTGAATCGGGAAAAGGAGGACGACAAAAATAAATGCTAGTTCACAAAAAAAATCCTAGCTTTCTACTGGATTCTCATCTAAACTAAAATTAATATTATTAAAAAATGAGTGCAATACCAATGGATGCGGCACTTTGTTGGTTATTCTGACATTAAAAAGAGAAAAGCAGTTGGGAAGTTAATAATAATAAATATAGGCCAAGTATTTTTAAAAAACAAACAAATCTGTTATTCAGGAAATTTTGTAACAAAGTTAGCACATTTAAAGAAAACAAAAACAGTTTTGATTTAATAATTATTTTTGAAACGTGCACTATTTCTTTCCGCCATTTAAATTCTACATGAGAAAAAAATGTATGATGCCTAATTTTTTAGTCATGCTTTTACGATGAACTTTAATTTGAAACAGATTGCACGTGTTTAATACTTGACTAACTGTTATTAAAATTGTAGACCTTTAAAGGTATGTAAATGTATTTTAATACAGTGTCATTATAGTCTTTAAACGTGTGAAGTTGAAAAGTTTAAAAATAAAAATTGCGATATTTGTGAACAATAGGAAGTAAGACTGGAGCAGTCAGTCTATAACTGAATACTATATTTTGATTAGCCTTAAATATATTGAGCATCAAATATATCGCGCCTGGCAATATTTCAAAGATTCCACTAATTGTAATCTGTTAAAAGCAGCAATTACTATGCAATTGTCATTTTTTATTTTTAAACTTTTTTTTTTATATTGTTGTACATATTGTGCTCCGGCTGGGGGGGGGGGGGGGGCAGTGCCCTCCCAGAGAGATAGCTGAAAGAAACCTCTCATGTTGTGGTGACCCACAACCTTAAAATTATTTTCGTTGCTACTTCATATATATGTCTTTTCCGATGGTCTAAGGCGACTCCTGTGTTAGGGTCGTTCGACCCCCCAAAGGGGTCGCGACCCACATATTCAGAACCGCTTCTCTAGAGGTTCCATATCAACTAAATTCTCAACCCCATCCTCCCAACCCCCAAATAAAATAAAAATAAACACCCCAAAAAAACAATTTTTCCACATACAAATAATTTAGAACAGATTTCTTAGTACGAAATTAATTTACAGCAAACGGGAGTTCACCCGACAGTCCTCCAGAAAACAGAAGTTACCGGCCTTTGATTTCGAATGTGTGACCAAAGGTTTTGTTTACTTATTATTACGGACATAAGTGGCTGCAACTAACAAACATTTTCTGCAATCATCTTCATCAGACGTGAACTCTACAGCAGGGGGGTCCGAGTGTCCATCATAGAGGCAGGGGGGTTCGTTACCCCCATTTTTAATGAAGAAAGATCGTTGAGTTACGTCAGGCCTGCCTTTGACAGAACGCCGGATGAAGTGAAGGTGGCATATGGTGACGTCATTGGTAAATGTAAGTATTCAGTGGACGTCCATTTCCTTCAAAGTTAGAATAAGACAGTAATTGAACTATTTTATCCAAATCTTTTTATAGTTATGCCTCTTTGATTGAGAGACATCAAAAGGTGACTAGGCAGGTAGTGTTTGGGTAGTTATGCCTCTTTGATTGAGAGACATCAAAAGGTGACTAGGCAGGTAGTGTTTGGGTAGTTATGCCTCTTTGATTGAGAGACATCAAAAGGTTACTAGGAAAGTAGTGTTGATGTAGTTATGCCCCTTTGATTAAGAGACATCAAAATTTGAGTAGGCAGAGCTAAATGAGACCAATACATCATATTTGCTGCTTTACTTAAATGTCATAAGCTCTTTTCGAATATTGCCTCGGCAACCCTAAGTGGACATCAGATTCAATATCAATCAATAACAAAGAACCAATCAGATACTCGAACCAAAATTATCGTCACTATTCCCCTGTGGAAGCTCATTTTAAAAAAAGGATGTTTTCGGGTGGATTCTGCAGCAGTCGTACTCTTGATCTGTACGCTCACGTCGGTTGTGGAGCTCTCTGCTATAGTAGAGACAGGAAGTGACGTACATGAACGGTACAAACAATCAAAGACATTTATCATTATTTGGTTTCTTTTCACCTAAAACGATTTTTTTTAAAAAAAACATTTTGAGCTGGAGAAACTTAATCTTATGATTTTTATATCTTTTATGAATAAAATGTTTGTTTTTTTTTATTTCTAAATCCGTTTTTTCCACACAAAAGAAAACTTTTTAATGGGTTAACCATTCAATCAAACGAAGTGATTTTTATCATTTTTCACATCAATTTATTTTAGATTTATAAAATAAACACAGTACAATTTTAAAAAGTATGAATCAAATTAGGAATTAATTTATGTAAAATAAATAATTATATATAAGGCTTCTGGTATGACTCGTGGACTGCTTCCATTTCCGGTTTGTCCTGAAAATCGTGGCTGCTTCCTAATAAGCGAATTTGGTATTGAGAGTATATTACAAATTATTATGCATTTTTGAAAGAAAGTATGGTTCAATAATATAATTCCCGATCACTACGCTAAATGATTTTCTTTTTAATAACGCAACTGCGTTTGGTGCGTAAGTTTTCTTTTCGAAAAAACGAAATCGTCCCAATTTAAGTATGGTGTAAAAATATTCGGTTTAAAAGTGGTTGGGACATCAGAACATTTAATATAGTTCATGAGCGTGAAATAAAAAGAAACGTGTGCAGAGACGTATCATGGGGGAAGGTGTGTAGCAAAATTGTCTCCTACCAGTTGCTGGTTCTGACAATTGTCTCTTGATAATGATTGTTTTCGTCTGCAGTTCGAGACCTCCTCAAAAAGTTAGCCGGCGGAAGCTCCACAAAGACTTACCGCGTCACAGACGCCTACACGCATGCGCTGACCTCAAGATTCCCCAAGACCAGGTATTCAGTGGGGATTGACAGCGTTGTCTACCTTTTCTTATCCTACCTGCCGTCAAGAATCACGGATTGGATGCTACAATATCAGTAAGCAACTATGGTGGCGCCATCAAGGTGATTTTATTAGAGTGTCATATGTACGGTGGCTTGTATACTGTGGTTTGTGTACGTTGGCTCCATCACGGTGACTTTACAAGAACGTCACGTGTGCAGAGGCGTGAACAAAGTGGGTGGCTGTCACTTTCAAAATATTTTATTTACCAACAAAAACTGTTATTCCAATCGCTGAGTTGGCTGAAATGAATGTCGCCTTCACGAATGTTTAAAAAAAAATTATTTTGTTAGCATAACATGTACAGAAACTATCACAGAGGTGTAAATGTACTGTACAAATGGAAAGTGAAAAAGTAGCGTTTATTGTGTGACAGTGCTTAACATCAGTCTTGGAGAGTATTTACAGACGGTTAAACAGTAGAACCACGTGGGGTGAAGAGACCGACCGAATTTCGGCTTGTGTTTTGGTCTCGGCGCCATATGATCACTTTCGGATAAGTTTCGGTTTCGGTCGAAACAGAAAAGTAAACTTTCGGTTTGTTTTCGGTTTCGTCCGAAGGTGATTCAGGCTTATGGTCGTCTACCAGAAGTCAGACTGTCACTCTGTCGGCCGGCATTGCTCGACGTCTTGCTGTCATCGTAAGATATGTGACTAATCCTCTGCGAACACTGCTCACAGCTGCGAGATGACCTACTTGATGACCCATATTTCCATAAATAAACTTGCAAATAGGCTTAGGCAAAGGCAAATAGTTTTATAGAAAAAAAACTACGGGAATGTTAATATTTATATTAGTATTCTTGTTATAATTTTAAAAAATAAAATTTGAGAACACTAGGCTTATTCATGTCCTTCATTACTGATATTTTGATGTATCATTATCGTGCTCATAAATATTGTCATAGGCAAAGGTGAATAATATTGTGGGGGGGGGGAAATTCCTCCCGAATGGTAAAATTTCTATTATTATTTTTATTTTATTTATTCTTTAAATGAAAATTAGGGAACCTTATGCCTATTCAATTCATTCATTAATTGAAATTCATTATTATCGTGCTGATAAAGGTTGATATTGATGAAATAACACACGTGTGCATGTAATCACAGTTTCGTATAATAATTACGTAGTAGGCCAACTGCAGACCTGTTTACTCTTACGATTTAAAGCCAAGACCCGTCAGAAATACGATTTTAAGAGACCCAGAAAAAATATTTCTCCCCCACCATTGAGTTTGGCGGAGTTTGATCCCCGAACGAAATAAGTACGTCACCAGCACGGAAAGACAACAGTGGATAGTCACTAGGCTTAATATTACTTCAGTTATATCTAGCAAGCTATTTATAAAAACACAAAGAACTACTCTGCGATAACATTCGAAACAATGCGCTAATATTTTTAAAGCCTAATTAGGTCTAATAATAAAATCATGGATTTAACAGATTTTAGGTGACAAGTGCCTCTATTAAAGACAGTCACGTTTTGAATTGATAACAAAAAATTTGCAGGTGGATCAGCCTTCTCACCAAACACACACCCCCTCCCCCCCCCCCACACACACACACTTTTATTCGGGTGACTTCGGCGGGCGTCCTCCCGTTCCACTCCCCCACCACACACACACAGGGCGTCCTCCCGTTCCACTCCCCCACCACACACATACAGGGCGTACTCCCGTTCCACTCCCCCACCACACACACACAGGGCGTCCTCCCGTTCCACTCCCCCACCACACACACACAGGGCGTCCTCCCGTTCCACTCCCCCACCACACACACAGGGCGTCCTCCCGTTCCACTCCCCCCCCCCCACATCTTCATCTATCAAAGTGGCAATGGTCGGGCACATTTTAATTCGTAATAATGGACTGTATATAAATATAGAAACGTCAGTCGTCTACTTTGAGAGGTGACCTTTGACCCCTATTTGACATGGGATGTGAATAGTTATTCTATATCTTATACTGTATGCTTATTTATTTAATATTACAATCCGGTATTGTACGATTTTGAGATGGTGCAGTGCTAGGCTGAGACTATATTGTACTATATTGGGAGTTTCAGTGTAACCAGGTCTACAATGTATTATCATTCTAAACGCAGCTCAACATTATTTGACTTTTGTTTAGTCTAGTTCAATTATAAATTTAGCCGATAAATAATACGTGCGGATAAACGAAACATGTTAATGTCGACCAATAGGAAAGCGTGTTCCAATGAAAATGTAGTGACCTGAGTGCGGTTCTGCCAGTCGGTCACAAATCGGTTTTGACCACGAAAAACATGATTCTCGATAGGTTCTTGAAAAGAAATTTGGCTCTCATTTTTTGTTCGTCCTGCTGCTGATTTTTTGGCTCTTTTGACTAATGAGTTTGCCAACAACTAGGCTAAACTTTCGGTCGATACCAAATATGTCTAGGTAGAGTTGAAATTATATTATAAAAGCAAAGGGCACCCAATGGTCTATTTTGTATGAATTTCGCACCCCCCCTAGTCAAAATTGTCTTTTACCATCAGAGGCGTAGCAACGGCTTGGCATTGGGGCAGTTGCCAAGGGCGCCGGCCCGCGCCTGTTCAAAAGGGCGCCGCTAAATTTCTAATTTTTTAATTTTTATTATTTAAAAAATAAATTAGCCAAGGGCGCCAAAACCCCAGTTACGCCCCTGCTTACCATTGACTTTAAATTACCTTTTAATTAAATTGTAACAGCCAGAGTATCCATTAGATGTTAATCTATTCAAATTCATAATAATCTAGTTTTTGTTTTTAAAGAAAATAAATATCGATAATTGCCCCATCAATTTTCGATGTACGCAGAACGTATGCGCAAACGAGTTTCAAAATATCTAATTATTTTGGTTTCGACCGAAAGTAATATTTAACTTTCTGTCTTGTTACGACTTCGGACAAAATCAGAACATCACATTCGGTTGGTCTCTTAGTGTGTTGCGTATTATGTGATATTTTGCGAGTATTGCGTGACAATTGGGGTATGGTGTGACCGTTGGAGTATTGTGTGACTGTTGGAGTATTGTGTGACCGTCGGAGTATGGTGTGACAGATGGAGTATTATGTGACCGTTGGAGTATTGTGTGACCGTTGGAGTATTGTGTGACTGCTGGAGTATTGTGTGACAAGTAGAGGATATTGTACAACAGCTAGAGAATGGTGCGTGACAAATTTCTCATTATAATAAATGCGAAGCATATTTTGAGAATGTCATCAAGATTTATTGCCATGTCACATGTTTTAAACATTTGTTTTGTGCATTACTAACATTCTAGAAATAAATTATGTTATATTAAAAATCTACGATTTAGGGATTTCATTTACGCACTTAAATCTTTTACTTTAAAGTCCTTGAGTTATTTAGCCTACTTTTAAAACAGCTGAAACAAAGAGTCATCAAAGAGTCATCCCTCTATAATGGGACAATAAATAGAATAAGTAAATTTTCTCTTTTCAAACTTTGATTTGACTGAAATTATGCAGGAAAAGAGGAATTAATTTTTTTTTAACTCTTGAGAGTATCATATAGGTAAGACAACAAAGAAATTTGATATAATACTTAACTGTGTTCAGGCTGGAGGAGGGGGTTAACCGGTTCATTATGGCACCGTTTAACACATTGCCAAACAGCATCATCTGCCATAGTGACATGCAACATATCTGTAACGTAGGGTCAGTCTGACATCCTAGCCTCCAATGGGTCACCGAGGCAGCAAGTGTGCCAATGTTTACAGGGTTAGTGTCCAATGGCAGCAGCTGGAATTTAAAAATCAATGATCCCGGAGGACATAAATAGTCATGGATAAATCGCTGATTCTGGATAAAAATCCATACCTATAAAACCCGAAGCCTGCACTTGTATGGAACCTTCATAGACCAAAAGTCGGGTGTCAAGAAAAACACCTGACCAGAGAGGTAGACAGGGATGTAGTTAAGATCGGAAAGAGTTAAAAAAGACTGCAAGAGGCTGGAAGACATGGTCGAATATTGTTGATGGCCTTGGCCTTGGTCCAACTGAAAGTTGAAGATGACCAAACGAGAAAAGTCTTCCATTAACCAAGTGATAAAATAAGCACTTGAATGATTTTGACTGAACAGTTTCTCATACATCACCCTTGGAAGTCATACATCCCCAATTGAAAATTATACATCAACCTTGGAAGCTTTATCATCACCCATTGGAAGTCATACATCATCCATTGGAAGTCATAGATCACTCATTGGAAATCATGCATCATTCAATTGGAAGTCATAGATCACTCATTGGAATTCATACATCACCCATTGTAAGTCATACATCATCCAATTGGAAGTCATACATCACTCATTGAAAGTCATACATCCCACATTGGAAGTCATTCATTACCCATTGGAAGTCATTCATCACCCATTGGAAGTCATATATCACCCATTGGAAGTCATACATCATTCTAGGACGTTAATAGAAAGTTAGTAAAAACATTAGTAAAAAATCGATGTAAATATCTTCGGAAACTTAAATATAATGATAAGGATTTTATATTTTTTTACAGATATCGAATACATTAATATATGATTAAAAAATATATTTCTGCGTATAGTTAAGAATACGTTTTCGTAGTAATATTATACATTAGAATTACATTTAATATAACAATTTGAGAACTATTTAAGTATTTTATCCGAATTTGAAAGTTAAGATTTTATTTTTCAGTAAATGATCATCTATGTAATATTATTATTAATTCGTAATCACATTGATCAGGAATACCCAAACAATTGTTTCATTTATTGCTTTGTTAATATTGCGAAATTTAATTGAAATTTATGTTATGCAAATGTCAATGTAAAATCAAAATTCTCGAATTAACTCAAATAAAGAAAAATTAGATTAATTTCATTAGAACTAAATTTAAACTCGCAAATGAAAACTGTCAAAAGCTTTCATTTTCCTTGATTTAATAACCGCCTAAACTGAAAATGATAATGTATTTTCCTTTTTTTTAAATAAAATTAATAAATATAATTGATTGCTTCTTAAATTGTTAATAAACCACACAAAATATTAGGTTCGTATTTTTGACATTTATTAAGAATTACTTATTTTTCATTGAAAATGTGCTTTAATCAACTTAATAAAGTAATAATAACTTAACGTTTACAAATATTTTTAGTAAGAAAATTCCGTTTAAGCCAATTTGTCTTAATGCAGCGAAACTTCATAGCCAACCACGGTCACCAATTCATTAACCACTCATCCAAATAAGAAAGGACCATATATGTAGTTACAATTGGTTCATTTTGATATGAATAGCTCAAAACCCACTTTTGTTACAGATTCGAACTTCGATATAGATTTTAATGGGATAATTAATAACCATAATCTTTAAAAACACAGAATTATGCCCAGAATTATTTTTTTTAATAGAAAAATATAAAACAATGTTTTGTAAAGGGATCTGGGACTTAAGAATGTTTTTTTAAGTTCAGGGAAAGGGGGGATGTGGGGATGCATACGTAAGGGTTACCATCGCGTAGATGATTTGATTAATGTTTATTTAAAAAAATGGGGGGTGGGGGGCATTCCATAATTTCATTTTGCCACAGGCAGCACAAGATACGCCTTGATAAATAGTTAACCTTCGGTAAATATTATCATGGGGTAATGAACAGGGTGTTTAAATTTTTACATGGATGATACGAAATTATCTTTAAATCCATGACAGTCGTGAAAACGAGATGTGTATCATTCTCTTTTAACAAATTAATATATATTATAATTATACCCATTAAAAATATTATATTATAGTTAAATGGCCACGACAAAACCCAATTATTTTCGTGAAATTATAATCTTAAAAATAGAGCAATATTTTTTTTTTCCTTCTCAGTTCATGGGCGTAAGATTTTAAGATTTTCTTTTTAAAATATGAAAGCATATTTTTGTTTCCACTTTGCGAACAGTAAAGTGGGTTTAAAATTTTATGAGATTAATATTTTTTTTTAAAGAAACACTCAAGACTGTTACAGACATGAAAATGGTTTAAGAGATTCTTCAGATGAAACAAAAAATTCTTCGCTTATGATTTGTACGATAATATAATAGAAAAAACAAAACAGAATATTGGTTGAATTTTTAATGAAGACACCAATATATCAAATTCCGTATGTGGTTCAGCTTTCGTAACAATTGCTGTTTAACGTGACAGAGTCGTCAGCCCTGCGCACAACCGTCCGGAGGGATGCCTCTTGCAGCTCTCAGGGCAGCTGCCTTTGTATTGGGTTGGATCCCTAGCCTATGTGGATCCCTCCACTTCCTACAAGGCAGTAGGTACCGATTTCTGTCCGTCCCGGGGGCTCGCGCATGGATGCGGAAAGCCATTGATCGTTCCGAATGGAATGATCCGATGGAGCAGGTCCCTACCTTTGCTGTAGCGTCACTGATAAGTATGATTATATCAAATTCCGTTAAAGTAAAAGATAATTAAAATAGTATAAAGATTTTTGGTTGTAAATTTAAAGTAATGTTTTTACAATTTTTAGAGGAACAAAAATGTAGTTCAAAGGCGCGAAATGGGTTTGGATTGTTTTTATATATTTTTTTCTGAAAATTAAAGTAGGCTAGAAACTTAAACATCATTACATAGACAAATGTATTTTACAATGTGGAATTTTGATGAGTTTTCGCAATGGCAGGTAGAATGTATCGCAAAATGCCTTTCGTTATTATCCCGGTAACATCGGGTTATATATTCTAGTTATTGATTGTAGATCGTATTATTGGGAACTATTTAATGTCACTGACTCTGTAATATCCAATGTCAATGACTATGTACTATCTAATGTCATTGACTCTGTAATATCCAATGTCACTGACTTTGTAATATATAATGTCACTTACTCTGCACCATTGTAGGTTGAAATCCATTCTACCATCCACAACAAAGCCGACTAAAAACAAGGTCAGCAGATACCATCCAGGGTCAAATTTTAATGTACTACCCAAGGTTATGCCTTTTAGTTCTAATTATATGATCATTCATATGACATGACTCAACTATATGGATAAGCCTATATCATAGTGTGCAGAAAATCAAATCCTACGGAAGTATTCTGACATAGTTTAGAGTTTTAAATGAGTGGTTCTCAATTAATCGCTCCGCTATATTTCAACTAGTTTTAACCTTTCTTTACCCCAGATTGGGTCACCGGTACTGGGGGCTGAATGGGTACACGCTTACTAGAATATCAGATGGATCAAGACTGGAATATCAGATGGATCAAGACTGGAATAGATAGGAGACTTTTAGGTTTAAACGAATACAATATCAATAAGAACAATAAAGGACTGAACGTGAGGTAGGCGAGGGCAGACAACAGTAACAATCTGAACGTGAGGTAGACAAGGGGAGACAACAGTGCCAAACAGAATGTGAGGTAGACAAGGGCAGACAACAGTGCTAGACATGGGCAGGCGACACTAACAAACAAAATGTAAGCTAGACAAGGGTGGACAACAGTGCTAGACATGGGCAGGCGACACTAACAAACAAAATGTAAGCTAGACAAGGGCAGACAACAGTGCTAGACATGGGCAGGCGACACTAACAAACAAAATGTAAGCTAGACAAGGGTGGACAACAGTGCTAGACATGGGCAGGCGACACTAACAAACAAAATGTAAGCTAGACAAGGGTGGACAACAGTGCTAGACATGGGCAGGCGACACTAACAAACAAAATGTAAGCTAGACAAGGGCAGACAACAGTGCTAGACATGGGCAGGCGAAACTAACAAACAAAATGTAAGCTAGACAAGGGTGGACAACAGTGCTAGACATGGGCAGGCGACACTAACAAACAAAATGTAAGCTAGACAAGGGTGGACAACAGTGCTAGACATGGGCAGGCGACACTAACAAACAAAATGTAAGCTAGACAAGGGTGGACAACAGTGCTAGACATGGGCAGGCGACACTAACAAACAAAATGTAAGCTAGACAAGGGCGGACAACAGTGCTAGACATGGGCAGGCGACACTAACAAACAAAATGTAAGCTAGACAAGGGTGGACAACAGTGCTAGACATGGGCAGGCGACACTAACAAACAAAATGTAAGCTAGACAAGGGTGGACAACAGTGCTAGACATGGGCAGGCGACACTAACAAACAAAATGTAAGCTAGACAAGGGTGGACAACAGTGCTAGACATGGGCAGGCGACACTAACAAACAAAATGTAAGCTAGACAAGGGTGGACAACAGTGCTAGACATGGGCAGGCGACACTAACAAACAAAATGTAAGCTAGACAAGGGTGGACAACAGTGCTAGACATGGGCAGGCGACACTAACAAACAAAATGTAAGCTAGACAAGGGCGGACAACATTAGCAGATGAAAAATAAGAGGATTCACGTTGACATGAATGATAGTGGTTTAAAAATGTGTTGATCTACTCAAGAACACTAGACTTCTTCATGGTAATGAATAACTTAAAGTATGACAACTGTTACCTACCCTTATGGTTTGGAAGATTTATTATGTCTTTATGATTTGGCTCGTAGAATAAACTATACTTAACAACAAAGGACTGAGAAGAAGAGTATGCAAACAACAAAATACCAAAGCTTGTGATACTAACAATATTTAATTTTTAATATACTATTATATTTCTATACACATTTAAATTCGAAGACAGAAACAAAACAAAAACTAAATCAACTTACATCCCAGCAAGTGAAAAAGGTACACTGGTCAAATATACAAATATTAATTTACGGACGGACAATTCTATAATTATTCGTATAGAAAAAAATCTCGATCTCGCTTTCTGTCTCTCTAAGCCTCGCTATGTCTGTTAAGAAACCTGGCGGGAATTATACGTGATTCAATCACAACGTTCTAGTAAAGAAATTCTTCATATTGCGTCACCTGGTGTATTCCATACAACAAATAGAACGCAATCGAACGTAAATAATCTTTTCCCAACAAAGGGCGTGGTGGGTAAGAGATGACACAACATATTTTTCAATATCAAGGCCATATTAATGGAGAAAAGTTGTGGTGGCTAAATATAGCTCTATGTTGAAGTGAAATAATGGGCTAAGCCAAGCCTTTACAACATACTGTCGGCGAGCCGCATGTGGCCCACCAGCACCCACTTTGCGGCCCGCAAAATAACGAAATATTCTTTTTTTTATTATTATTATCTTACAAGCTTTCCACTCTGTCCTATTTTCTTTCGGCCCGCACAAGTTTTTCATAAAGTATTAAGGCCCACCTCACATTTTGAGTGGGTCAGGCCTGGGCTAAGTCATACTAAAGGTGAAGAAAAGTGGTGGTCAGGGGACCAGCAACGGTTCGCGAGGCTTATGTTGCCGGTCCGCACAACATAAATATTTATGGGTAAAAAAAAGAAAGAAAATATAATAAATAACTATGACACCGGTCCTAGATGCAATGTTTGGGAACCGCTGCACTAGGGTTTCTCGTGTCCTGTGGTTTTGCTTATTTGTTTAATTGTTATTTTCTGTTGTTGCTAAAAAAAAAACGATGCTGAGGTTATTTGAGAGTTTGGTCACTCGCTACTGGTTGCTTCAATTTTCACCGCTTATGCTAAGTCAGAATAAATAGCTTATTGTTTAAAGGGAAACCATTTTAAAACTTAATTTTCCATTATAATGTATTTGGCAACATGTTGACGGTCATGATGTCAAGTCAAGCTCAAACTTTCGGACCAGAAATTGAAGAAATGAATCAACTATTTAAAAATCATGACTTCTCTTTGTCTACTGTTTCAGGCGGTGACCCGCACATAAATCCCAGTGTAAACCCATTTGAGGTCCCCTCCCATGGACTGGGAACCTTTGCTCTTGAAACGTATTGTACCTGGTTGTTAATGTGTCAGTCTACTTCTGTAGAATGGAGTTATTTTATAATTCCAAAATTACCATATATTTTCTCAAGGGCAGCCGCTTTCTGTACCTATAAAGTACTGCTTCATGTACCTATGAAGTACTGCTTCCTGTACCTATGAAGCACTGCTTCCTGTACGTATGAAGTACTGCTTCCTGTACCTAAGAAGTACTGCTTCCTGTACCTATGAAGTACTGCTTCCTGTACCTATATAAATGACTGTTTCCTGTACCTATGAAGTACTGCTTCCTGTACCTATGAAGTACTGCTTCCTGTACCTATGAAGTACTGCTTCCGGTACCTTTGAAGGACTGCTTCCGGTCACCGTATTTATGTGTAATGGTCAACGTATTATAGATCGCATGGGAGCGTCGTAAGGTGACCTCTCAGTGACCTTTGATTAAAATGTCGTTAAATCTAGAGTACTGACAAGATCACATCATGTTCACATAATGACATTGGCTTAACATTGTCCAAGTGCTTCATTTAATATTGTGTGACAGATTCATTTAATATTGTGTGACAGATTCATTTAATATTGTGTGACAGATTCATTTAATATTGTGTGGCAGATTCATTTAATATTGTGTGACAGATTCATTTAATATTGTGTGACAGATTCATTTAATATTGTGCGACAGATTCATAATTCCTTTTAATACTTAAGTTTGCCAAAAAGTTGTGTTGATTTACTATCTTATTTCAATACGAGCTAACAATTTAGTGATTTCAGGTCGGGGGGGGGGGGGGTTTACCTGGTCTCCTTGTGGCAAGTTTCTTCTACTGCAGTGGTTCTCGACCTTCCTCATGCTGCGACACTTTAATATAGTTTCTCATGTAATCATCATCATCGTCATCTTGACCCTTAGTCCTTTGACCGTTGGGGCGCCACAGATGACATTCCTCCCTGTTTTCTGCACTTCGCACAGCATCGTCTAGTTTTAGTCCCGTCCACGCTTTGATGTTATTTTCCCATCTTTTTCTCTGAATATCCCCTTCTTCTCCCTCCTCTCATGTAATGGTTACCCCCTAACTATAAAATTATTTTCGTTGCTACCTCATAAATATGTGTTTCCTATGGTCTTAGGCAACCCGTGTAAGGGTCGTTCGACCCCCAAAGGGGTAACGACCCACAAGGTGAAAAACCGCTGTTCTAATGCTTTGGAGCAGGGGTCATCAAACCTTTGTCATCGCGGGCCGGATAACGGACAAAATGACGAGCGTGGGCCCGATCATCATTCTGTACAATACTTGCAAGCCACAACGAAATATCGGGGGGGGGGGGGAAGTCGAAAAACTAATTTTATTATTCCATGTTAATCATGGGTGAGTGGCGGACAATGTACAAAAAATCCGAATCACACAAACTAAGCAGCAAATAAAGTTAGTGAGATTTGTGAAACTGACGTTTGGATTTCAAGATATCATCAATGTTTGGTTTTGAATTGGTGCATCCAAAGAAGAGAATTGTTTTCAAATGTTCATCAGTCACTCCCTTTCGATGTGTTGACTTCACATACTTCATTTTTTAATATGTTTGCTTACAGACCAGCGGCATCAGGTAAACAGCGGTAAAAATCAACAAGTTTTTCTTCTCTGTGATTCTCTTTTAACAAGACATTAGCTTGCAAATCAATGAGATCCAACTGTAACTGGCACATCATCAAGGTTGCAGTCAAACGGATTCTGGAACAGAAGAATGTCACTCTAAATTCTGTCAAGTTTTGAAAATCTCTTCAACAAATGCTTCATCAAGTGACTAATAATTTTTGTCGGAAAATCGAGGGTAAACAAGTTTGCAATAAACCAATAAACAAGAAAATCTGGATACAATAATTTAAAATTGAAAATGGTAAATTTAAGACGCCTGGAAGCCAGAAGGTCTCCGCACGTGTGAAGATCTCCTAGTATTCTAAACACGATATTTAAATTTTAATTTTATCAAAACGTCTCGTGTTCCATACGTTTTATCAAACAAATTCAAGTACCGTCGGTGGGCCAGATAAACTGAAGTCGCGGACCGGATCCGGTCCTTGGGCCGTAGTTTGGTGATCCATACCTTGGAGCGAGATACTTTTTGTTTCTGTGGGTAGTTTATTTGTATAATGCTATTTACAAACCATCCGCCAGGTGATGGCTGACCATGAAAATAAAGTTACAAGTTGACCATGCCACATAACACAGACAGAAGTTGTAAACAATTTCTCATTGAACTTTAATTGCATTGCATTTTATAAATCTATTTACAGCCATGAACTAAATACCAAGAGAAGACTGTTATTATGGACAGACAACATGAACCAAATGTCAAAAAAATAATGTCAATATGGACAGACAACGTAAACTAAATGTCAAGAAAAGAATGTCAATATGGACAAAACATGAATTTAGTGTCAACAAAGGAATGTAAATATGGACAGCGAACATGAACTAAATGTCAAGAAGAAAATGTCAAATGGACAGACAACATGAACTAGATGTCAAGAAGAAAATGTCAAATGGACAGACAACATGAACTAAATGTCAAGAACAAAATGTCAAATGGACAGACAACATGAACTAAATGTCAAGAAGAGACTGTCAATATGAAAGGGCAAATTTCTTTTTAAATAGCGAGGTGAAAAAAATGATCAAACATTTTAAACTAAGCAGTTGATCACACCGAAGTAACGGTTTGACATGTAAGAGATGATATCAACATTGCTGTACGACTCCTATCATGTCTGAATAAGATAAAAAGTTGTTAGATTATTTTATCAATTCTTATCGAAATCTCGTCTCATTGCAGATTTTATGCAATCATTTTGGCCTTGTGATGTCATCGTCCAGACATAAAGGTTTATGAATATGTACAATGCCTTGAATGAAGTGAAATTTCAGCTGTTTACAAACACACACACTCACTCACACAAACACACACACGTTATCACTGTTTTATTGAGTGTACATAGAAATCAGCGGGTCTCTTTCTTATGTAATGGGGGTCATGGTGTCATAGGTGCCATGGGTGTCATGGTTGCCACGGATATCATGGTTGCCATGGGTGCCATGGATGAAATCACGAATTTCGTAGCATCAAAAGAGATGCTGACATATACCGAAACATTTTAAATGAGCAGACAACTGTAGCTGTCCTCTCCTAACACGATAACGTTAAACGAGACTTACAAGGGATCGAACCTACGACCCTCTCATCATGTGTAATGTGCCCTACTTATTAGATCAAATATAGTTAAAGCTTTTGTCCTTATAAGATGAGCTACAACCGGCAATTTCATTTTATTCATATTCGGCTTTTAAATTAAACTCCGCATAGTTGAGACATATCAAATTTAACGATCCATTTTCACATAGTTGTGAAATGTCATGTATAATATCAACTACATATATTTTAGAAATATCATATCCAACCATCAAATACACATAATTCGGAAATATTATATCCAATCATCAACCAAACATATTTCAGAAATATCATATCTAACAACCAACTACACATATTTCAGAAATATCATATCTAACAACCAACTACACATATTTCAGAAATATCATATCTAACAACCAACTACACATATTTCAGAAATATCATATCTAACAACCAACTACACATATTTCAGAAATATCATATCTAACAACCAACTACACATATTTCAGAAATATCATATCTAACAACTAACTACACATATTTCAGAAATATCATATCTAACAACCAACTACACATATTTCAGTAATATCATATCTAACAACCAACTACACATATTTCACAATATCATATCTAGCCAACAATTACACATATTTTCAGAAATATCATATCTAACAATCAACCAAACATATTTCAGAAATATTACATCTAAATAATATGAACACATATTTCAAAAGTGTAAATTTGCTTAAAGATGACCACAATCTAGGAGGAAAAAAAAAGTTGGGCCAAAGTGAAACATCTTTGATGTTAATTGCATTGAAAGTTATAATCGGCAATTCGGTACACGTTTTCTGGTCCGCTGCCATTAATTATACTGTAATGATAAAATCCTGTCTGTTAGCCAGGTGGGCAAGTATGACATAGGGATCAGGATGAACTTGGCGTCTGGTCCGACTGTATACCTGGTCCTGGGGTACCTGGAGGTCAGCGCGTGCGTGTAGGCGTCCACAACGAGGTTGATGTTAGAGCTGATGACAGGAGTGGACTTGAAGAACTTGGTGTCTGTAAACATTGATAAGGTCATTGATAACATAAGGTCGTTGATAACATATCAACAGACTGTTGATAGCATAATGTCATTGGTGACACAATGTTACAGATAATATAAGGATAACTAAAGGTAATTTTTAAAAATATGGTTGGTGGTAACACAAGGTCATTGATAAGAATGGTCCGTTGGCTGCATAATGTTATTGATAACATTAGGTCATAGAAAACATAAGATCATTTATAACATACGATCATTGATATCATATGGTCATTACCGTATTGTTCAAAATGCCAGCCAATGTCATAGATACCATAATGTACAAAACGTCATTAGCTTCTTCTGATGTCATTTCTGACAGTGAAACTGTTGTCAGCGTCAGCAAATGTCATTGTTTACAGTTAGTGATTACTGAGGTTAGAGATTTTTCTTAATGATGTCATTTTATTTACATTAGTGTTGGTGCACGGACACTTGCAGTGTTGGTGCACGGACACTGGCAGTGTTGGTGTAAGGACCATTGCTAGTGTTGTTATCTGGAATAACGACCACTGCCTGTGCCCTGACCAGTGCCAGTCTGCCCTCAGTACGGTGCACTGACCAGTGCCAGTCTGCCCTCATGCATGTGCACTGACCAGTGCCAGTCTGCCCTCAGTCCGGTGCACTGATCAGTGCCAGTCTGCCCTCATGCATGTGCACTGACCAGTGCCAGTCTGCCCTCAGTACGGTGCACTGACCAGTGCCAGTCTGCCCTCATGCATGTGCACTGACCAGTGCCAGTCTGCCCTCAGTCCGGTGCACTGACCAGTGCCAGTCTGCCCTCATGCATGTGCACTGACTAGTGCCAGTCTGCCCTCAGTCCGCACTAAGTTCTTTGACTTGAAGATAGCAATCGTAAAACACCAAAGCGCTCCTGCATCACATTTTTGTAGCATATCGATACCCAATCAGTTGACACAAGTATCGAAAAGTATGTTTATCTTATTTCTTAAAAGGAATACAAACACTTAAAAAGTATACCTTTTTTCTTTCCTGCAGTAACGGTCCTAGAAACATTTCAATTATTTACACCAACCCATGGTTGTTAAAAAGCTTGAAACCACCCATTCAAATAACTTATATTTTTAGGCGTTAATTTAAACCAAAGGGCTGACTTCTGTCTGTATCAGTGTTTCCCAAAGTGGGACGTACGCCCCTCAGTAAGGTAGCTTGAAAGTCATTTGTGTTGGGTGTAGACCATTTAATCTATGAGATATGAAACGTATTTTTGTCGTTTAAAATGGAGCTGTAGGATTTAAGAAGGAAATAAAATTTCAAGTTAACATTGACATTATTTGGAGGATTTTATTATTTGGAGGATTTTAGACGGCGCAATTATTAAAGTTATCAGTGAAATGGTCTGTCATTTTTCGCAATAGAAATGTATTTAATTTTATGGTAAGTTGCATTCCCCTTTGTTGAATTTTGTGGTCTTAACAGTCGTCGTCAAAGAAATTTAATCTTACAGCAGAAAGGGGGCTGGAGGGGACGGGGACCTATGTGGGACGTAGTGGAAAACAGTTTGCTGACTTTTTCGGTAGTGCTAATACATTGATGTATTTCAATGTACTGGGCTTTGGGTAGTGCTAATAAATTGATGTGCTTCAATGTGCTTAACTGTGAGCAGTGCTAATAAATTGATGTGCTTCAATGTGCTGGGCTTTGGGAAGTGCTAATAAATTGATGTACTTCAATGTACTGAGCTTTGGGCAGTGCAAATAAATTGATGTGTTTCAATGTGCTCAACTGTGGGTATTGCTAATAAATTGATGTGCTTCAATGGGCTCAAATGATGTATAGGTAATAAATTGATGTGCTTCAATGTGCTGAACTGTGAGCTGTGCTAATAAATTGATGTGCTTCAATGTGCTGGGATTTGGGAAGTGCTAATAAATTGATGTGCTTCAATGTGCTGGGCTTTGGGAAGTGCTAATAAATTGATGTGCTTTAATGTGCTCACATGTTTTTTGAAGATCCCCATAAAAATCTTTGATCTCGTCCGTGGCTCTCTCCTTGAAATATTTGATGGCAGACTCCCTGATGACCTCCATGTCTGTCAGCTGTGTCTTAAACCCGCCAGGCTCAATGATGCACACCTTGATGCCCCGGTGGTACAACTCTCGCCTGTGGATGGGATAACTTTTAGAACATAGCACTCTACAGATATATTGGAACATAGAATTCTACAAATATCTGGAACATAGCATTCTACAGATTTTCGGAACATAGAATTCTACAGATGTTTGGAACATAGCATTCTACAGATATTTGGAACATAGCATTCTACAGATATTTGGAACATATCATTTTACATATTTTTAGAATATAGCATTCTATAGATTTTTGGAACATAGCATTCTACAGATATTTGGAATATAGAATTCTACAGCATTCTACAGATTTTTGGAACATAGCATTCTAAATATATTTGGAATATATCATTCTACAGATATTTGGAACATAGAATTCTACAGATATCTGGAACATAGAATTCTACAGATATTTGGAATATAGCATTTAACAGATATTTGGAACACATTATTATACAGATATTTGGAACATAGCATTCTACAGATATTTGAAACATAGAATTCTACAGATATTTGGAACATAGCATTTTACAGATATCTGGAACAAAGAATTCTACAGATATTTGGAACAAAGAATTCTACAGTAAAAGACATTGTACATGCATGTGGAAAATAGAATTCTACATATACTATAAATATAAGATTCTACAGATATTAGGAATATAGAATTCTAGAGATAATAGGAATATAAATTTCTAAAGACATTAGGAATATAGAATTCTACAGATATTATGAACATAGAATTCTAACAGATATTACAAATATATAATATACTACATATATTATGAACATATAATATATTAAAAATATTTAAAACTCAACATATATTATGAAAATTGAATTCTACAGATATTAGAATTATATAATTCTACAGATGTTAGGAATATGAAATTCTATAGGTTTTATAAAAATAGAATACTATAGATATTTAAAACATTCAACTCTACATGGATCAGAAACTTATATAATTCTACAGATGACAGAAAGATATGTTTCGATAGATGTGAATGACTTACACCACACTGTATAGATGCTTTAAGCTTACAGAATGCTCTAACAATGATTTCAGCGACTGCTCTAACAATCATTTCAGCGACTGCTATAACAATCATTTCAGCGACTGCTCTAACAATGATTTCAGCGACTGCTCTAACAATGATTTCAGCGACTGCTCTAACAATGAATTCAGCGACTGCTCTAACAATGAATTCAGCGACTGCTCTAACAATCATTTCAGCGACTGCTCTAACAATCATTTCAGCGACTGCTCTAACAATGATTTCAGCGACTGCTCTAACAATCATTTCAGCGACTGCTATAACAATCATTTCAGCGACTGCTCTAACAATGATTTCAGCGACTGCTCTAACAATGATTTCAGCGACTGCTCTAACAATGAATTCAGCGACTGCTCTAACAATGAATTCAGCGACTGCTCTAACAATCATTTCAGCGACTGCTCTAACAATCATTTCAGCGACTGCTCTAACAATGATTTCAGCGACTGCTCTAACAATCATTTCAGCGACTGCTATAACAATCATTTCAGCGACTGCTCTAACAATCATTTCAGCGACTGCTCTAACAATGATTTCAGCGACTGCTCTAACAATCATTTCAGCGACTGCTCTAACAATCATTTCAGCGACTGCTCTAACAATCATTTCAGCGACTGCTCTAACAATGAATTCAGCGACTGCTCTAACAATGATTTCAGCGACTGCTCTAACAATGAATTCAGCGACTGCTCTAACAATCATTTCAGCGACTTCTTTAACAATCATTTCAGCGACTGCTCTAACAATCATTTCAGTGACTGCTCTAACAATCATTTCAGCGATTGCTCTAACAATCATTTCAGTGATTGCTCCAACAATAATTTCAGCGACTGCTCTAACAATCATTTCAGCGACTGACCTTAATATATCCGAATAAGCCTCTAACCCATATTTGGCGAGTGTATACGGTGACGTAACGAAGGCCAGCCTCCCACAAGCGCTCGTGCAGTTGACAACACGCCCACGTGACTTCCGGATAAGGGGCAGGAAGTGACGTGTCATCTCAATGGGTCCCAATAGGTCGACGCCGAACACCGACAAGTAGTCTTCTTTAGAGCACAGCTCACTGATGCCAGGATTTCCAAATATACCAGCATTGTTGACCAAGCCCCACAGACCTGATAGGACAGTAGTCAAATGAAATATGAGCAGGGCCGTAGGAAGTGGTGGGGTGGAGGCGGTCCACCCCGGGTAGCGGTTTGGAGGGACGGCATTTACGTCGAACTGCTTCTTTTTATCTTAGAATGGGGCAGATAAAATCTTGGCCCGCCCGGGGTGGGACTAACCTTAGTTACGCAACTGAGTGTGAGGAAGTAGAAATATGAAGCTTTTCGGGAACAAGAGACAAAATACATGAAAAGAAAGTTCATTGAATGAATTGGCAACAAGAGACAAAATGCATAAAAATAAAGTTCATTGAATAAATCGGCAACATCTTATTTAAGATAATTGTTTTATCTTGGGGAATCACAGAATTCATTTTTTAATCCTTTATATTTACTTCGTTTTTGTTGATGGCTGGAAAAATTCTTCGGACGGCTGAGTGGCCCACTTCCTTTCAAGCTATCGAGCTGAAACTTGGCATTAAGACTTGTGGCCAACAGCAACACATTCATCAAATATTCAACACCACCTCAAAAACCTAACCCCCCCTTCCCCCCAGCCCCAAAAAAGAACCCAACAGTTTTTTCATGTTTTTCAAGGGGAGGTTGGAGGAAATAAAATGCCACTGATTTGACGAAATAAAATTCCCGATAGCAGCAATCAATGAGATTCTTGACATAAAAAAAACTTTGCGTTTTTCTTGGGTTTTTCAGAAATAGTGAAATAAATATGCGGCGTGAAAAGTGGGTGGGTAATTGGAATATTAATATAATTCAGGGGCGTGAAATAAATGTGCGGTTGCGAGCCTTAGGGGGGGGGGCGACTAATGGGGATTATATAAAGTACGTTACTTGTATGCATTTCTGTAAAATTTCCAGCTCCAAACCCCCCCCCCCCCCCACACACACACACAATTGTTCGATATTACATTTTTAAAATGATTTGTACGAAAAGGGTTTTCTAAGGGTTGCTAAATTAAAATATTTCGTATAAAAAAGCACAGAAGGTTTAGAGTCAGTCTAAAAGACACGCCGCGTTTTACACTTACCTTTACCCCCAGGTAATGTCCGCTTGACCAGTTCTAAGGCCGCCTCAATGCTCTCATTTTTTGTGACATCAAGTTGGAACGTAACCAAACGTTTGGAGCAGTTCTGGGATAAATATTCCCTTCCATCTTCTGTCAGACATCCAGCAAAGACATTAAACCCTAAGCTGTCCAGGCGCCTGTGGATATAAGCGAGACTTTATCTCTTAGTCTCATTGACAAAATGTTCGTCGTTCACTAAATCTACATTGACCATGAAGAGTTAGCCCCTGTGCTTATACCAACAGTTTAAGTCAAGTAAACTACTCTAGTTTAAGTCACTGCTAACTATTCTAATTTAAGTCATTTAACTACTCTAATTTAAGTCAAGTTAACAACTCTAGTTTAAGTCTAGTTAACTACTCTAATTTAAGTCAAGTTAAATACTCCATCTTAAGTCAAGTTAACATCTTTAGCTTAAGTCAAGTAAATTATTCTAGTTTAACTCGTTAATTTCAATATTTTAAGTCAAGTTAACTACAATATTTTAAGTCCAGTGAACTAATCCAGAACAATATCTCAACTTACCTTGCTAGTCTCTGCCCAAATCCCGAGTCGCATCCAGTTATGACGACATACTTCTCCCCGTAGTTGCCAACACTGAAGAAGCGCATCCAGTGGTCCACAAAGATGAAAGTCACCACCAGGAAGGCGAGCAGTGTTAATTCGAACCACATGGCTTGAGCACTGACCAGCAATAGCGTCAAATTTTTTTCCCCGTACTGTCTTCAAATTGTGTGATTCGACAAAAAGCTAGACAAGAATGCGGACAGCCTATCGTTAAAGTGCGACGTAATCGTTCTAGTAAATGTATATCTTAAAGGTTATGACATCGTTCCGGTTGATAAGAGTTATCGGCTGTCTGACTCGAGTTCCCGTTACTTTATTGACATGCACTACAGAGGTCAGCTTGTTCTGTTTTAGATCATTCAAACAATTCTGTATCTGTATCTGTATCTGTTGGTCTACAACCGAGACAGCGTCATCCAGAAATTGAACTGAGGTGTTCTCTAAATGTTTTCATTATACCCGCATAGTTTCCGGTTAGATACTTAGCACAAGCCTCGTTTTAATAGTTTAAATCAAAGTTTCTCGGATTTTTTTCGGTCACGACCCCTTTGGCACCATAAACGCATCCCTGGCGCCCCAATGTATTACTAAAAAAACATTTTCAGGACAGTAGTTAGCACAACTCTGTCAGAATGATAACTACACAGTCAAATGAAATATTGTTTTATTAGCAGGGTGTCATCAAGGCATAGTGTCACCAGAGTAGAGTGTTATCAGAGTAGGGTGTTATCAGAGCATGAGGTTATCAGAGTAGGGTGTTATCAGAGCAGGGTGTCATAAGAGCATGGTGTCATTAGAGCAGGGTGTCACCAGAACAGGGTGTTATCAGAGCATGGTGTCATTAGCCAGGGTATCATCAGAGAATGGTGTTTTCAGAGCAAGGTGTTCACAGAGAATGTTGTCATCAGAGCAAGGTGTTCACAGAGAATGGTGTCATCAGAGCAAGGTGTTCACAGAGAATGTTGTCATCAGAGCAAGGTGTTCACAGAGAATGGTGTCATCAGAGCAAGGTGTTCACAGAGAATGTTGTCATCAGAGCAAGGTTGTATCAGAGCAGGTTATTATCAGAGCACGGTGTCATTAGAGCAGTATGTCATTAGAGAATGGTGTCATTAGAGCAGGGTGTTCACAGAGAAGGATGTAATCAGAGCAGGGTATCATCAGAGAAGGGTTTCAACAGAGCAGGCAGACTCAGTGCGGTTCATTGGGGAGTCCGAGAAGGAGGAGATCGCAAGTATCGCGAATGAACGGAGTTAAATTAGTTATGAAAGTCAACCTTATTCATTGGGTTTGAATAAGATTGAAAACATCTCCAAACAAATTTAATTGATTTCTTTGAAATTTGAATATATTTATGGCAACAGCTAAATTGTTTCTAATGACTAAATCATGTGGTGAACGATTGTTCTCTATCTGCGCCCCCAAAAATGGAATTCTCTCCCATTACACATCCGCAATATACCGACCAACACAGCCTTCATAACTGCCCTCAAGACCCATCACTTCAAACTCCAATATACCGACTCATTGTCATCCCCCCTCTATAAATGCTAAACAACACTCGATTCTGCTGGGGGCTGTCCATGGCTGGACAGATGTAGATAGTACTTGAGTGGGAGAGGTCAAGCTTTTAAACAATTTTTTTTAAAATATATAATTCTCTGTAATTGCTAATTTTTATGTGAAGCGCAATGAGGCGAGCCCTAGGCTGGGATACTGCGCTATATCAAACCAACATAATAATATCCATAGGGTGCTGGGTGGTCTAAACTGAGCAAATCTCAAGTTGAAGGTCTGGAGTTCAATCCCCACCAAAGCCCAGTCAAGCAAAAACATCACCAGCACCCCGAATTCAAACCCGGATGGCGTCCCGAAGGCGGATAACATTGATACAATAAAACATTCCGACAACTCCTGCGACGCCACTGGTGACAAGCTGTGTCATCCACATAATAACCCCTTGGGTTATCCAGCGGCGTGGAGAGAGGCGATTTGCTGTTAGGAACCAGATTATAATCCTATAAGAATAATCCCAATCCATGTGAATTTCGTCCATCTTCACCTTATGACGGACGGATGCCAGCAATATTCATCTTATCCATTGTAAAATAGCGTTAGAAAAGTCATCACCGCTTCTGACAATGATGATGACCACTTCTGACAATGATGATAACCATACTACTACCTCTGTTAAGTCATTACTCTCAATACATATATATATATATATACTCGTATTTGAAAAAAAACTAACAATTATAACAATCAATAACATAACCGGTATCACCAGTCTAAGATAACGTTATGATTTAATTTAATTTTTCTGGTCCAGTGAATGTGACGCAAAACAATGTCGGTGGCTCCCATTTATAGTGCATTCCTTATATTAGTTACAGTACGGAATATTGATTACGCATATATAAATTTTTCTAACTGTCATTGCTCTGGACCCCTGTCTGTCTGACTGACGTCATTTCATGACTCTTTCTCAAGGCTGATAATCAGATAATTTTAAATCATCTTTTTCAAATATAATTTAATTTTTATTTGCACTACCGCCCCGTTAGCATTTTATAGCCCCCACCCCCGGCCACATCCCACCGCCTCTAGGGGCGGTACCGCCACAGTGAGAACCACTGGTTTAAATTCTTAACCCAACTTATTGGCTCTACTGAACTTGGCAATGATGAAAATCCTTTGAAAGGAAAAAAAAATACACTCTCTCCTTTTCGACATTATAAAATCTCAAAAGCCATCTAGCTTAGCAGCTAGGATCCCATTCCATAATGACCTTTAGAATTAGGTTACGTTATGCATTGACTTAAGTATTCAATGTTTCGCATTTAGAGCACCATCTTGAGGTAACAGGACTATTCGGTATCAAATATATTGTAATATTTCATTTATTTATTTTTTTACAAAAGGGATTCATAAACTTGCCTGAAAGGCCCTCCAAATTTAAATTGCGGTATTTCCTCTAATGCTATTCTCAACTGTTTCACTGCAGCGACTAACTTTGTAACATTTTATGTATAATGAAGACCTTGACGTAAGGAATTTAATATTGACATTTTACCTCGACATGGGGACCTCAACATGAGGACGTGGACATGAGGACCTCATCATGGGGACCTCGACATGGGGATTTCACATGGGCAATGATTTCACCACTGGTCATTTTACCACTGGCCATTTTACCACTGGTCATTTCAACATTAGCCATTTCACCACTGGTCATTTCACCATTAGCCATTTCACCACTGGTCATTTCACCATTAGCCATTTCATCACTGGTCATTTCAACACTGGCCATTTCAACACTGGCCATTTTACTACTGGCCATTTCACCACTGGCCATTTTACAACTGGCCATTTCACCTCAACCATTTCGCCCCGGGCCATTTCAGCACTGGCCATTTCGTCCCTCTGGCCATTTCGCCCCGGGCCATTTCACCACTGGCCAATTTTAACCCTGGGCCATTTCACGAATCATCATTTATGATTAAGGCGAATAAATATTTGTTTGTTGTTTTTTAATTATTGTATGTTAATTTTTAAGTTCATGATTATGTTTGTTAAATTTTATGTACAGCGTGGTGAGCCCAGCCCTAGGTTGGGGTTTATGTATATATGGCATCCAGTGGCGTAGCGAGCTTAACTCGCGCCCGGGGCACAATACTTTTTTAGCGCCCCCCCAATACCTTTTTAGCGCCCCCCTATTCGAAAACCATACAATATTATAGTAAAATATACTATTTGGCGCCCCTTTGTGAGTGGCACCCGGGGCATGATGCCCCCCTTGCCCCCCCCTCACTACGCCACTGATGGCATCCTTCCGTCTTCGCGAGACGATGGATTAGCTATATTGTGGTCCAGCACTTCGAGGAGTGGCTCACTAGGACAATCCTGCAATGGCAATCTCGTCTGCATTTCACGCAGGAGAATGATGATTCCTGGTTGATTTTGGCCTTCCGTGCTGTTCTTTTTGTTGCAAGGGCTTCGTTTCGCACATTTTCTGCTCCTTCGTACATTGCCGTTCGCCAGCTGGAACGTTGTTCGGCAATGATCTCCCATTTGTTGGTTTCTATGTTGGTTTCCCTCATGCTCCTTTTGCAAACGTCCATAAATTTCAGGCGAGGCCGTCAAATACGTCTTTTCCCTTCTGCCAACACTCCATACAAAAACAACAGCATCTTTGGAATACGACCTTCCTCTATTCTCCTTACGTGGCCTAACCAGCGAAGGCGCTTCTTGCTAAGAGCGGAGAATATTCTACACATTTTGGAACGTTCCAATACCTCTGTGTTAGTCACCTTGTCCTGCCATCGGATGCGTAGAATGCGACGCAGACATCGTTGATGGAAGCTGTTGAGTTTCCGCTCGTGACTGGTGTATGTGGTCCACACTTCACTGTCATATAAGCGCGTACTGAGCACGCATGCCTGATAGACACTTAGTTTTGTTTTTTCAGTTAGATTGAGATTACTCCACACCCGCTTATTCAGTTTAGCCATTGTTGCTGCTGCTTTTGGATGCTGATGTTTATCTCTTCATCAACGGAGAGAGAACTAGATATATTGGATCCAAGGTTTGTGAAATGCTCAACAACCGACAGATTATGGCCCTCAATAGTTATAATTGGAGGGGACGGCGCTTCTTGCATCATGACATGAGTTTTCTGTAGACTAATTAACAACCGAAATTCTTTACAAGCGTGTGATAGACGATTAACTAGCTGCTGAAGATCTTCTCCTATGCGAGATGTTAAGGCGGCATCGTCTGCGAACAGCAGTTCACGAATTACTACCCTTTTTACTTTGGTCTTTGCACGAAGGCGAGCGATATTGAACAGCCTACCGTCAGATCTGATATGTATGTACAATCCATCTTCACAGTCCCTGAAAGCAAAATGAATGAGCATCAAGAAGAAAATGGAGAAGAGAGTTGGTGCCAGTACACAACCTTGTTTTGCTCCGCTGCTGAATGGGAATGCCTCAGAGATAGCGCCATTGAATGTGACTGTGCTGTGCATGTTTTTGTGAAATGGCTGTATGATTGAATTGTGAGCAGTCGTGGGGGACAACCTATTCTTTGCAAGATACTGAACAGGCCTCTCCGACTTATCAACTCGAATGCCTTTGTCAGATCTATGAAAGCAACACAAAGAGGCATATGCTGTTCACGACACTTCTGCATTTTGGCGTAACGAGAATATCATGTCTATAGTTGAGCTCCCACTCCGGAAGCCACACTGGGACTCTGGGTAGATGCGGTTAGCCAGACTCTGCAATCGTTTTAAGGCATCACCGGCAAAGGTCTTTTCAACCAAGCCAATGAGAGAAATTCCTCGGTAGCTATTACAATCACTTCGGTCCTCTTTATTTGTGTACAATGTTACGATGTTAGCGTCTCTCATGTCCTGGGGAATGTGACCTTTTTCCCAACAAAGATAGAGTTGGGGTACTACGCTATAAAACAACTTCTTATAATATTAATATTAATAATACTTTCGCAGACGTTGAGAAAGAAAAGAATTTTTTTTAAAAATAATAATTGAAATAGGCTCCACGAGTGACTATTTGTGGACGTTTTCAGGACATCTCTCTAATCTAAGGTCAAGGTTTGTTTGCTAGGATTTTGTTTGTAGTTTGTTAGTTCCACATTAGAGCCCACCTGGATTTTGGTATGGCCTAAACTGTGAACTCTTTTAAATTGATATTTTTTTATATTTCAAAACAGATGCTCAAGCAAATGCCCACCGCTCGTGTGTACACATTCAAAAGCCCACCTCCCGTGTGTACACATTCAAAAGCCCACCTCCCGTGTGTACACATTCAAAAGCCCAATTCCCGTGCGTACACATTCAGCATCACACCTCCCTTGTTTGCACATTCCAAAGCCCACATCCTGTTTGTACACATTGAAAATCCCACCTCCCGTGTGTACACATTGACTATATTGTGAACAATCCTCCATGTAAACAGGCGAGCACCAGGACCTCCGATCACACAGAGACGTACTGGTTTTGTGTGTCACATCTATTAAAGACTTTATAAATCTTTTTTAAATAAATATAATATACTTTCTTAAATGGTCAACATTTTTTATAACCTTTAAATTAATATTTTGTATTTCAATAATGTTTATATTTGTCAAATAAATACCCCGCCCCTCCCCCACCCCAAAAATGCCCGCCCCCACAAAAAATACCCCGCCCCCCCCCCCCCCAAATACAATTTAAAAAACGGTTAAACCGCTGGCGACGAAATGGTTTAGAGGCGGACCGTGCGGAGGGCAAAGTTGCGGCGGCGAATCCCTCCATCCCCAGCCTGGGATTGTGAACATTATATTTTTCCAGCGACCGGACATCTGGGTGTTCAGATAAGCGAAGCGAGTAATGTTGATAGTTGCATAGATCGGCCTGTCCTTAAGCCCCGGGCATCATGTATACATCATTTACTTTAACTCATGATCAATGTGCCTATTTGACCTGGGCATCATGTATACATCTTTTACTTGAACACATCTATGTGCCCATTTAACCCGGGCATCATGTATACATCATTAACTTGAACAGATCAGCTACTGAGCAAAGTTACATTCCAAAGACTGCTGAGTAAAGTGACACTGCATCAACTTTGTTTCGTTGCATCCATTTTTCAGGTTTTCCCATTTCTTTGTTTCGCTCATTTCCATCTACTTCTACGTAACATGATTGCAGCCTCTACCTCATTTCCATCTACGTCTACGTGACCTGATTGCAGCCTCTACCTCATTTCCATCTACTTCTACGTGACCTGATTGCAGCCTCTTCCTTTATTTCCATCTACTTCTACGTGACCTGATTGCAGCCTCTACCTCATTTCCATCTACTTCTACGTGACCTGATTGCTGCAGCCTCTACCTCATTTCCATCTACTTCTACGTGACCTGATTGCAGCCTCTACCTCATTTCCATCTACTTCTACGTGGCCTGATTGCAGCCTCTACCTCATTTCCATCTACTTCTACGTGACCTGATTGCAGCCTCTACCTCATTTCCATTTGGTTAGTCTTGTTCTAATTATTTCACAATTTGAATATCTTTTAAAATGTATTCTGTAACAGACTGTTGTATTCTGTTACAGACTGTTGTATTCTGTTACAGACTGTTGTATTCTGTTACAGACTGTTGTATTCTGTTACAGACTGTTGTATTCTGTTACAGACTGTTGTATTCTGTAACAGACTGTTTCATGATAATTCATATTAAGTGTACACTTTAGGTACACATTAGTATCTTAGTACCACAGTACAGCCAATACATTGTGTTTTTTTTAAAGAATTCATTGGTTTTAGAAGTCGATAAAATATAGAACTATTTACCAACAAATTGTGTGTTCGGGTTCAAACGTTTTTACTATGTTAACTTTGGGGGGGGGGGGGGGGTGTTTGGATTTTTTTTTGGGGGGGGGTATTTTTTGTCGAGTAGGGGGATGGTGTGATTGCAAGGGGTCTCACATTTTAAATAGCCTGTGGTGTCTCGTTTGTCTGTATGCTGTTGTTTTCTAGTCTCTAGGCGCCAATTTCGGGTATTTACCAAGTGAGACAAATAATATACACTTGTGTGCACTGTGCGCACGAGCATGAACGTTGAACAATAAAACGAGTTAGACATTATGTGCGCACGTTTTCCCATGTGTCATCCTCCTCTATTCGCCATGTGTCATTCTCCTCTGTTCCCAAGCTAGTTTCAATATTTTCTTGTGTACTTGCACGGTGTCATCTGCGTGTATAGTAACTTGTGAAGTCGTATCAAGTATCCTCAAATACATTGTCGGCATGTAATGATATTCAGAGACGAGATCAGTCTTAAACTCGCCGGCTTATTTAATCTACAACAACAATATTTCATAGGCAAAGTTGTTGCTTAAATAGAGATGATTAGACGACCGTGCATTGGACGACTGTGCATTAGACGGCTGTGCATTAGACGGCTGTGCATTAGACGACTGTGCATTAGACGACTGTGCATTAGACGACTGTGCATTAGACGGCTGTGCATTAGACGGATGTGCATTAGACGGCTGTGCGTTAGACGGCTGTGCATTAGACGGCTGTACAATAGACGACTGTGCATTAGACGGCTGTGCATTAGACGGCTGTGCTCTTGTGCAACGCCATCGCTTTTCTTGTCATCAGTTTCTCTTTACTTTATAAAAACGTCGTTTTTGTTCGTGGCTGACTGGCTTGGTGGCTGGCTCAGTGGCTGTCTGGCTCAGTGGCTGTCTGGCTCGGTGGCTGGCTGACGGTGGCTGGCTGGCTCGGTGGCTGGCTGGCAAAATCTTCGGACGGCTCATTGACCCACTTCCCGTAAACCTATCGAACTGGAACGTGGCACATAGATTTGTTTCCCCGATAATAACACATTCAATCAAATTTTCAGCTCTTCCCGAACCACAAACCCCCCCCCCCCCCCCCCCCCAAAAAAAAAAATCAGTTGTTCATGGGAAGATGAAGGAAATATGATGACACTGATTTATTTTCTGAAATAGTTGGTGAAATTAATCTGCGATGTAAAAGCGGTTGGGTCTTAGAATATTAATATAGTTCAGGGGCGTGAAAAAATCATAAGTTGCGAGACTTGAGGGAGGGGGGACACTAATGGACTACGCCGAGTCGATTGTTTTGTCACGTGATATGTGTAAGAACGAGTAAGACTTCCGGAAGGCTGTCTGCAACACACTAGTCGCTCACAAATTTTTCTTCCAACAACTTTCTTCCTTTAATCATAACTTATATATAATTATGGTCACATTTATGAATGTCATTTAAAAAACACGCGTATTCAAGAATATTTTGAAAAGTAAACTTTTTAATTAACATTGGGGAAGCGCATATGGAGACAAACATTTTGCTTTAAAATTAATGATAATGGCTGATCTGCTGCTATCTGTTGTCATGTGTTGTTATGTGTAGCAGACAGCCTACAGAAGGCTTAACCATATCAGGTGACAAAACAAGGAAGTGACTCATCGTAGTCCATTAGGATTCTTATAAAGTGCGTTATTTGCATGCATGTTTTGTCAAATGTTCAGCCCCACCCCCTATTGATCGATATTACTTTTTACAAAGGATTTATAAGCAAAACTTTGTTCTTTGGGTAATAAGGGGAGAGACTGCAATCAGGTTTGCACAATAGGAAAGTTAGTAAAACACAGTAAGGTTAAAGCTGAGAAAAGGAACGCAACAAAACAACGAACGTGTCGGCAGGAAGCCTTCGTCGGCGAACAAACAGAAAAAATAAATAATATTTTAAAATATTTTAAAAATAGCACTTAGCTGAGTATCCAAAAGGGTGAGAAATGTTGTTACATTCTTAGGCGAGGGATGCTGGTCAAATTCTTAGGCGAGGGATGTTGGTCTAACTCTTAGGCGAGAAATGTTGGTCACATTCTTAGGCGATGGATGTTGGTAAAATTCTTAGGCGAGAACTTTTGGTCAAAATCTCAGGCGAGAAATGTTGGTCAAATTCTTAGGCGAGTGATGTTGGTCAAATTCTTAGGCCAGAAATGTTGGTCAAATTGTTCGGTGAGAAATGTTGGTCAAATTGTTTGGCAAGAAATTTTGGTGAAATTGTTTGGCAAGAAATGTTGGTCAAATTGTTTGGTGAGAAATGTTGGTCAAATTGTTTGGTGAGAAATGTTGGTCAAATTGTTTTGCAAGAAATGTTGGTCAAATTGTTTGGCGAGAAATGTTGGTCAAATTGTTTTGCAAGAAATGTTGGTCAAATTGTTTTGCAAGAAATGTTGGTCAAATTGTTTGGTGAGAAATGTTGGTCAAATTGTTTTGCAAGAAATGTTGGTCAAATTGTTTGGCGAGAAATGTTGGTCAAATTGTTTGGCGAGAAATGTTGGTCAAATTGTTTGGCGAGAAATGTTGGTCAAATTCTTTAGTTTTAGCATTTGAATCGAGGTTATATTAAAAAAATATATTTACGAATGAAATTTTCAAGTGCTATCAAACGTTGAATGATGTGATTATAACAGATTTCCATTATGGTTTACATATTATTGAGTCTTTAAGACTACGATAATTGGTAACGATAATGGGTTAAAATTTAAGATAAAGTTGCTATTTCATGCATATAAAAATCTCGGTAATGTCTTATTTTAGCACTTTTAGTTCGACGCAAATGCCGTCTTAAGGTAGTGGAGCAGCTCTTCCCTTGTACGTAGTGGAACAGTGGCAGGCCCAAGAGTTTATCAGTGCACTATCCACGATACAAATTCTGCAGTTGTCCAAAAATGTCGCCCTTCCACATAAAGAAAAAGTTACACCTGGGCATACAACCCGTCTTCCCTCCCTATTTCTAGTGCCAAGCCAAAAGACTGAAATACCCCCCACACCCCCCGAAGAAATTTTTGAAAAAACACGAAAAAAAGAAAAGGTGGGGGAAGGGGGGGTCAAACAGGGTGTCTCTTTATTATTTATCTTCAAATAAATACAGTTCTTAATACTTGGCATTTCCGGAACGATACAAACTTTAATATTTACAAAAGAGTTATACAATTTTTAATTGTAACAACCACGTTACACAGCTTTCAATTTTTACAGCCAAGTTATACAACGTTTAATTTTAACAGCCAAGTTATACAACGTTTAATTTTAACAGCCAAGTTATACATTTTATCTTGACAACCGAGAATTATTGATTACACTAAAGTGGCTTGTTGTTTGTTCTAGAGAAAGACATTTTAGTGCCTCTTCCATGATTGCGTCACAAACTCACCACATGTATAATTTTTAAGCAAAAAACACAAAAAACAAATGCAATAGATCTTAATTATAATTCTATTAATAGATTATAATTATTTTGAAGTTTTTTTTTGTTTGTTTGGTTGTTGTTTTTTTTGAGGTATACAAAGTCTTTCCCATATTTCCTAGCTTTGTATCTTGTAGGAACGTTTGGGGGAAAAACTGCAAGGACCAGGACCAACTTAAAATATACAAATAAAGATAGTCGGACCTTGGTAACAACTACAGATGCCGTGATAATAAGGAATATATTTGGATTTCTGTAAAAACTAAATATGATAATATGCAAATGAATATAGTACAAACTAAAGATGCTAAGCACGTTAAGATAATTTTAAAAGTTAGATCTTATCTTTGTACGTTTTATTACTTATTTATAAATATTATATATATATATATATATATATATATATATATATATATATATATATATATATATATATATATATATATATATATATATATATTGGATTTGTTTTTGATTTTCTTCCAATTAAGAAAGTAGTTTGAGACTAAATTATGGTGCGTTCAACAGCCTATCCATGATGCAGTTGGGAAAGTAGGACAAAGGCAGGAAAACAAACTTGGCGTCGGGTCCCACTGCGTACCTTGTCTTTGGGAACTTGGAGGTCAGGGCGTGGGTGTATGCATTCACAACCAACATGACGTCACGATTGACGTAAAAGACTTTGGAAAGCATTTTGTCAGCTGCCAATAAAGACGTTTTAACAAAATGTTGGGAATTAGTACTAGGGGCGTCTTGTTAAATGATACATTAAATAAGTCTTAATGGTGTCTTGTTAAATGATACATTAAATAAGTCTTAATGGTGTCTTGTTAAATGATACATTAAATAAGTCTTAATGGTGTCTTGTTAAATGATACATTAAATAAGTCTTAATGGTGTCTTGTTAAAGCATCAGTCAGTTCATTCATTTCATGTTTCTTTGTATAAAATTCATATGATTTACTTTTCTCTGTGTAACTGTTGGTTATCCGCAGCTGCAGCCTAACGGCGTAATATATTTAACGCAATTATTTTACCACTTCTTAAAAATTAGTGAATTAATACCAACGATTGGTGGACGTCTGTTGCTTTTTCTTTTGTGTTTTTTAGTGTGTGGTTAGAAAAGGTGGAGTCAAGATGTGAGGTGTTTAGGGAAGGTGTAGTGGTAATGTGATGTGTTTGGGGAGGTGTAGTGGTGATGTGAAGTGCTTGGGGAGGTGTAGTGGTGATGTGAGGTGTTTAGGGAAGGTGTATTGGTGAGGTGATTTGGTAAGATGTAGTGGTAATGTGAGGTGTTTGGGAAGTTGTAGAGGTGAGGTGTTTTGAGAAGGTCAAGTGGTGAGAAGGGTTGTTTTGGTGTAGTGGTGATATAATGTGTTTTGTGAAAGTGTATTGATGAGATAAGGTGTTTGGGAAGGTGTATTGATGAGATAAGGTGTTTGGGAAGGTGTATTGATGAGATAAGGTGTTTGGGGAGGTGTATTGATGCGTTTGATGTGATTTTCGGATTAAAGGCAAGGAGGGACAAACAATTAACCTTCACAAATTAAGTTTAAAATGGTGGGGTGGGGGTCGTATGTTAAAGTGTAGTTCTTTGTTTGTTCTAAAAGACTAGGACAAAGTCAACAAAAGTTTACAACTTGTCAAGCTTAATTGAGGGGGGGGGGGTGGTGGTGGCACCTGCAATCAGGCTAGTTGAAAGGAATTAAGCAGCACAAAGTAGAGGAAAAGCTTTAAAATATACAAAAACGAGACAACGCCCTGTTTCTTCAACCAACAAAAAAACAAGTGAACAACCACTAATAAAATTGTTAAATATGTTAAGTTATATGATGCTGTGGAAAGTTCAAGGAAAACTTTGTTTTTCCTTGTTTCTGTTGACTGAAAAGCTTTTATGCCCATATGTCCTATGTTACTATTTGTCTCTTCAGGTTTTCCCCAACCTTGTGCTCCTTATTCCGAGCAAAGATTAAGTGTTATTGTCACGATTATGTCTTTTTTTTTTTCTAATATTTTTATGTACAGCGCGGTGAGCCCAGCCCTAGGCTGGGGTAACGCGCTATATAAGACAACAAATAATAATAAAATAATAATAATAATAATAAAGGGAGTAGGGCGTGAGACGTGAGAGAGGGTGCTCACCATTTCCAAGGATATCCCCATAAGCCTGTTTGATGTCATCGTTTGCTCGTTCATCGAATGCTGTCTTCACCGTCTGTTTGATCCGGTCCAAATCTGCCAACGAAGTTTTGAACGTTCCAGGTTCTATGATGGACACCTTCACTCCGCGGTTCTTAAGTTCCCTCCTGTACAAACAAAACGCCAGACGAGCGCTAAGCCGTTATAGGACAATTGAAATATATACTGGTCTTAAGTTACAGTGATAAACTAGTGGGTCGAACTGTCCTGAGATGATGTCTTATCTAATTAAAAATGTGGAAACCAAGGTTTGAGTCGGTGCTGATGGAAAGTTAATGGCGTCTATATTTTTAAATTATAACCCAACATTTTAAAGCAATGCATGCCATTCTTTGGTGTTTTTTTTTTTTTTTTTAAACAATTCATATGTCAATTTTTGAAGTACAGGGTATTGATAAATGTTTAAAATTCAACAAAAATCATTCTACACAATATGGATTAGTTTGAAACACATGGACGTTTTCTACACCGACCGACTAATGGCCATGACCTTTACCTCAAGATGTCTGAGTACGCCTCCACGCCAAATTTGGACACAGTGTACGGGGTGGAGCCTACGGCCAGTCGCCCAGCAATACTGCTGGTGTTAACTACTCGACCACCAGACTTCCGTACCAGCGGCAGGAAGCAGCGGTTCATTTCTGTCATGCCAATCAAATTTACTCCCAAAACTTTCAGAAAGTCGTCTTTAGAGCAAAGTTCAATGATGGATGGGTTTCCCAGAATTCCTGCGTTGTTCACTAGACCCCAAAGACCTAAAATTAGAATTCATCGGAAATTCTTCTGTTACGGATAAATTAGTAAAATCTCCATATAAATATTAGGCTGTCTACAAATAGTAAAGTTTATTGATAAAACTTAAGATAAACAGAAAGCAAAATGTAGAATGACCTTTATCTTCAGGCAATGTCCGTTTGACCAGTTTTAAGGCCGCCTCAATGCTCTCATTTTTACTGACATCCAGCAGGACCGTGACCAAACGTTTGGAGCAGTTCTTGGACAAATATTCCCTTCCATCTTCTGTCAGACATCCAGCAAACACGTGGAAACCCAAGCTGTCCAGGTGACTGTAGGGAAATGATTGAAAATGTATCAGTCTGCCCAAATTTCTGTGTTATTTACAACGAAATGAAGACTTGGCTGACCTGTAGACAAGGCCAGATTTACCAATAGGCTAAGTCAGTAGGCTTAAGTCTAGGGCCTCAAATCATGTTTGCAATCTCATTCACAATATACTAAATATTTGTAGGAAAATTTGGGGGAAGGAGGGGGGGTTGTTTCACACGCAAAAGCCACTGAGGCTATGTTGAAAAGCTAAAGTGATATCACTGATGACGTAACCGAAGCCTTGAGATTTGTGCTAATGATACATTTTTGGGTGTATTTGTTACATTGGTTTAATAATGTGAGCAAAACTAATAATAACTCAGAATTATTATTGAGTACTGCAACTTTTTTTAAAGTTCAGTTGAATGGGTTTTTTTAAACAAAATTATAGAAAATTTGATGAGCTTTAACAATATAATTTGTTGTCGTTTATTTTCTAAAATAAATTTTTGAAATAAACTGTTTCAATGCAGGCAATCCTTAGAGCTGCACTGTTAGTTGAAGACAGTGAACGTTAAGGATGGTATACTCTAACATGTTAAGAACACATTCAAGGTAATAACATGTAGGCCTACCTTTTCAAGCGTAATGAACATTAGCTATAAATAAATATATATAACAGTATAATTGTGTGTTCGAATGCATCCTAACAAGTGCAAAAGTACAGCGTTTTAATTAATTATTTTTTTAGTTTTGGTTGGGGGAGTGATTGCAAGGAGCCTCAAAATTTAATTAGGGTAGGGCCTCAAGTTTGCTAAATCCGGCCCTGCCTGCATAAGTTATTTTGTTGATTTGCGACAATAATTTAGATTTGTTTAAATAGTATTGTCGTCTGAGTGATGACATAATTTTAAATAAAAATTCTTTACAACTTTTCCACTACATCAAGTCTCGTCTTAAACTTAAACATGAATTTCCTTTAAATAGTGAAACATTTGATAACATTCAACAAGTGACCAGCTTATGACAACAAGTGCCCAGCTTCTGACAACAAGTGCCTAGCTTCTGACAACAATGCCCAACTTCTAACAACAAGTGCCCAGCTTCTGACAACAATGCCCTACTTCTGACAACAAGTGTCCCAGCTTCTGACAACAATTGCCCAGCTTATGACAACAAGTGTCCCAGCTTCTGACAACAATTGCCCAGCTTATGACAAGAAGTGTCCCAGCTTCTGACAACAAGTGCCCAGCTTCTGGCAGATTTGAATGTTTGTTTAAGCTCTTTGACCCCCATGACTTCCTGCCCCAATTTCTATTGAACGAACACGTATGTAGACAATGGGCTGTTTATTAT
Source organism: Omphiscola glabra (assembly GCA_964017045.1). Lineage (NCBI taxonomy): Eukaryota > Metazoa > Mollusca > Gastropoda > Lymnaeidae > Omphiscola > Omphiscola glabra. The sequence goes on along the minus strand of OZ024795.1, from coordinate 5,802,765 downwards.
GTAGTCAATGGACTGTTTATTATGTAGTCAATGGGCTGTAGTCAATGGGCTGTTTATTATGTAGTCAATGGACTGTTTATTATGTAGTCAATGGTGTGTTTATTATGTAGTCAATGGTGTGTTTATTATGTAGTCAATGGTGTGTTTATTATGTAGTCAATGGACTGTTTATGATGTAGTCAATGGTGTGTTTATTATGTAGTCAATGGTGTGTTTATTATGTAGTCAATGGTGTGTTTATTATGTAGTCAATGGTGTGTTTATTATGTAGTCAATGGTGTGTTTATTATGTAGTCAATGGACTGTTTATTATGTAGTCAATGGTGTGTTTATTATGTAGTCAATGGACTGTTTATTATGTAGTCAATGGTGTGTTTATTATGTAGTCAATGGTGTGTTTATTATGTAGTCAATGGTGTGTTTATTATGTAGTCAATGGTGTGTTTATTATGTAGTCAATGGTGTGTTTATTATGTAGTCAATGGACTGTTTATTATGTAGTCAATGGTGTGTTTATTATGTAGTCAATGGTGTGTTTATTATGTAGTCAATGGTGTGTTTATTATGTAGTCAATGGTGTGTTTATTATGTAGTCAATGGTGTGTTTATTATGTAGTCAATGGTGTGTTTATTATGTAGTCAATGGTGTGTTTATTATGTAGTCAATGGTGTGTTTATTATGTAGTCAATGGACTGTTTATTATTCTAGAAATTATTTGTTGTAATGTTTTGAAAATTTTAAAATCAACTCCATGCTTAGAAGTTAATTTTTAAGTTCATGACTATTGTTGTTAAATTGTATGTACAGCGTGGTGAGCCCAGCCCTTTTTTAACAACGGCTTGTGAACCGTCTCAGCAGAGTAGACATACATTAATAGTACAGAATTTGCATAATTATTGAGTTATTCTGTAAGATTAAACTAATCATACCCTGCCAGGGCTTGGCCGAATCCTGTGTCACACCCGGTTATGAGGACATACTTCTCTTCGAAGTTACCAACCTTGAATGACCGTATGAAAAAGTCCAGAAAGTAGTAGGTGACCACTAGGAGGACGAGGGCACACACTAGACAGATCATTTTGTTGATCTTTCTCTGTTTGTTTCCTGTGAAAGTTGGGTTAATGGGTTACATCAGATGCGAGCTTTGTAACTGATTGGTCCATAGATGAAACCAAAAAAATGGGGTGGGGGGAGAGAGAGAGGGGGGTGGGGGGAGAGAGAGAGGGGGTGGGTAAGGGAGAGAGAGGAAGGGAGAGAGTGAGGGGGGGGGAGGGAGAATCATAAAAGAATCTCTTATTACGCTTCTGGTGTGACCCGTGGACTGCTTCCATTTCCGGCTGCTTCCTAAAAATCGTGGCTGCTTCCTAATAAGCGAATTTGGTATTGAGAGTATATTACAATTAATTATATATGTTTGGAAGAAAGTATGGTTCAATAATGAGTTCAATAATAATATTATTCCAGATAACTACACGAAATGATTTTTGTTTAAAATAATGCACATGCGTTTGGTGTGTAATATTTTCTTTACGGAAAATGAAATCGTCTCAATTTAAGTGTGGTGTAAAAAATATTCGGTTTAAAAGTGGTTGGGACATCAGAATATTTAATATAGTTCATGGGCGTGAAATAAAAAGTTTGCTGTGACGTATCATGGAGGGAATATGTATAGCGAAAATTGGGATTTTTAAATGAGCGTGACTTGAGATCATGTTTTTTCAAGTAACTTTAGTAGATGGGAAGTTCACGCATTCCTGTCGCCAATGTTTGGCGGGCTATATCTAGTACATATATATATATATATATATATATATATATATATATATATATATATATATATATATATACGTTTTCATTATCTTATATTCCCTCTATTTGGCAAAGATGTTTTCACCTGATTGCACAATTGCCCATTCAAGAAAGGAGTTAAGTTCGTTTCAACAGAGAAGATAGTGTAGTTCAAAGTGTTTCTGTTCGCCCTATATTGCCAGCAGTATAGAAACACACATGAATTGGTGCTAACAAAAGTAATGATGTGAAACGATAACCGGAATTCCGGTCACCGGATTTGAAAAACGATAACCGGTTAATGATTTTTTTTTAAAATAAAAATAGGCGCCCATGAAATACAATGATGTCGTATAACAGACAAATGCAATGTTGGAAATATGTATCATTTTGCATTGCTAAAGTAAGTGTTATGTGACACAATTGTTATGAAATAGATTATTTCATCGTGGATATATGAGTTCCCACAACCGCCTTGCATTACTGTTGTATGCTCCTATCAATCGTGACCTTGACACGTGGAATGAAATTAGCGATACCGCTTTCGATTTGGAAAGAATATTGAGTTCATGGGGGTGACTCACACCTTTTTAGTCATTTCGCTGTAATAGCTCTGAAGTTTTGAGGGATATTTAGTTGTAATACTTGTAAATACATTTTTGGAAAAGCGTGCTTTTAACTAAGTTTTTGTATTGTTTTAATTTGTAATTTTTAGTCCTGGGGGGGGGGGGGGGGGCATCCATAAAGTACGTCACGTTCCGGAGGGGGTTTAAGAAAGTGTGACAGTTTGAGACACGAGGTCGGGGGGGTGGGGTGGTAAATATCGTGTGAGACGTCGTGCATTTTTTAAATCAGACAAATAATCATACAAATAAACCTGAAATTAACAGTGATGTTAAACTTGCTGCTGTGACAGATGTATTCTGACAGTGATGTTAAACTTGCTGTTGTGATAGATGTATTCTGACAGTGTTGTTAAACTTGCTGTTGTGATAGATTTATTCTGACAGTGATGTTAAACTTGCTGTTGTGACAGGTGTATTCTGACAGTGATGTTAAACTTGCTGTTGTGATACATGTATTCTGACAGTGATGTTAAACTTGCTGTTGTGATACATGTATTCTGACAGAAGAGTTCACGTTTATACATTTAAATGTGTATGGTTTAGGTTAATTAATGAGTTGAGAGTTGTTAATTTTTTAAACAATATTTTTGGTTCGAACGTGTAACATCCTTGTTTTAAAAAGGGGGGGGGGCTGAGATTTGGGACAGATTTTGACATGGGGGAGGAAGGGGGTAAAATTTGCACAAAAAAACGGTGTGACGTACTTTATGGCCGGCCCCTTGCCTTGGGGGATGTGAGATGATGACCTTTCTGTGATCAAAATGTTGTTGTCATTGTTGATTGTTATCGGGAACAAATAACCATACCTAAGGCAATGATGTAGTGAAAACCTGATGTTTCTATCACTATACATTGTTCCTGAAATATCCGCATAGGTCACAAAAGGGTCATTGGAGGTCACTGGTGACCTATAGGCATGAGGGCTTGTATTGTATTGTTATGAACGGGGAAAAGGAAGGGGGGGGGGGGTTAAAGTCTCAGCTCCGTTGGAGATCAAGACGTGGGTCAAAATGTGTTACAAGATTTGACCCAGATGAACAGACAAAATCGCAAGCTAAATAAAAGCGTGTAACAGTTATAAAACCAGCACAGCCCAATGTTTTCAGTCGTAAATGAGACAAAGTCACGTGTGACGGTTACAGTCACGTGACCTAAAGATCCAATGAGAGGCGGCGTTGACGAACACAAATTTTAAATATAGTGGAAAGTTACGAAGACGCTGAACAAACTGTTAAGCATAAGAGAAGGAAAACTGAAGGAAAATTAAATAAAATACTAACAATAAAAAGAAAAACATATGTTCACTTTAAAAACGGTACTAAATTTCAATTGCACTAGATTTAAAAGTTTTGAAGATGTCAATGAAAAAGATGATAGATATTGAATTCATTCACCATATTTAACTTACTTATTAAATATTCTTAGAAACGCGGGAATGTTTTGTGAAATTTGAATGAACTTCCTTGTTGAGTGTATCACAGTTAGTAATGTGGCCTTTAACTTTAAAATTTTACCAAGGCCAACAGTTAATAGTAGGCCTACCCGATACTGAATTATTAATTCCCTTTCACATGGAGTCATGATAACAAAACAGATAGTTAAGATGCACATCCCATTAATATGAATGATTTTAACTTGCATAAACTTATTATTATTATTTTAGCAAAACAATTTTTTAATAATTTATTTTAATTAATATTCTATTTTTACGGTACACTTGTTTTTTTTATATCAAGTTAATGAATGTCTATACTATAAAGTATATTGTGCATGTCTGTCTCTCTATCTCTGTGTGTATGTCTGTCTCTCTCACTGCATATCCGGAAATTTGTATGAAAGACATTTGCTCGATGGAAAATTGTTCGAACAGTAGTTTATTGAGATAAAATTTAAACAGAGATTCAATTATACAATTTGATTTAAAATGTTTTTAAGGGAAGGTGTCAGTGAGAAACTTAATTATTTTTTTTTACTATTATCTCATTTTCATCAAACTTCCATTCGAATAATTTCCATCAAATAATTCGCCATTACAACAAATTTCTTTCGCTCAAATCTCATGTAAACCCCTCATCCAAAATTATGTAGAAACATAACAAAAAGTATGTTTTGAAACCTGGCTGATAGTTTAAATTTATACCGCATAATTTTTAAAAAATGGATAAAGGCATTACCAATATACTTATAACTAGCGAGTACCCGGCATGCGTTGCAATGCCACTCAAGAAAGAAAGTGTTTGCGTTTTAATTATGTTTCTTGAAGAGCTTTTAAATACACAATGTTTTTTGTTTTTTCTGTCTGGTGCATACACGAATAAATCGGAAGGTTTTCCGACTCGAGAGCAGGCGACATACAGCTGTCCATGAGAGAAGCATGGGTTTTACAAATTTAGTCCGCAAACTTGTAGCGATTGTCCCTGTGCTCTGTTGATGGTCATCACAAATGCGAGTCGCACAGGAAACTGCAGACGTTTGAATTCAAATGGCATATCTGTTGGAATCATTGGAATGCGTGGCAGCAGTACATCTTCGTCTTTAAATTGTCCATTTAAAATAGTTGCTTCGATGATATTGTTCCTCAAGTTTTTCATTGAAAGCTTGGGGACGTTGCAAAGTCGTGGTGGATTTATGTTTCGTAAAAGAATGATAGGCACGCCAATTTTGAGTGTTAAAACGTGCGACGGGATGCCTGGCAAGTCAAGTGAATTCAAGAATTCCGTTGGATAATTGACAACTTCGTCTTGATTCAATACAGTATCGATAGATTTGTACGTTGTCGTTTCACCTGGGATTTCATTTTGAATGCTTAAGTTGATGGCATTGACATCGTTGTTTTTGGCTGCCAATATAGCACGTGCACTGAGCCACTCATGATTTGTGTAATTTTGTGCGATATTTGGAAAAACTCTATGATGGTTGCTGTAATTTTACAGAAACTTGTTGGCAATTTTAAACATTGTGTGGATTCATCGATTGCCATTTTCCCATTCCCAGTGTCCAACAACTGTTTTGCGAAACGTTCAGCGGATGCATCATTGTGTAGTTGCACACGCATATTGGTCTTCAATGTCAATTTCTGTACATGCCGCCATAAAACTGATGATTTTAGACATGCATTTAATTCATCGGCAGCTGTTAAACGTGCTATAACTGGTAGAATTTGTCGAAAATCACCAGATAATAGGATAAGTGCGCCACCAAAGAGCTGTTCATTTCCTCTCACATCTTTAAGTGTACGATGCAGCGCTTCCAATGCTTTTTTGTGCGCCATAGTAAATTCGTCTTGACTTGATTGGAATACTTTACCCATTCCAGATTGTTTATTTATAATGCATGTTGGTGTCTCAGTTATTTGCATGTTCAATGTCAATTTCAGTGCTGAAGGCGCTGTTCGTCCACTATCCAAAAGAGTTGCTGCAATTCCAGATGATGCGATTGGCAGTGCAATATTCTTTCGAGATCGTATGGTTGCAAAATAAGTGAAATTTGTCTGTGCCTCCAGGAGTATCTAGGAAATAGAATCCACCTTTTTGACTTCCAATTGCATTCATAATTATGTCATACACTATGCGTTGCTCTGGAACCAATTTCGGATGATTCATTTGAACAAATGTACCCAATTCGTCAATATCAAAGTGTGTTTATCGATGCAAATCTCGATGGAAAAGGTTGTTTGCAGATCGATTCGGAGAAGGCATTCCAAAATCTACAAGTGCTTTGTTAGCGATTGCCAAACACATGTCCTCAATCGAAATCAATGTCCACATTTTGATTCGTTGCACGCAAACGGTTACGAAAGTCTTCATTCATGTAGTCTTTGTATTTATCCTAAAGATTTTTTCAATTGGATAAGAAGCATGTTGTCATTATGATTGCAAACAAAGTCTTTGTATTTATCCCAAATATCTTTTGAATTGGATGGGAAGCATGTTGTCAATATGATTACAAACAAAGTGCGTATTTGCTGTGGTTGAGCAATATTCGATGCATCAGAGAGCGAAGTGTCCCAATGAGCATCGTTTTCCAGAAGTTTTAATTCTTGGCAAGCTTCACGATAAGTGGCACATACTTGACCGTTTACTGTTCTCAATTCTTGGAAGGATGTTGGTCCACGTAGGTTGATTAACAGTAATCGCATTTAAAAGCATTCTGCATTGTTTGGGTGAACAGTATACAGACTGCCTAATGCGTCGGTTGAATATAAATTTGGGTGTTTTTCAAATGCTTTACCCTGTTTGCGACGTTGAAACCTTTTCGCTAAAGCATTCCATGTGTAATATGTTGGCACTTCAGAATAAAGTAGCGACTTTGCAAAAATATCATTCAAGCAAAATGAGAAAAATGCAGTTAACTTTGTTGGCGGAGGTGACAATGCTCTTACACGTGCATTTTCTAATGTAAAGTACACACGCTGTCCATTTTCAAGGTGCACTGCCAAATGAACAACTGTTGGATGGCGTTCATGGATTGGAAATGATACAATGCGCCATATTGCTTCATTGCTAATAATATTGCGTCCAATTTGATATTGGTAGACTTCATCGAGTGATCGTGTTGTTTTTTCCAATTCAAAAACTGCCATTTCGCTTCCTTTGTTAACATATTTTCAAATGTACTTGATCGATTTCACCGAATTGCAACACTTGACATTGATGTGTTCTTTGAACGTTTTCGAGAGTAACGGTGAATAAGGTACAACCCAACGATTATCGACTTCAACATCATTGTTTCGTACTTTTAAAGTGATTAATTTGCCACCATCTTCAGTTGATCGTCGACGATATAGTGGATATCCGTCATTGCAAGTGACAGTCTCAGCAACTAAATCTCTTGGGTATCGTTTCGTACATTTCCCATCAGACATGCATGGATAATTTTTGTTGAGTAAGCCACATGCACCGTGAATCATGTTTTTGGTGACGATTTCTAATAAGTATTGATCAATGTCGCCATCAGGTATTTCTGCAGAAATGACTTTATCAATTTGATCTGCTTGGACTTTTTCGATCAACCAAATTAAAATGTGTGCATGTGGCAATCCTCTTTTTTGCCATTCAACGGAATACATCCAACAGCGTGTCTCTCCAAAAACGTGATGCTTGACAATACAATCGATTAAAGATTTTAATTTTTGTTTGAACACACGGGCAGCAATATCGTGACGATCTGATGGTGATTGTCCAGTTAACAACAGTTCTTGTATTTCATCCCACTTAGGGTTGCATGTAAAGGTAATAAAAAAAATCTGGGCGGCCATATGCACGAACATATGTCATTGCATCTTGTGCGTATTCATGCATGTGACGTGGATTCCCAGTAAATGTGGCCGGCAGTATAACCATTTTCCCCAATTCATTTGGATTCACATTGCCATCATTCACAACTGCATCACGTAAATGAATGTACTCTTCGGAACGCAACTTGCTTTGATTTAATCGAATGTAGAGGAGTCGTTCGGTTTCGATTTTTGCATACATATCAACAATGTATTGATGGAACAATTGTCGACATTTCAAGATATGATTTTCGGCACTCTCACGAATCATCAATCGATATGAATAGTATTTCTTGGAACTGACTTTCTTATTCGATTTCTCATCTGTTTGTGGATTTCTCAATTTGATGTTGAAATGATATCCATCTTCTCCTTGCCAAAATAAAATTGGATATTGCAATGCGTCGTATGAGCGATGAGTTTCTGAGACTCGCTGAACATCACCATTTCTGCGATGAAGAATTATATCACGTGAGTTAAATTCTTCGCCCACTATAACGATCGCAACTTCATCAATTGTTGGTGCGTTGTATTGTCTTTCGTGTTGGCCGGCAGGTGTTTTGTCTGCTCTAACTACAACTGAGTAATCATCTGTCGGCATTTATTCAAGTGAATTTCTAAACAATTGAACTAATTCGTTGTGTTGCAAAAATAGAGATTGCAATACAGCTACAATTTCTCTCTTAGTGCCCATATTGATATGACAACGTTGATCGATTTGTTCATCAGTATTCCCCATAAAATAAATTTGAAGAAATTTGTGATCTGTGTCTGGCAGTGGTAGTAGTGATCCTGCACGATGATAAATTTGCCCTTGCACTTTAAATGTTGGCATGTAATTCTCGCGCACGATATTTGTTGCACCGAACGATGTCATTTGGAAACATGAATTGTACTTGCGTATGTTTGCCAAGAAATGTTTCGATTGGCTTGTTTCACCTGATACCAAGGTTGATAATGGTTCTGGTGGTGAATGTAATTCTTGCAATTTCACTTTCCCACCCGCGCAGCAAATTCCCGCAGTTTCATTCTTAAATTTGAGGGCACTGCAATACACGCATAATTTATCCATTTTTCCAATAACCACGCTTGGATGAAGACTGTAATCATAATTAGCATTGTAATGGAATGCACTAAGATTTAATTCAACGTGCAGTGTTCGTCTGGATCGAGCATTGCGTACTCGGGCGGTTGCCAGTCTTGCTTCACGTTGCTCGACTGTTTCAGATGAACGGGTTTGAGCGTTGCGTACTCGAACTGTTTCCAGTCTTGCTTCCCGCTGCTCCACTGTGTCAAAGGTACGGGCTTGAGCATTGCGTATTCGAGCGGTTGCCAGTCTTGCTTCACGTTGCTCGACTGTTTCAGATGAACGGGTTTGAGCTTTGCGAACTCGAACTGTTTCCAGTCTTGCTTCCCGTTGCTCCACTGTGTCAAATGTACGGGCTTGAGCATTGCATACTCGAGCGGTTTCCAGTCGTGCTTCTCGTTGCTCGACTGTTTCCGATGCTCGTGATGACCTTTTCTTTCGCGCTTGAGGTGTGGAAAAACCAATAGCTTTTCGTTTGGGTGGCATCAGTGATGTGACAGCAAAAGTATTGCTTTGTGACGAATATTACAAATGCATGTGATATCTGTTATTATATTTCGATAGACAATGCTAATTTCACATTTAACACCACTTGTTACCTCAAACACAAAATGAAATATCGCTGTTTGTATTTGATTCAATTAATTAACGATATTTTTAATGGTAATAGTTTTCATATGTTAGGAAGTACAATGAATTGTTGGCAGTACATTTCCAGTTGTATAAGGGTCACATTACTTTATAAATCATAAATTCCAGCGTTAAAATCTAGATGTTATTATAGTTCAATACCTTCGTTGTCTATTGGGTAATTTAAAAACTTAAGAAACCATCGATTCATGTCAAATGTCTTTTCATAAAACAAAACAACTGCGAATTTCTCACACTCTATATAGAATTACTTTATCATTGCTGTTCAAAACCATAACACGTTTACAACGTCATATCCTATTCTAAAATACGTCACAAAATTCAAGCTTATTTATAAAAACAACAAAAATACTCTCTACACTAAACATGCAACAATGTGTTTTTTCTGCTCTTACTACAATTTGCTGTTTGTTGGCATTTGTTCAAGGGTGGTTGTTTTGACGGCTCTGTTTGAAATTATATTGATGAAGCTCATTTAAGAAAACAAAACGAATTTAAGGCCCCCGGCCCAAAAGAAATATTGTAAAATGGTTGCATTAATTCAGAAACCTACTTATTATGTAACACATAAACTGAAATGTCGTTATTTGTATTTGATTCAATTTCATCCACCCATGAAATAGCTTTGTTTTAAATTATATTTTTATAGTTAATTAAGAAAAAATGGAATTAGGGGTCCCTGACCCCAAACGGAATATTGTGAAATGGTTGTAATAAATTAGAAACATTTGCGGGAGTGCGCATATCAATTCACCAAAGTTTTATCGCAATCAGATGAATGGTATAGGAATGCATACGATAATTATAAAGACAATAAAACGGTGGCACAAACGGAATATTGTAGAATTGTTGTATTACTTCAGAAACCTACTTATTATATCACACACACAGTTTAATGTTGCTATTTGTATATCATTAAAAATCTATCCATTAATGTAGTAGCTCGGTTTGAAATTATATTTGTATAGATCATATAGGAAAAATAGAACATATGGCCCCTTGCTCAAAACGGAATATTTTTATACGGTTGTAATAATTCAAAAACCTTTGCGGGCGTGTGCAAAACATCTTACTAAAGTTTTATCGCATTCAGATGAATGGTATAAGAGCGCATACAAAAATTATTTTTTAGAAAACTCTTATAAGTAAAAAAAAATTTGGGGCCAAGGGCAAAAAACAGAATATTTTAAAAGTGTTGTAAGGGATAAGTAAAATGCGCAAGCTTATGGACAACCTTTCAAAAAAGTTTTGTTGCAATCACATGAATGGTGTAGGAGCGCATACGGTTTGAAATTATATTTATATAGTTCCTATAAGAAAAAACGAACATGGGGCCCCTGGCTCAAAACGGAATATTTTAAAACGGTTATAATTATTTCCAAACCTTTGAGAGCGTGCTGGCAACATTTTACAAAAGATTTAGTGCATTCAGTCGAATGGTGTAGCAGCGCAGACGAAAATATTTTTTACGAAGCTCGTATAAGAAAAAAAAACGAATGAAGGGCCAACGGCCGAAAACGAAATAATTGAAAAGTTTTTTAATGACGCAGTTAGATGCCCAGGTAGGTGGCCAACAAATCAACAAAGTTTTGTTGCAATCGCATGAATGGTGTAGGAGCGCATACGGTTTGAAATTATATTTATATAGCTCATATAAGAAAAAAACGAACATGGGGATTCTGGCTCAAAACGAAATATTTTAAAACGGTTGTAATAATTTAGAAACCTTTGTAGGCATGCTCGCAACATCTCTTTAAAGTTTTAGCGTATTCGAATATATGGTGTAGGAGCGCAGACGAAATCTATTGTTTACAAAGCTCATATTAGGAAAAAAAACAATTTTGGGGCCAACGGCCAAAACGAAAGATTTTGAAAGGGTTATAATGACCCAGTAAAATGCGCAAACTTGTGGAATACAATTCTCCAATGTTTTGTCGCAATCGCATGAATGGTGTAGGAGCGCGTACGGTTTGAAACTATATTTATATAGCTCATATAAGAAAAAACGAACACGGGGCCCCTGGCTCAAAACGGAATATTTTAAAACGGTTATAATTATTTCCAAACCTTTGTGGGCGTGCTCGTAACATTTTACCCAAGATTTAGCGCATTCAGACGAATGGTGTAGGAGCGCAGACGGAAATATTTTTTACAAAGCTCGTATTAGAAAAAAAACGAATGAAGGGCCAACGGCCGAAAACGAAATAATTGAAAAGTTTTTTAATGACGCAGTTAAATGCCCATGTAGGTGGCCAGCAACTCATTAAAGTTTTGTTGCAATCGCATGAATGGTGTAGGAGCGCATACGGTTTGAAACTATATTTATATAGCTCATATAAGAAAAAACGAACATGGGGCCCCTGGCTCCAAACGGAATATTTTAAAACGGTTGTAATAATTTAGAAACCTTTGTGGGCATGCTCGCAACATCTCGTCAAAGTTTTAGCGTATTCGAATGAATGGTGTAGGAGCGCAGACGAAATATATTGTTTACAAAGCTCATATAAGAAAAAAAAAACGATTTTGGGGCCAACGGCCAAAGCGAAATATTTTAAAAGTGTTATAATGACCCAGTAAAATGCGCGAGCTTGTGGAATACAACTCTACAATGTTTTGTCGCAATCGCATGCATGGTGTAGGAGCGCATACGGTTTGAAACTATATTTATATAGCTCATATAAGAAAAAACGAACACGGGGCCCCTGGCTTAAAACGGAATATTTTAAAACGGTTATAATTATTTCCAAAACTTTGTGGGCGTGCTTGTAACATTTTACCCAAGATTTAGCGCATTCAGACGAATGGCGTAGGAGCGCAGACGGAAATATTTTTTTACAAAGCTCGTATAATAAAAAAAAACGAATGAAGGGCCAACGGCCGAAAACGATATAATTGAAAAGTTTTTTAATGTCGCAGTTAAATGCCCAGGTAGGTGGCCAACAACTCACCAAAGTTTTGTTGCAATCGCATGAATGGTGTGGGAGCGCATATGAGACAAACATACATACATACATACATTCATTTTTATATATATAAGATATAAATAAAAAGGATTGGTCTAAATGTGAACATTTAATTCTAAAAAGTAGCTATAAATTAGTGAACAAAAATTATGAATCCTACATAAACCACGAGAAATAAAATGGAAGAAAGTGACTATACTATCACATTCACCATCATTCCATGTAATACAGCATGTTAAATTCAAGACAGATCAACTTTATCTACCCGGTATTTAATAATAAAGGAAATTGGACAAATGATCTTAAAAACTCACATTGTGCTTTAAAACTTTTAATGATTTAAATGTGTACACACACACACAGGCCTATATTATAAAACCATAGAGACCAAATATATTTAAAGTTCAAATACCTCAAATTGCTACTGGATGCCAGAAGTATTTTTTTTTTAAGGCTGCACCTATAGGTACACGCCACACACGGGTACCAGAATTGAGAGGTTGGGGTTAAAAAACGATTTAAAATATTATTGTTGGGTTTGTAAGATCAAATGAGGTATCAACTGAAAGATAATTAAATGTAGGGCCTATTATAGGCCTACGTTTGAAAACTCAATTCTTCATTTTAACTAAAATAAACTACTACAAATGACATCCGAATAGCATTTAGTCAAAATGGACCCGGACACGCAGCGCCGCCAATCGCACCCGGATACCATTAAGCTCAAAGCTATTCGGATGTCATTTGTCGTAGTTTATTTGGTAAAAGTGCAGTTATCTTTCATTTGATACCTCATTTGGTCCTACAAACCCAACAATAATATTTTAAATCGTTTTTTAATCCCAACCCCTCAATTCTGGTACCCGTGTACTTATAGCCACTTCGTTTTTTTAACTAAAAAAAATATTTAAAAGCGAAACGCAGGTATAGATGCTAACCAAACGCCTGCCAGTTAACAATTTACTTTCGTTCATTCATTGAAAATAACATGGCACGGGAAAGTGCAATCCCTGCCTGCACATTATTATAAATTATCACTGACAACTTTGGAGAATTGAAGTAATAACACTTAAGACAAGAATGTTGTCCTAGAAGTTAGTAGTAAACAGAATGTAGGAATTATTTATTGTTATTACGATTTTTATAGTCTAGATAGTATTCTACTTACTACGATATGGCAAGTAAACTCTGTGGTTCATTCAGCTTTACTTTTTTTTTCTCACCAGGCCCAGGTCAAGGCTGAATTACAACAGCGGTTCTAAAATGTTATCATTAAACTTTACGTGAGCCATCTTTCAAAGTGATTCTCTTCTTAAAATCAAGAAATAGTATTCAAATAGTGTTGTTTGTTTTATAACCACCACTGTGTCCAATAACAATACTTATCGCCCTGTAATATAATGATAGGAAGAAGTACAGGCATCGGCATACTAAGAGTAAGACTAAGACGACTAAGTCAATTTTCCACACGCTGATTTTCCGAAACGTCGTGTATCCTAACTGAACTTTCCCTGTATTTTTAATGACTTTCTCTCTTCTCACATGTTCATCTTGTGGAGCATAATCTTGTGTGTCGAACGTAGTCTGTTTGTTCACACAAGGAACATTTTAAGACTCTTCGGTGCGGTATTCACCTGGTAAACGATTGGAAAACTGGGTTCACGGCGACGGTTGCTCAAATTATGGTGGGTGACCGCGTCTGCTTCGCGGTTGAATGAATGGGTGGGTGGGTGAGTCAGATCTACTTGTTTAGTTTTATGCCTAGCCTAGGTAAAGCGTTGTATCAATTCAACTGAGATTTTGTAAGCATTCGATGTTTGGCTAATGTGCTTCTGTGGTCCCTCATTGGGAGTCACTGCCCTTTGTTTATGATAGATTTCGGGTTAGGGTGAGCGATAGAGGTACCAGTAGCGTGCAATTACCCGATGTTTTAATAAAGTAAATAATTCTACTTGTGTGGATAATTTAAAGATTACTATTTTAAGATCGGTACTAAAAAGTGGCAAATCAAATAAAAAATATTTAAATACGTTTTAAAAAAAGACGTCATATTTCCTATCAAAAACAAAGGCGAGTTAAAACGCACTAAAAAGTAGAAAATAAATTTATAATGTAAAATTTCTTAAGATGCATTGCTCAAAGAAATTCCGTGCAAAAAATATGTCCAAAAAAAATTAATTTAAATTATAACATATTTAAGTTTCGTCTACATTCAATTCGAAACCTTCGGCTACATAGACTTCATTGAGTGCTCATCTACAATGGACTACGATTAGTCACTTCCTTGTTACGGTCTAGAGAGCTATTGGTACTCTACTATCAGTAGTAGTAATTTACTATAAAAAAACTACTAATAATAATACGGTACTACTAATTAGTGATAGATTGATGTAGTGCAGTGTTGACAAAGTATTGTGACTAATTTTTAAATCACTGAAAATTCTGAAATCACTCTTATTAAGTAGGTCTTTGTTTATTTTGTGTTATAGATTAGCAATTTACACAAAGAAAATTTTTAATTGTCCATAAAAATATCAATGCCTTTATTAGTTAACGAGTGCTCAATTGTGTAAATAATACTCAGTAGGCCTATCTCACGCCAGAAAATCAATAACATTGAGGGATGTTTGTCACGTGACCATGTTCCTAAAAGGAGATTGGCCAAAGCTTCTGTTGTCATCATCTTATCTTATACCAATAAACCATTTCATTTAACTAATGTTCCCATAACAAGATTTTTTTAAAAACGTACTTTCACACTTTGTATACAGTATTTATGAGCCGGATTTATTTTCAAATGAGCATATTCTACTTTGGCAAAGTAGAAGCTGGGTATAATTTTCTCAGACTGACCCCCACCCCTTTTTTTTCTCCCGTATTATTACATATGATCTATCTAGATCCTATTATTAGAGGACAATACTAGATATTGTATTTCGTGTCATTAAAAGTAAACTATGTAGATTACATGGTAAGGTGTGAGTTTAGGCAAAAAAATTACTTTATAATTTTATAGCTTTTCAACAACTGCAGCAGTTTTTTTAGTTACCATCATACAATCACATATGTATACAGTCTAAAGTTTATATTCCCATGTCATTAAACTGTATGTAGGTTACATGGGCACTGTGGCAAATAGTACGATGTCTATAGGTCGGTCCCTTGCGTTATGGTTACAGAACAATTTGTAAGTGTCTAGAACACCTTTCTTTCTAGCTCCTACAGAGCTGATGTGTTCTAAGAATCAAATAACACAAAGCAGTGAAACAGTTCATATTTATGTATTTAATAATTTAATCCTTATTATGCATGTCAGTTCAAAATGCAGAAGAAACAAATAATTATATCCACATAAAAGCTTACTCCAACATCCACAGCAATGTCACTCTCTACAAAAACTAAAATCTCAGCACTCGTCACTATCCACACAACACTACTTTCCTTTAACGCACTTTTTTCCTTCACATTTTTTACGACCCACCGCCCACTCATACATGGCTAAGACAAATCGTAGGAAGGAAAAACCCCATTATTGCTCGCTCAATATTATCAAAACAGACACATAACAGAATCATATGATCTGACTGACACGCACCAATCGATTCTTTGCCAATCAATTATTACACACCTTCAACCGAAACTATATTTAGAAAATTATGACAAATTTTATTACTGAGTGAGCTGATTAAAGAAGTAACTACTAGAAACATACAACTAATGAAGAAAAAATATCATAATAACTTAACTACATTTACAAATAGGGCATATTTATTTATTTAATAAAATACAAAAATAATAAACATGTACAGGAAAAAACATAAAAAAGGCTTCAATTTCAATACAATCAATAATATTTCAATACAATCAAAAATAAATATTTTATCAAATAAACATTAATGAAATCACATTTTGAAAAAATAAAAAGGGAGGTAAGAAACGCAAAATTTGGTAATTTAAAAAAAATCACAAAAAATCAACTGATGAGAAAGCACTTATGATAATTATATCAAATTGTAGGAGAACTAATGGTCTATGTACTTAAACAGCAAGTTTAAACATAAAATTTACACTTAAAATAAAAAAATGGTTAGAAAAAGGCAAGGTTTCTTAAGATGCAAAAAATCAGTCATTTTTTAAAAATTGCAAAAAATCAATGGTTAAACCAAGAGATAAACCAATTATACCAAACTACAGAAAAATTATAACTCTGCACATATCAACAGTCAATGAGACAATTACATTTTTATACACAATACAAACACTACTGGAATAGTGCAAGCAAAATTTTAACGTTAATAAAAATTGTAACGTTTACATTCAGATTTAGCGTTTAGGTTGTCTTCGTTTAACATTGAGATGCCTCATTTTTAAATTTTAGTAACTTTTTACCATGATATTTGTCAACAGATCCACATAATAAAGAAAGCCATCTATGAATAGAATAAAGAGTTATACTATCTGTTGTTTACGTAATAGAATATAGATAAAAGACAATAATAAATTCATTTGTTTTGATTGAATAGCGCGGGGGTAAAAATGATCGCTTGACTGTCGATAAATATAATTTTGGTGATGGTTTTCATGCAATAAATGTAATACTCTTTGTTATTTCAACAACAATGAAAATGACATAGAATTAGAGGGCTTAAAATATACTTATAAATGGTACCATTTTTATTACTTTATGACCAATTTATAATATAGAAAACATTAAGTGGAAAGTTACTAAATACAGGCTTCCGTGACACAAAAACGTGTTTTTACGCCTGTTTGTGGTACCTAATACTAATACAATGAATGATGGAAATATATTAAAAAAACACAGTAAAAATAAATTAATTACCAGCATGACTGACAAAACCATGATTTTATTTTCATACTGGATCTATATCCAGCACAATCATAATGCAACCATTCCAGACAATGATCGCATTGCACCATCTTCAATTCACCATCATCTATATTTTGACAAGAGTTGCAAGCAAATAGATTATCTTGACTTTTTGTACTAACTCTAGCCAACAATTCCCTCCAGGCATCCTCAAGAAACTTATCTTTAATGGAGTTGAAATTATTATCCACTAAACATGCACCCAACAGGCTGGGCGACTTAAATTGATCTATAGTGTAAGGGGGTTCACCACCTGTCACACATGCATTTACATAAAAATCAAATTTAACATCATCTGTCAATTTGTCAAACTTTAAGGGCACTGAATGCTTTCCTTTTCTCCTAGTGAAATTCTGTTTATTATTTGGCCTGCCCTTAACTCGTACTCTTTTTAAAATAATATTAGAAAAATTAGCATTTGTTTCAGTAAGTGACTGTTCATTGTCAAAGGACATACAAGGTAAGGATTGAGCATCATTTAAACTAACTGTTTTTGCAGAAGAACAAGGTTATAAGAAGGCTCATTTGATATTTGAGCACAACAAAACTCAACTTTTTCTAAAGATAAAAATTGCTGCACAACATACTCTGCAGCAAAATGTGTTAAATCATTTTTTATTTTATTAATAACAGGATCATTCAGTTGAGCATTGTAATGTCTTGCATTTGAATTTAAAATGGATGATAATTTTGATAGCTTACTAATTTGGGCATCATGGTAAATGAGGCGACTGATGCACGTGTTTAGGTTAATCTGGTAATTTAAAATCTTTTTAATTTTGGAATGATAGGATTCCACATGGTTTGCGGTTGTCAAGCCTAAAGTGATGGTGTCTAGATTTAAATGCCTGGCCCACATTTCAGGCTTATTCCACCAGTTCTCCTCAAAATATGAGATCACTTGAACAGGTGCAATATTTTTAATTTCATCTTTTAAAATGTTAAACTCGCTTACAGAATCTGTCTCTTTCATAGAAAAAAATAGATTTGTAATAGCCTCAAATTTAAATGGGAGGTTAAACCTCTTTTTGTCAAAGCCTTCTGAAGGGCCAAATATGTGCTTCAGAGAAAACCTTTTTTATAGCACCAATTTCAGAAAAATCTTTATCAACAAAAAAAACAGGGGTTAGGGAACAAACAAATTTCTTTAAAAAACTCCAAACATAAAAAGTAAATTCTGTTGCTCACATCGTATAAATGAATGCATGACAGGGCGACCCCTGCCATTGCTGTCAACAGCCATTATTGTCAAAAGTGGTAAGTTATAAATATTTGTTTTATAAGTTATATCCATTACTAAAACTTCTGGATACTTATTTAAACACTGAATCATCTCACGTGATGAGTACACTAAATATATAAAATTGCCCTCCCCATCCCTCCCAAAATTAACTTTACCCCCTTCAACCATTAAACAATTTAAAAGTTTTTCTGTTTCTTGCTGGTCTGTTGTTTCATTAGGCACACGCACCTTTGCCCTCAGATTGCTCACATCTTTTGGAGCCACCACAACATTTTGTTCTTTTAGAATCACTTCTCTGAGCTCGGTGTTGGTCACTGACGTATATTGAAGCAGCGTGTTCAACATTGGGGTCAGCTCGATTTTCCTTCTCTCAGGCAATGCATTAACACTCTAAATAAAAAAGAAATAATAGCATATTGAATATGTAAAAAATATATATCTAAATGCAGCCTATAACTTAAAAAAATCTAATGTACAATTGTACTATTGTACTGGTACAATAGAATTATATTAACAGCATGTCTGGGGAAAAATATCTTACCTCCTGGGACAGCATGTGGTTAGCATGAACTAAATCCGATTGCACCACTTGCAATTTCCATTTGTCTTGGACTTGAACCATTTTGACTTTAAATTTTGCTGGACAACCCAGTTTTAATGACCTATAAATTAAAGAAAAAAAACCAACATTAATTATGGTACTTTAAAGTGTAACAGTGATAGTTTTAACAAAGTAAAGTTGTAAATTATTTAAAACTTATTAATACCGGTAGTAACAGTCTAAAAAAGAACATACCTCTGGTTAGGTCGCAAGCCCTTGAATTTTGACACTCTTTCCGTGCCATGCTTGCATTCATAGAGTATGAACTGATAAACAAGAGTCTCATACTCAGTGGATCCTTTTGAAGCTGGTAGCTTAATTTAATAAAAACAAACAAATACATGACAATGTATATACAATCCTATACTAGGCTAATTCAGACTATTGGTGCCTTTAGGGATACATTTAGGATTCAGGTTGGGTATAGGGATACATTTAGGGTTCAGAAGGTTTAGGGGTACATATAATATAGGGTTCAGTTTAGGTTTGGTGACAGTGAATTATAAAAGATCACGGTCATGGCAACCAAAATGGCAGCAGTGTGATATGTCATGGCACCAATTGTCTGAATTTGCCCTATACCATTTAATATTTAATAGGATAATGTGAAGAGATAGCCCAGTGACTTCGTTTGCATACATTTAGGGTTCAGCAGTGGCGTAGCAAGCTTAACTCGCGCCCGGGGCACAATACCTTTTTAGCGCCCCCTCTATTCGAAAACTATACAATATTATAGTAAAATATACCATTTGGTGCCCCATTGTGAGTAGCGCCCGGCGCATGATGCCCCACTTGCCCCCCCTCACTACGCCACTGGGGTTCAGGTTAGGTTTAGATTTTGATTTAGGGTTCAGGTTAGGTTTAGGGATACATTTATAATTTTTTTCCCATTATTCTTAAACATTTTATTCTTATTTATACTGTCACGACAATCAAGTTGGTGGCCATGGTCATGGTAAAAAAGGCGGTGCTAACTCTTCGGATTTAATAATATTAATTTATATAATATCCATAATAAATAATACAAACCGGATTATATTTGCAGATTTTAAAAAGAATTTTTTACGTCTTATTGCAATTCACTGTAAATAATATGGTACGAAATTAATTAATTAATGACATTTAATGATCAATTCAAATGATGATTGATATTGATACATAAAGATAGATAGGCTTACCTTTCTAGAACTCTTTTTTATAAAGACAGCATTTTGAAACTCTTCTAAAGCTTTGATGGCATTTTCCAAATCTTCGAAGGTATCAAAATGGCAATTTAAAGCTAAAATACTTTCAGGATTCATTACTGAGCCGAGGTGTACGAATTAGTAAAAGTTGAAAGCGGGGTTTTAAAGTTCCGGTTTTGGTCTGATTTGATTGGCTGGACTACCATTAGAGCTATAACTACCAATAGACACTTCCTTTTTAAATGACATCCATAAATGTGACAATAATTATAATTCAGTTATGATTAAAGGAAGGAAATTGTTTGCAGAAAAATTTGTCAGCGACATTCAATGGGAACAATCGTCACATTGTGATAGTGAAAATGGCGCTTCATTCGATAGACCTACTTGTATTTTTAACATTATGTCTAACGTGAAGGCTGAAATGAAGAAAAGGACGGTTTACATCACTTCAGTGAAAATTTCAGCTGAAAATAAGGTACATTTTAAAATTATATTTTTAATGAACTACAAGTAGTTAGTATTAGTAGTAGCATTATCTATTATTATTAAATTTATTATGAACCTTTGGTAGGCCTGGGACTATACTATAACTATAAGACTATAATGACTATATTATTATATTATATAAACTATACTTAGACTATTTAATGTCTGAGTTATAACTATAATAGGGAGGGACGAGGGCCTAATAGTATTAACAGTAATACTAGTAATACTACTTAAATTTAAATGATTTTAGGACTAGACTAGGATTGTCTTAGTCCACATGAAAAAGGCTTATTTAGATGATGAACCTGTAAATGGTGTTTGAATTTGAAAACTGATAGTGATAGAATAATAAATACTTTAATCAGTACGAAATGAACTTAATAATTTAAATGAAAATCTTTTACAAAATGCAAGACAAAGTTGTTACAGTACAGTGTAACATAAATTTTAGTACAGTATAATATATTATAATTTATATTTAAAAATTGAAAATTTACAGCTCAGACATTATTATATTTTATTATTATCTTTCATTTTTTTTGTTTCTAAGCAATCCAAATTTACCTCATTAATTGTGAACAGTAATAAAGATAATTATTATTTCAAATTCAGATCATTGATGCAAATTGTCAATGTGCTGGGGGCAAACCACCTGCCTGCTGCAAACATGTATTTTGTTTGCTGTCAGCAATTGAAGATTACAGCAGGATGGAACTGTTCAAAGCTCCAACTGACAAGCTGCAAGCATGGCATCAGCCCAAACCTATTGCCGTGACACCCCTAAAAATGAAAGATACTTGTGAAGCTTCAACTTCCAGCACACACTTGTCAATGGATGCAGATGTAGACTACACATCTTTAGTTTGTCTACCACAAACAACACCAATATTTAGTGTTCTTTCAATGCCCAATCAAGTGCCTGTGGTAGATGAAATATTTAATACACTTCCTTTGCCAGCTTTCGTCCCAGCTGGTTATGGGAAACTAGATTTTACTTATAAAAATCCCTGGGACATTTTACCACCTTCTTCTTCTTCTTATGCCTTTTTACCCCGTCTGGGGCATAGGCCGTCCACAAGAATTTTCCACTCATCCCGGTCCTGTGCTTTCCTTTCCAATTGCTTCCAGTTGTATCCCATATTTTGCGTGTCTGTCTCTAGTTCACGTCTCCATGTATTCTTAGGTCTTCCTCTCTTTCTTTTTCCCTGTGGATTCCATGTTAGACATTTTACCACCAGTTTGTTAAAAAGGACATGGAAGATCTAATTGTATTAGAAAAAAAAACAAGAGAACAAAAGTGTTCAGTTTGGAAAGAAGAGAGAAAAAAAGGATTACAGCAAGTAATATACATGCCATATTAACCTCACGAGATCTTGATGGTACATGTCAAACAATTATTAAAAGTTTCTCAAGAGATATTTCTCATATACCCCCTATTAGATTTGGAAAGAATTTAGAGCCCATAATTAAAAATATGTTACGTTTTAAATTTCCTATTTTTGTATTTAGAAACACTGGCCTTGTTGTAAATCCCCTCTACCCGTTTATTGCTTGTTCTCCTGACGGATTATTGTATCACCCAGATAATCCTATGGTTGTAGAAGTAAAATGTTTATTCAATCCTAAACACCTCTCACTGACTGACTTAGCCACAGAACGAGCTGATAGATTCTGTCTTTTATTAAACACTAATTCAAACACCTTTTCACTCAAACATAATCATCCTTATTATTTTCAAATTCAATGTCAATTATTTTGTACTAATTTGTGTAAAGCCCTATTTGTTCTATTTTCAGACTACAATCATCCTTTATTTATTGAGATCATTGACTATGATCCTGATTTTATGCTTAATTTTGTACCTAAACTGGCAGAATTTTATTTCTCTTATTACATGAAACACTTGAGTGCTCTTTAAAGAAAATACATGTCAGATAAAAATATTGTAATTTATCTCGCTGTTAATATGAATGCTACCAAAGACAAAATGTGTTGGATAATATATTTTATTGATCCAAATAAACTGAAATGTGATTGATTACATTTACATTTAAACAAAAGACATTGTAAAGTTTTTCTCAAGTGCAAACATCAGCCTTCATATAAAATAAAACCAAAGATAGCACTCAAGAAAAAGAAATTAGCCACTTTAAAATCTAATAGTATTAGATTATCAGTATGAAATAAAATTAATAAAAGGCACAAAGAGGTTGATTTTTTTGTCAAGACAAACTAAGTACTTGACATGAGCTGAAACGTATCAGTTAAATATTGTGAATTAAAAAAAAAAACAGGATTACATTAATTGTAAAAAATAAATTGTGAAATAATTGTATTTATGACTTTTTCATAAGTCATACAAGCAATGATGTAAACATTTTGATGATGATATAAGCACAACTTGTTTATTTTTCATTAATTATTGTTTGTTGATATGCATATGGATAGTTATGGTTACAATTTGTTATACTGTTCAATATTTAATCAATGAATCAAATATTATTTCTATTGTATTTAAGTGTGTACAAACATAACATTAGTTTGAAGATAGATTTTAAAAAAATACAATTATTTTTTATTGAAATAATACTATTATAACTTTAATTAACCATTCATATGTGTCATTAATATTATACATTCCAATGGACATTTTATGCTCTAAGACAATATTCAGATGCTATTACTATTATCAGACATCTATGGATATTATATAAAATGATGTCACAATAATTTATGAAAATATTAATATGAAATATTTGTATAGTTCATAGTTTGTACATTAATTGTTATGTTTAAATATGACCAAGAGTGTATGTGACTGTTCACCCTGTTGGTGTTACAGTGGTGATGGTTAACTAAGTCTATGACAACTGAGTAACTGTTACTGCCATATCAAGACATCAAATGTAATTAAAATAAATCATAAAGTCATTTGAAGTAACTAGCACTGGCACTTTATACTTTTACTACAATAAGACTATATTCACATCCAGAATATACATAAATATATGTATTCACTTCTGTTTAATTTAATTATCTTTACTTCTGTCCTCACAATTATCACACATTTAACTATAGCACAAACTCACAACATCAGATTCAAACATGGTTTGTTTTTTTAATTAATGTAAGTTAATTTTTAATTTCATGATTGATTATGTTTGTTATATTGTATGTACAGCGTGGTGAGCCCAGCCCCAGGTTGTATGTACAGCGTGGTGAGCCCAGCCCCAGGTTGTATGTACAGCGTAATGAGCCAGGCCCCAGGTTGTATGTACAACGTGGTGAGCCCAGCCCCAGGTTGTATGTACAGCGTGGTGAGCCCAGCCCCAGGTTGTATGTACAGCGTGGTGAGCCCAGCCCCAGGCTGTATGTACAGCGTGGTGAGCCCAGCCCCAGGTTGTATGGACAGCGTGGTGAGCCCAGCCCCAGGCTGTATGTACAGCGTGGTGAGCCCAGCCGCAGGTTGTATGTACAGCGTGGTGAGCCCAGCCCCAGGCTGTATGTACAGCGTGGTGAGCCCAGCCCCAGGCTGTATGTACAGCGTGGTGAGCCCAGCCGCAGGTTGTATGTACAGCGTGGTGAGCCCAGCCCCAGGCTGTATGTACAGCGTGGTGAGCCCAGCCCCAGGTTGTATGTACAGCGTGGTGAGCCCAGCCCCAGGTTGTATGTACAGCGTGGTGAGCCCAGCCCCAGGTTGTATGTACAGCGTGGTGAGCCCAGCCCCAGGTTGTATGCACAGCGTGGTGAGCCCAGCCCCAGGTTGTATGCACAGCGTGGTGAGCCCAGCCCCAGGTTGTATGCACAGCGTGGTGAGCCCAGCCCCAGGTTGTATGCACAGCGTGGTGAGCCCAGCCCCAGGTTGTATGCACAGCGTGGTGAGCCCAGCCCCAGGTTGTATGCACAGCGTGGTGAGCCCAGCCCAAGGTTGTATGCACAGCGTGGTGAGCCCAGCCCCAGGTTGTATGCACAGCGTGGTGAGCCCAGACCCAGGTTGTATGCACAGCATGGTGAGCCCAGACTCAGGTTGTATGCACAGCGTGGTGAGCCCAGCCCCAGGTTGTATGTACAGCGTGGTGAGCCCAGCCCCAGGTTGTATGCACAGCGTGGTGAGCCCAGCCCCAGGTTGTATGCACAGCGTGGTGAGCCCAGCCCCAGGTTGTATGCACAGCGTGGTGAGCCCAGCCCCAGGTTGTATGCACAGCGTGGTGAGCCCAGCCCCAGGTTGTATGCACAGCGTGGTGAGCCCAGACCTAGGCTATATGCACAGCGTGGTGAGCCCAGCCCCAGGTTGTATGCACAGCGTGGTGAGCCCAGCCCCAGGTTGTATGCACAGCGTGGTGAGCCCAGCCCCAGGTTGTATGCACAGCGTGGTGAGCCCAGCCCCAGGTTGTATGCACGGCGTGGTGAGCCCAGCCCCAGGTTGTATGCACGGCGTGGTGAGCCCAGCCCCAGGTTGTATGCACAGCGTGGTGAGCCCAGCCCCAGGTTGTATGCACAGCGTGGTGAGCCCAGCCCCAGGTTGTATGCACAGCGTGGTGAGCCCAGCCCCAGGTTGTATGCACAGCGTGGTGAGCCCAGCCCCAGGTTGTATGCACAGCGTGGTGAGCCCAGCCCCAGGTTGTATGCACAGCGTGGTGAGCCCAGCCCCAGGTTGTATGCACAGCGTGGTGAGCCCAGCCCCAGGTTGTATGCACAGCGTGGTGAGCCCAGCCCCAGGTTGTATGCACAGCGTGGTGAGCCCAGCCCCAGATTTTTTGCACAGCGTGGTGAGCCCAGCCCCAGGTTGTATGCACAGCGTGGTGAGCCCAGACCTAGGCTGTATGTACAGCGTGGTGAGCCCAGCCCCAGGTTGTATGCACAGCGTGGTGAGCCCAGCCCCAGGTTGTATGCACAGCGTGGTGAGCCCAGCCCCAGGTTGTATGCACAGCGTGGTGAGCCCAGCCCCAGGTTGTATGCACAGTGTGGTGAGCCCAGACCCAGGTTGTACTCACAGCGTGGTGAGCCCAGCCCCAGGTTGTATGTACAGCGTGGTGAGCCCAGCCCCAGGTTGTATGCACAGCGTGGTGAGCCCAGCCCCAGGTTGTATGTACAGCGTGGTGAGCCCAGCCCCAGGTTGTATGTACAGCGTGGTGAGCCCAGCCCCAGTTTGTATGCACAGCGTGGTGAGCCCAGCCCCAGGTTGTATGCACAGCGTGGTGAGCCCAGACCTAGGCTGTATGCACAGCGTGGTGAGCCCAGACCTAGGCTGTATGCACAGCGTGGTGAGCCCAGACCTAGGCTGGGGGTACCACGCTATAGAAAACTACCAATAATAATATATCTCATGTCTTCTTATTCTTTCCAATGATTTTACATAGCCTCAAATTAGGACATTGTTATGGTCTGTTATTAATATGGAGAATTTAATCTCTTATTTAATTCTATGGCTCGTTTCAAAACATTACATAGCCTCAAATTAGGACATTGTTACGGACTGTTATTAATATGGAGAATTTAATCTCTTATTTAATTCTATGGCTCGTTTCAAAACATTACATAACAAAAGACGGTACCAAATTTTAAATACAATAAACAAATAATAGGATACTCAAACCAGTGCTGATTACAATTAATACGTTTTTAATGTGTTAATTGCAGTGAATTAAAAAATCAAAAATAAATTATTAAAACTATTGACTTACAGTTTGGCTGGTACCGGTACTATGTTAATAAAAATACAATGTTCAATGAGGAAAAGAAATCTACACACAGTAAACAAAGCACTGTCTAGAAGCACAATAATAACACACGCTCCAAGTCTTGTGATAAAGGATCTGCCTTCCTTCATTGAATCTTTGGCCTTTTTATATTCTACTTCTATTTGATTATTCCAGAAAAGAATATGCAGTGTAACTGCTTCCCGCATACTCTAGATTATTTGACAGGAAGAGGCTATACTAAACTTGTTGTAAACAAGGTTAAAGAGAGACTATTATTTCGCTCGCCCCACTCCAAAAGCGGCCTCGAGTGTGCTGACTGCACGAGGTCATGCACGAGGAAAGTGTGCAGCATAACAACATACTGTTACACATAAACATTTGGGAAAAAATTTTTTTAGGAAATATCTCTAAGTAGACATATATAATTTGAAGTGAGACACAAATCCACAACAATCCTCCAAACTTTATCTTATATAAGTATTAAATATTACAATGGATATATCAATTATTTATATTATTAGTCAATCCATTGACATGTCAACCTTATTCTTCATATTTATCAATAAAAAAAATTAATCTCAAACAGTTTTAAGGCAAAAATTTCAATTTTAATAATTATATTCACACAATTAAATTTAAAAAAATGTAACAAACAATCATGTGTCTCAGTTATCCTAATACATTTTTAAATGTAATATTCAACTTCATATTTAATTTCACTTCCTATTAGAAAATACAATACAATATTGTAAATATTTTAATTCAAATTGTTCCATACAAATATAAGTTATCATATTCTATTTGGCATGATATATTAAAATATCACTACTTATGTCTATATAAATTTGATTGAAACAACAATTCTTTACATGTTCGAATATCTCTTCCCCTCTCTCTCTGTACATGACATTCCAAGATGATACTTTATCTTATTGTAATTATGGAGCTGTTACATACGCCACGCCCCTATCAAAAAAAGATTGTTCAGCAAAAAAAATTTTTACAACAAATATAACAGTATTAAAATAAATGTTGAAAACATTTTATCAGTAGCACTTAAGTAATCTTATTGCATCATTGCAATCATCAAAAATATGTAACGAGTTCATTAAGATAAAATTGATACTATATGTATGCCTACAATATAATTTTCTATACTATATATCAGGTTCAACTCTCAGTATAGCAATTTAATCTTAAATCTCATTATATCATTCTCATGTGGAAATATGTCTTTATTGGCAACATGGGCGAACCGTGCATTCATAAATCAAGGAAAACATATAAATATTATGTGTGTCTCATCAATATATCTTATTACTGTCTGGCAGGAATACAAGTCTTCTCAATCATACTCGGTTATCAATAATGCACAATACTGTGTGTGTGCATGCATGGCTTATTCATATCCAATGCTGCAAGGCTTATGTTATTCCATATTTTATTTGTCATCTTAGTCAATGTGGATTCAAACTTATACACTACTGCATTCATTATTTAATGAAGTTTGTCATGAAAGTTGAAGAATAAAAATGCGATATATGTAAATAGTATCATCAATAACATCATGTCATCACAATCATAATGAAACTGTCATAACTACAAACACGACTTATTATTTTGTCAACATCTTGAAAATCAAGCTTGAAAAGCAATCAATATGTTTACATGGTTTCAATTATTTAAAAAAATAAATTGTGTATTCATTGCATAATAACTTGAAAGATATTAATTATTACTGAAATGGCGTTTTTATTTTATTGATTATTCTAATGTTATAGTAACAACATTCTTGAATAAAAATTTCCCATTCTCTGATTCTCTGGCTAATGTAAATTAAGTTTGTGTGTTTGTCATCATCACTTAATTCAATATGTCTGGATAAAATATCTGATACAATATTATCTTTTCCTTTAATTGATCTAAAGTCATACTGATTATCAGTCAAAAAATAATGACCATATATTTACTTTACTATTAGCTATTTTCTTGTTTGTTTAAAGCAATCAATGATAGATATTAGATATTTTTGCAGTTTTGTCAATTATTATTATTATTATTATTATGGGTAGTTTTCTATAGCGGGGTACCCCAGCCTAGGGCTGGGCTCACCACGCTGTACATACAAATTAAAATGAACTTTAAAAATATAAATTACAAACCAACCATTCCATATCAATTTACATGTGACGCCATGGACGGCACTCCGCAGCATTACCAGACTATTGGTAAATATTCTTTCTCTGTTGTAGAATAATTTATTTCTCAATTATTTAAATCTCTGCTCAAGTATAATATGGTTTAAGTGTTTTATTTACTTATTGCATTAACAACTTGTTGTGTAATTGTATAAGTGGTGATATAATGTCTGAAAATTTAAGGATAAAATTGTGGTAAAAATTTAATAATCCTAAGATATTTTTTCACTACTTTGTGATTTTTATGAATTAATATTTTAATAGATCATGTCACTAATGTTTTTGCACACATTATTAATGTGTATTGTTTTTGAGAAAGGCACAAGAAAGGGTACACAATTTTAATAGAGTACCAGTAATAAGAGGCCATGCATTTTGAGTGAGTAGGAAAGCTGATATATTAAATTGTATTAATTATCCAAGAAAGGATTATATATTTTGATCGGTTTATATCACACTACATCTATTGATTTGTTTTTAAAACTTGATGCATTTCATTATTATTGTGAATTCATAAACTTTAATAAATTGATTGTGTGAAGAATTTGAGTCATTATTACTTTGTATGGAATAGATAATTGGCAATGTCACATAACTAATCAATCAGTATCTGGATAGATACATACAATATTAGAATAGTTACAGGTGTAAACATTTAGAACATAATTTGTGTACATGAAACCACATTGTCTATCTTTTGACTGCATTCAGTTAACATTTATTACATTAATCAATGGACTTTCTGAAAAATTTGTCAAAAAGGCACAAATATAGTGAATGTCATCACAAATATAGTGAATGTCATCACAAATATAGTGAATGTCATCACAAATATAGTGAATGTCATCACAAATATAGTGAATGTCATCACAAATATAGTGAATGTCATCACAAATATAGTGAATGTCATCACAAATATAGTGAATGTCATCACAAATATAGTGAATGTCATCACAAATATAGTGAATGTCATCACAAATATAGTGAATGTCATCACAAATATAGTGAATGTCATCACAAATATAGTGAATGTCATCACAAATATAGTGAATGTCATCACAAATATAGTGAATGTCATCAATGTTTTTTAAATGCCAGGAAATGACACGCTCTACATGACCCCAAAAACACAAAAGAGGAACAACACACAACACACATCTGATCCAACTTATGCGCACCTTCTATTTAGTTTTTAATGACAGTATTTCGATGAACCAACTAAAACGGAAGTGGACGAGCGTAAAAAATCACATCGAAAGAAAGGAACCGTCTTCACTTCCTCTTATGGCATTATATATTCTTAATTTCATATTTCCTTGATCAAAGGAGGGAATTAAATTATAATTAATATTTTTATTTTCAATATACACTTAAAGATGCCAATCTCAAAAACGGTAACTAGTTATTTCTTAAAAAATACACTAATAGTTTAAGATTTGAACTTTGATAACGCTTTTAAGTAATAGCGTTTGTCATTTAATGGCGGAAATCTATTAATGTGACATAGGAGATGGCGTCGGTGCGCCGTCGAGCGCGAGCTCTTAATGCCCCCCCCCCGGCACACCTCCACATGGGCCAGCCGCCGGGTCTTCCCGCTGGCAGACCGTGCGGCGGCGCGCCGGGAACCTCCCCCCCCCCCTGTCCTGGAGGACGTCCGGTCGACCGAGAACGCTGCGTTTAAAGCGTTCGCGGTCCACTGTCCCAAGGGTATGGACGGCTTTGCTTCCACTCGGGGGGGGGGGGGGGCGGAAGGTGTTGCGTTACCACACCCCACCGCCCAGGGAGTCTTTCGGTCGGTACATTAGGTGGAAATGGTTGCCTAGTAGCGGTTTTCTCACTGGTGCGAAATCTATTAATAGAATGTCCAAGCTTACATTCTGATCAGTACTATTAAGATATAAATAAAACATCCTGGTTCTACGTATGGTCAATCTCTCAACAGCTGTTCGATTAATTTGAGCCGGCTTGGTGGATCTTAACCTAGACGAAAACGTGTTTACAAATTTACTAAACGAAATAAGTTGTTAATGCTATATATATATGTGGATATACATTGTTAGAAGCTATTGTTTTACGAAAATATTGTCTAAAAATAGTAACATTCTTTCACCCGTCGCATTTGCATAATAGTGTTGGAACCAGTTGTGCAACATCTAATAAATGAGGCCTGATTTGTAAATTAACAGAAATTTAACTTTTAAGAAACATAATATGCATAAATAAATTCAAACCGAAATAATTGCCTTGTTTAGAATATTTAATTTAAAAAAATTGAGTGTGATTTTAAATTGTGCGTTTGACGGTGAAAGATAATTTTTGTTATGTTCATTATTATACTTTGATAGAACACAATTTCCTGTTTTCTATTTCCAGGTGCTCACACTTTTGGTAAGTAATCCACTCCCCCCCCCCCCCCCCCCCCCCCAAATGGTTTATTCGCACACATTTTTCAAACAAAACTACTTAAGTTTCACTTTCGGTTTTGCTGGAACTCGTTCTAAATTTTAATTTTTAGTCCAACTGTAACGGATGACAGAGTTTGCGAGAGTTTTCGTGCATAGGAAATCAAATTCATAGAGAAAAGAAATTAACATAACGCCCACTTCATACGTTAATCTAACGGCTCGTGTGTTTCCAATATGCTGCCCTCTGCCTCTCAAACCAAACGTCTATTGTTCTAACAGATAATATCGGTGACACGTATTAGGAATGTATAAAAGAGAGATGACGTTTATTGGTGAATACGTTTAAACAAAGCTAAGTTTTAAAAAATATGTAATTAAAAAAACCATTACTAGTCAGTGAAAATTAAAAAAAAAAAAGATTTTTATAAACACGGCCAGGTGGAGGTAAACTTACTTTTCCTAGGATCTCTTCTTCTTTTTCTCTCCGATTAAGTCCAGAAGGATGCAACACTAATTTCAAGAATGCATCCTTGCATTTCGAATTTATAACAATTTCTGGCTCTTGAGACCCATCCCCAGACCCATGCTCAACTTTCGCTAGGTAACCTCCGGCGCCACAATTTTAGTTACATCTACTCCGATTGGATTGACTTATCAGGACTTTTTTTACATTTTTAAAGCGCAATTTATATTTTCAAAATTTATATCTCGTTTTTTTAGAAAAAGAAAGGAGGGGCAAACTTAAAGTCTCCGTTGGGATGCCACACAGTCTCGCTACGCCACTACATATTGTTACGTACCGTTATGGTTTTAGATAATAAATCTGTTTAAGGACTTTGCTCCTAGGATGATCAATAAATTCAAAGGGCTGAGAAAACCCTCATGTAAACAAAACGATACAAATGATAGTGATACTAGCAATATTCGATTTAATTAGTCTGTTAAATTTTATGTTAAAATACTAATTCGAATACAGAAATTTAAAATAAAAATAAATCAACTTACAGTAAAGTCTGGCAAGCGACAAGGTAGACCCTTCAAAAATACAAATATTAATTTACACACAAGCCATTATATAACGTCTCGCATATTTTGGGAAATAAAGGTAAAATCAATCTCTTCTCGGCTTATCAAGACAAATTGGGGAAGATAAGGGGTGGTGGCTTAAAGAGGACATAGGCCAAGACATAGATTATACTATAACAATATATATTGCAATAACACTACTTTCCCCAATTTGTAGCCCAAAAATAGTGCTAAACATTCTTCCTTTTAAAGTTAGATCATTTGCTCCCAACGATAACCCACATAGTCAATGAAAGCTTGTCTTCTGGCACTGTTCCGTCTATGTGTAGGTCAGCTGTCATCAAACCATTGCTTAAGAAGCCTGGTTTGGATGAAAACAATTTAAAAAACTATAGACCCGTATCTAACTTATCATTTTTATCTAAAGTCATTGAAAAAATAGTTCTAAACAACTTTTTGCTTACTTAAACGACAGCTCTCTTCTCAGTCCTAATCAATCAGCCTATAGACCTTTCCATAGCACTGAGACAGCTCTATTGAGAGTAACCAATGACCTCTTGCTCGCATTGGATAGCGGTGATGTCTCCCTCCTGATCCTCTTGGACCTCAGTGCGACCTTTGACACTGTCGACCATGAAACCCTTTACAAAACGCTTGAAAATTACTTTGGCATTTCTGGTTCAGTTTTGGCTTGGTTTAGGTCCTACATCTCCTATAGAACGCAGGCGATCGCTGTCGATGGCTGTCTCTCCGGCAGTTCCGACTTGGTGTATGGAGTGCCACAGGGGTCCGTTTTAGGCCCGGTTCTATTTCCAATGTATACCAGGCCACTGCTCCTTTTGATAGAGAGGCATGCGGTGGAGAGCCAGTCATTCGCGGATGACACGCAGCTATACATTCATACCCATCCCTCTCTTGTCGATTCCGCTGTCCGGACTTTGCAGGAGAGCATTGCTGATGTCAAGTCATGGATGACACTCAGCAAGTTGAAACTTAACGATGACAAAACGGAAGCACTTCTTATTCACGACTGCAAATCATCCTCTAACTCAACTCTTTCCACATCATTTCAAGTAGGTAACTCAGATATACAGTTTACATCCTCCACTAGAAATCTTGGTTATTTTCTGTCTCACAACTTGTCTCTTGATAATCATATATCCCACATTTATCGCTCTTCATATACGGCCATCCGTCAGATCAGCTCAATCCGCCACTACCTCACAGCTAGTGCAACAAAAACCCTAGTCTATGCTCTTGTTCTCTCTCGTCTGGACTATTGCAACTCTCTTCTGTCAGGTTCACCAAAACACTTCTTAGAAAAACTACAAAAGGTTCAAAACTCAGCTGCTAGGCTAGTTTTAAAGGCAAAAAAACGTGATCACGTCACACCACTATGTCAAGTATGGGAGTTCAGTAGTTATTGTTGCGTTTGAATGCATGCTTATTAGGTGCGGTGTGTGTTAGTTAGCTAATGAACGCGTTTGTCTGTATGACGTAATTTTATGTGTATTGTGACGTAAGTAGTAGTCGTGCGGCAGTTATGTTGTAGAACCTTAGGGAAGAGAGATGTGTTCCTTGTGTTCCTGATAATTAAAGTTATAGTTATGAAAAGGACTTGAGTTGTTACTAATGATTGAATTAGTGGAAGAACTTGATTGAACGATCCAATCCTGAGGACATAGAAGTTGACACACTACTTCATTCACTTCATTGGCTACCTGTAAAAGCACGGATTGACTATAAACTCTCTGTTCTCTGCCACAACTTTTTCTTGAATTCTTGCCCTTCCTATCTAACCGAACTTCTCTCTGTCTATTCACCCCTTCGACAGCTTCGCTCCTCCGCAGACGGGCGTATTCTTTCTGTCCCCAAGACTCGCACAAAAACATACGGTGACAGATTTTTCTCTTACTGCGCCCCCAAACAATGGAATTCTCTTCCACTACACATCCGCAATATATCAACTATCACAGCCTTCAAAACTGCACTCAGAACACATCTCTTTAAACTCTACTACCCCGACTGATTCCCCACATCTGACCGATAAACGCTGCTGCTGGCCGTCGTCCATGGCTTGTCATGTAAAAGTTCTGGTGTGGATGAGGTGAATATGCATTAGATTTTGTTTTGTCTCTATACATCTGTTCTTTATTATTACTTATATGTATTTTATGTTATTGTCACGATTATGTCTCTTTTTGTAAGATTTTTATGTACAGCGCGGTGAGCCTTGAACTAGGCTGGGGTACCGCGCTATATAAGACAACAAATAATAATAATAATAATAATAATATCATTATTTACATTAAAGTACATTATTATACGAGTTCATCAAAATGAATTGCAAAAAAACGGTAGGAACACATTTTGATAGAGAAAATTGACTTTGAATAAACACCTCCTTATTTCAATTTTATCATATTTCAGATGTGTGCAGTTTCCACTGTTCTCTCTGTAAAGTCCCGCAACTGTTCTCTAAACGATAAGTTTTTATCCTATAGCACAGAGAAGTTAAAAGCAATTTATTTATATGAACTAGGAGTGGTTTTTAACGAGCCGGCGTCTCCTTACGACACATCCTTACAAGGAAAACTTTTTGGTAACTTGAGCTGTGGAGAACCCGTCCACGATGTCACTCAGGCCATCATTGGTGGGCAGGATGCCCCGGAGAAGGCGTGGCCCTGGCAAGTCACAATCCTTTTACATCTTTTCCGGTTTGAACTAATCTTATGTGGTGGATCCCTCATATCGGAATCTTGGATACTCACTGCCGCCCACTGTGCAAGTTTAAATATTGATAAACTTGAGATAAAACTGGGGGTAAGAAACATCGACGCAGTGTTAGAACCTCACCGTGAGTATGTGAGAGCTCTTAATGTCATCATACACCCAGATTATGAACCCGTGACATCGACTGCTGACATAGCTTTAATTAAGTTGGACAAAAAGGTCGTCTTTAATGATTACATAAGACCCATTTGTCTGCCAAAAGAGAGTGAAATGCTGGAAAATGACAACTTTTGTTTCATAACTGGTTGGGGGATTACTAACGTCAGTAAAACCAAAGCAGCAACTCTTCTTCAACAAACTCAAGTTAACATTATGCCCCAAAGCCTGTGCTCCTACATCTGGGCTGTCAGTAAAAAAAGGATTCGATCGCTAATTCTGTGCTTGGACTTACAGGACGAGTACAGATCGGCATGCAGTGGTGACTCTGGCGGTCCTCTGGCCTGTAAGATAGACGGAAAATTTGTTCTCTGTGGTGTTGCTTCCGGTGTGTACAGAGGCTGCATGAGTCGTGTGTATCCGGGACTTTACGTAAGTGTCACCGCGTACATAGACTGGATCGTAACCACTATTGCTGAGAATGTTCTATAAACTTTCCTTTAGCATACATCAGTGGACGGGGAAGACCACGCAAGACGTATTATTTTTATTCAATTGCTTTCATATATTATTATTATTATTAGATGGTATTATTAGTTTTTAAAAATTATAAAATTTTCGTTTAATGATGTGTTTATTAAAAAAAAGTTTAATAATTAGAAGATTATTTTCTATATAATATTTTGATAGTTCAGTTTAATAAAGTTCAAGTCATTCAATGACCAACACTTGTTCTATTGCCTCTGTGAGTGAATTTTTTTATTAATATTACTTGTGACTTTAGATTCTTCAGTTAAGAAATTTCTGGTTTATTAATCTGTATCGTTTTCACTCTTTGATTGATTTCTTACGATTAAAGACGCAATCATCCAAAGCAGCACGCTGTTGTTCCCCTCACCAAGAAGGCGTACCCACGCAGGGACAAGGCGTACCCACGCAGGGACAAGGCGTACCCACGCAGGGACAAGGCGTACCCACGCAGGGACAAGGCGTACCCACGCAGGGACAAGGCGTACCCTTTCGTCAGAAGCTGTACCCACTCCTTAAGAAGGAGTACCCACTCCGTCAGACGGTGTACCCACTCCGTCAGAAGGTGTACACACTCCGTCAGAAGGTGTAACCACTCCGTCAGAAAGAATACCCACTTCGTCAGAAAGAGTACCCACACTGTCAGAAAGAGTACCCACTCCGTCAGAAAGAGCACCCACGCCGTCAGAAAGTGTACCCACTCCGTCAGAAAGTGTACCCACTCCGTCAGACGGCGCATCCTATCTGTCAGAACCGCCCCCTCCTTGCATCATCTTCGTAGTAATCACTGCATGACACTTGCAAGACGACATCCGTTTACATAGGATACACTCACATAAAGTCATGTGCAATCAACATACATGTTCGAACGTACGTACGCACGCAGTAGCAGTATTTTTTTTTTTTTAAATTAATCTTCTCTATTGTGGAAAATTGTCTCTGAGTGGAAAAATCTTCGGATTGCCAACTGACCCACTTTCCGTCAACATTTTAATCTGAAACTCGTTGCCGATGACAACAAATTTGATCGAATTTTCAGCCCTACCACCCCACTTTTCCACAAACCCCCCCCCCCCCCCCTCCCAAAGACTTAACTTTTTTCAATGGTAGATGAAGGAAATATGATGCCACTTGTTTCGCGGAATAAAAATTAAAATATCCGAAAGCTGCTCTAAATGAGATCATTTTTTTTTATATAGCAAATGCGTTTGGTGCGTAAGATTTTCTTTTATTCTTCTGAAATAGTTGATGAAAAAATCTGTGGTGCTTCATTAAAATTAAAAAACTTAATATAGTTCAGCCTTGGGGGGAAAAAAAGGTGGAAGGCATTAATTGTAATTCTTACAAAGTGTATCACTTGAATGCATGTTTTGTCTACTTTCGCCCCTCCCCAAAAAACTGCCAGGATATAAATTTTTATAAAAAGTTGTTTTTTTTCCCCAGTGTTTGTTTAAATCTTTGAAAGTCATCGTTCACTCGAATTGTGTAGGCATTAATCGCTAAAGGACTAATCCGAGGAGAAAGTTTTCAGGGGAGATAACTAATATTTTTTCACTGCATAAACTAATATATGCTTGTACCCCCTCGTCACAAAATAATAGCTCTGCGGCTGTAAATTTTTTAATGGAAACAGCAATTTCAAAATAAAAAAATATAATGACAATAATATTAGAATTCATGAACGCTTTCAGAACACGTCAACCACAATCTACAAAATCAACTTAAACAAAAATGTGTTATCCATAGATTAATCAATAGATTAATCTCCCTGTGCAACATTGCTGAACTACATCACATGCATTTGTATTTGAAATATGGAATTAGATTTCAGATTATTTAAAAAAAAAAAAGATTTAAATCAACAATTAAATTAACACATGCATTATCTTTATCTACCAATATTTTGTGCTGCGAACAGGTTCATGTTCACTAAAAATTAATACTTTTCAAATCTATCTTTTGTGTAGTGTAATAAAATAAACTAATTAATTATCATTTAAGACACGAGATTGACTTTCAAGAAACTATTTATTTCACATGTTAAATATCATTTATCATTTCGCGGAGTGAACGTTTGTATTTAAATTTGTCTACATACAATAAAAATGAAATGATTTGAAAGGTTTTTGATACTATTTCCTCAATAAAATTAATATATTTCGTTGTATATATTATTGTTAAAGTAATCTTCGGTGGAAAAATGTGTGCCAAGAAAACTGTGCTTCTTTTAACCTTTGAACGTTCACCCATATCCATTCTCTTGTTTTATGACGCGCTTCTTTCGTTAATGAATTATGTACATTATGATAACTAGCTGCTAAACTAAAAGTAGGAAAAAAACAATTACCCCTTGCCCCATAACGCTAGAAAATGTTTATTGTGTGTGCGCATGTGTGTGTGTGTGTGTGTGTGTGTGTGTGTGTGTGTGTGCGCTTGTGTGTGTGTGCTTGTGTGTGTTTGTGTTTGATGAAATTCTCTATAATTTCGTGCTCAGTGACATTTTATAAATTTAAAGTGATATAAAAATTGGAAATTAATTATTATAATAATAATTATTTTAAATAATATATGTCTTAATGTGTGTTACTGTGTCAATGTGCAGCCCCCCCCCCCTTATCCTTATGATCCACACTTACCCCCCACCAACAACCAACCACCAACCCAGCCCCCTTTACCGAAGTTTTGAACTTTGAAGAATATGTTCCGCGTAGTTCTACTTAATTTAATTTAATTTAATAGCAATGTATCAAAAGTGCTTAAATTTTGCATCGTTTTGGGAGATTTGAAATGTATATTAAATTTTGCATGATGTATAAGATAAGGTTCATTTATTGATTCACACAAATGAAAATGAGTTTTTTTAAAATTACGTTGCGCATCTTATTTAATAAATACCACATTTTTTCATCTAAATAGGTTTAAAAACAAGAGACCTACATTAAATTATTTCACTAGTGAAAAAAATAATCTTTCAGTGAACTCCCATAGTCATGACAGTGTAGGAGGAAATATACACAGAGTAGAGAAAAAAAAACCCACCTGAACAAAGTCATTTGTATAATTTTTAAAGGAGTGGTTGTAAATAGTCGGCTTGGATTAAGGCTCTACGTTATATAAATAACAAAATCAATTTCTTCATTGTTCCACCCGAACGAAGTCCTCGCCTCCATTAATCCCATTAAATTGATGGGATTCATTTTTGAAATTACATTAATTTTTTTTTTATGGACTCGTCATTTCCTTCACTTAAAAATAACATATCGATCCTTACCAATATTCAATTGTGTTCAGACAAAGAAAGGAACGTTTTCTTACTCCTATATGTTCTAACCTAGATACAATTGTATGTGTTAAACCGACATGTTACGTGGAGGGTCGTTGTTTCAATAGTCGAGAAACTAGAGTAAATAATTAGTGGGACAAGATACAGAAATAGAGATATGTTCTTTTGATATTATTTTCCCTCAGCGCTTGTGTGTGATGTAAGACTAATTAAATTGATTTGTGATGTCCACGTTTTTTTTCCCTCTTACTGTCAATGTCGCCCTGGTCGTAACACTTAGTTTGATGGACACCCTGGTTGTAAGACTTAGCTTGATGGACGCCCTGGCCGTAAGACTTAGTTTGATGGACACCCTGGTCGTAAGACTTAGTTTGGTGGACAACCTGGTCGTAAGACTTAGTTTGATGGACACCCTGGCCGTTAGACTTAGTTTGATGGACACCCTGGCCGTTAGACTTAGTTTGATGGTCACCCTGGCCGTAAGAATAAATATGATTGACAACCCTGCCGTTAGACTTAGTTTGATGGACATCTTGGCCGTAAGAATAAATATGATGGACAACCCAGCCGTTACACTTAGTTTCATGGACACCCTGTTCGTAATAAAATGTTTAATGGTATTACAGTAGAAATAGAGAGGACCCCCTCTCTCATGTTGTCCTGGTGGCATACACTTCTGTTATTTTATTGAATTCAAGTTTTTTTGTTTTTTTTGGATACATTACTTTTTAAGAGTAGTGGAGCTATTCAGAAGTATCGTGTGGATTTTTCAGCTGCACGTGGTTGCAATATATAGTGGTAAGTATTTTGGCTCCCAACAAATAACAATACGAGACATTATATATTTATGAATCAAATTGAAGACGACAAGTACTTCCAGTTGAAATGTGCAATGTATTTTATTGACTATAATTATAACAAGTTGCAACTCAGGAGAAAAAAATAATGTTTGGGGGAAAAACGGGGGTTCAGGAGGGTTTAAAAGAAAATTTTTGTCCTTCTATATTCTTTTATTGATAAAACTTTTTTTGGAGAAATCTTTAAAATTGTTTCTTAAATGTTTGTATTTTTTGTTGTTCTTTTTGATTTTCAAGACGATGCAAGTCATTAGAGGAATTGAAAATTTTTAAGAGGGAAAAGAGGAAAAAAGAAAATTGTGAACAATTATCTTAAAATTCATGAAATATGAAATGTGTTAATAAAAAAACAAATTAATGAAACAGGATGCGACTTAAATTTGTCTCTAAGCTGCTACACGCCATGACACAACACAGTCCTTGTTGAACTCACTAAAATGCGGAGATGGTGGGCTTTGTGAATTGAAAACGTATTGGCAACAATTAAAATCGTAGGTAACATTTCAACAAAAGGATCAAAGTGATCACATGATACCATGGGCTCGTGCTCATTGCAGTCTGAGCACGTGCATGATTTGTGGCCGTGCTGGATCTGGTGTCGGAGCCGGTCCCGTTTGAGGAGTCAGAGGCAGATTTTGGCCCCGGTGGTGTTGCTGCCGGAGCTGGCTTGAGTGTCAAAGTGGGGGACAGCACGGTTAGGCGGGTTAAGAGTGCGTGGCTACTCTGCATAACGAGTAGATGGGGTAAAGGTGATGCAAGTCATTAGAGGCATTGAACATTTTTAAGACGGGAAAGAAAAAAAAAGAAAATTGTGACAAATTATCTTAAAATTCATGAAATATGAAAAGCGTTAATAAATAAATACAAAATAATTAAACAGGATGCGACTTTCTTTAGTCTCTAAGCTTCTACACGCCATGAAACAACACAGTCCTTGTTGAACTCTTCATTTTGTCTCTAAGCTGCTACACGCCATGAAACAACACAGTCCTTGTTGAACTCTTCATTTTGTCTCTAAGCTGCTACACGCCATGAAACAACACAGTCCTTGTTGAACTCTTCATTTTGTCTCTAAGCTGCTACACGCCATGAAACAACACAGTCCTTGTTGAACTCTTCATTTTGTCTCTAAGCTGCTACACGCCATGAAACAACACAGTCCTTGTTGAACTCTTCATTTTGTCTCTAAGCTGCTACACGCCATGAAACAACACAGTCCTTGTTGAACTCTTCATTTTGTCTCTAAGCTGCTACACGCCATGAAACAACACAGTCCTTGTTGAACTCTTCATTTTGTCTCTAAGCTGCTACACGCCATGAAACAACACAGTCCTTGTTGAACTCTTCATTTTGTCTCTAAGCTGCTACACGCCATGAAACAACACAGTCCTTGTTGAACTCACTAAAAGGCGGAGATGGTGCGCTTAGTGACTTAAAAACGTGTTGGCAACAATTAAAATCGTAGATAACATTTCATCAAAATGATCAAGGTGATCACGTGATACCATGGGCTCGTGCTCATTGCAGTATGTGCACGTGCATGATTTTTGGCCGGAGCGTGTGGTGATGGGGTATCTCCAGTGAGAAGTCCTTTTAATCTGACAACACACGCAGTGGGCGTGGAGCCACAGTAATCCAGCGCAGCTGTTACAACAGCGGCGGGAAGCGAGCCTATACCTTTGGCATTATTTAACATAAAACGGCAGAGCTCTGGACTCTTTACACAGACATCCACAGTCTTTTCGATAACTGTTGCTGGGTACTGTTTGAATGTGTCCAGTAGCTCTCCAAATACTTTACAATTGTCACTGTTGATAGAGCAAAGGCTCTCAACCGATTTGATGACCACTTCAGGAAGGTCCTTTACTTTTTCTAGCATGGCTTTTACGTTTTCCCATAATTTGTAGAATATGTTCAACCAGTCACCCAAATCCGATCCTAAACAACAAAATAAAAATCATAAAAATGTATTAGAAAAGGGAAAAAAAATTATTTGATTTCATTTTCATTGATGATAATACAAAAGTGTTGTTGGGTACAAAAATGTTAGAGAGAAAAGGTTAACACTTGCTACCAGTCAGATGCACAGATTCAATGAAAAAAAAAGTTAAAACTTGCTACCAACCAGATGTAAGAGGGAATGCTAATCATAAAGCTTACTCTAAAGTAATCCTACATGTTAAACAATAAATGGCATTGCTTTAAATAGTAGACTTACTTTTCAGTTGTACAGGCTCCCCTTGAGCAAGTGTCGCCGACGCCACCAGCAGTACACAGGCGGTAGCCATTCTTTGCAGGAGATCCATAGTCAAGCCCTGAGTGTAGAGTGTAGATGCGATGAGTGATCAGAGTGTAGATGCGATGAGTGATCAGAGTGCTAACTCACTCAAAAGCAGCCCTATTTAAAGCAAACATCAAACACCATGAGCCCCCGCGCCGGCGCATCAGGGAAACTTTTGAGTGACAGGTGGTATTAAGGGTTCTCAAATCCAAATATTTTTCCCGAAAGTTGTTTTTTTTTTTTTTTGCTGTAGGTCTGTTGTATGTTCTTGTTGTTTTAATCTTTGGAATTATTATTTACATGAGCAAATGAAAGGAAATAGTTAGCATGCTTTACGAATGTGAATTCTAGGCTAAGATGAATTTTTTAAAATATGTATAGATATATTCATGGTAGTTTGAAGATATTGTTAGAATCCTTGAAATGTTTGTTACGTGATTAAAGAATGCGACGACAGACACTAAAAAAAAAAAGTTGCAAAACTGTTGAAATTAAGCTGTCGTCCCCGGGTCGGAATTGCTGGTCAAAGAATTTCGTTTATCAACTGTAACGGTCACCCAGGGTCAAAATAACATTGAATTCCTAGCATAATTGAGTGACTTAGAATCAGAGTTGTTGGCGTGACTTTTCAAGACCCCTCCCTCCTACGCATTTCCATTTTTGTGCCAACCCCCTCACCCCTTTTCTATGGCCCTTGCTTTTGTGTCTGTCAAGTATATAACTGTAAGTGACACAAATCATATATGTAGAGTTAGTTTATTGTATGGCAGTCTCGTCAACATTTAATTTCTCCTTTTCATTATCATACACAACCTCTCACACCGCCCCCCTCACACGCGCTAAGTGTTCCAGTTTCTTTTCGCTTCAAAATAACTTAAAGATACATTTTTTAAACGGATTTCTTATGCCTTACGTACATATCATTATATGTCAATCTTTAACGGGGCTGCCCATAAATTTACGTACGGTTGACACCGTCGCAACTTAATTGTTCGTCTGTCACCATTTTAACCCTCTGTCCGTGATGACGAGCTTATAGTTACTGTCGCTATGGTGAGGGCTGCTGTAGTTACTGTCGCTATGGCGAGTGCTGCTGTAGTTACTGTCGCTATGGTTAGTGCTGCTGTAGTTACTGTCGCTATGGTTAGTGCTGCTGTGGTTACTGTCGCTATGGCGAGTGCTGCTGTGGTTACTGTCGCTATGGTGAGTGCTGCTGTGGTTACTGTCGCTATGGTTAGTGCTGCTGTG
This sequence comes from Omphiscola glabra, assembly GCA_964017045.1. Lineage (NCBI taxonomy): Eukaryota > Metazoa > Mollusca > Gastropoda > Lymnaeidae > Omphiscola > Omphiscola glabra. The sequence continues at coordinate 5,759,546 of OZ024795.1, read as the reverse complement.
GTTACTGTCGCTATGGCGAGTGCTGCTGTAGTTACTGTCGCTATGGTGAGTGCTGCTGTGGTTACTGTCGCTATGGTGAGTGCTGCTGTAGTTACTGTCGCTATGGTGAGTGCTGCTGTAGTTACTGTCGCTATGGTGAGTGCTGCTGTGGTTACTGTCGCTATGGTGAGTGCTGCTGTGGTTACTGTCGCTATGGTGAGTGCTGCTGTAGTTACTGTCGCTATGGTGAGTGCTGCTGTAGTTACTGTCGCTATGGTGAGTGCTGCTGTGGTTACTGTCGCTATGGTGAGTGCTGCTGTAGTTACTGTCGCTATGGTGAGTGCTGCTGTGGTTACTGTCGCTATGGCGAGTGCTGCTGTGGTTACTGTCGCTATGGTGAGTGCTGCTGTAGTTACTGTCGCTATGGCGAGTGCTGCTGTAGTTACTGTCGCTATGGTGAGTGCTGCTGTGGTTACTGTCGCTATGGCGAGTGCTGCTGTAGTTACTGTCGCTATGGCGAGTGCTGCTGTTGTTACTGTCGCTATGGTGAGGGCTGCTGTAGTTACTGTCGCTATGGTGAGGGCTGCTGTAGTTACTGTCGCTATGGCGAGTGCTGCTGTAGTTACTGTCGCAATGGCGAGTGCTGCTGTAGTTACTGTCGCTATGGTGAGTGCTGCTGTAGTTACTGTCGCTATGGTTAGTGTTGCTGTGGTTATTGTAGATATAGATACCGTCGTTATGGTTAGTCTTCACATGTTTACTATGGTTACACACACACAGAAACACACACACGCGCGCGCACACAAAACGCACTTATTAGCCTCGTCCATTCATCGTCCAACGTAACAAGTGGTTGCTATTGATATGGTTAGTGTTGATATGGTTAGTGTTGATATGGTTAGTGTTGATATGGTTAGTGTTGATATGGTTAGTGTTGATATGGTTAGTGTTGATATGGTTAGTGTTGATATGGTTAGTGTTGATATGGTTAGTGTTGATATGGTTAGTGTTGATATGGTTAGTGTTGATATGGTTAGTGTTGATATGGTTAGTGTTGATATGGTTAGTGTTGATATGGTTAGTGTTGATATGGTTAGTGTTGATATGGTTAGTGTTGATATGGTTAGTGTTGATATGGTTAGTGTTGATATGGTTAGTGTTGATATGGTTAGTGTTGATATGGTTAGTGTTGATATGGTTAGTGTTGATATGGTTAGTGTTGATATGGTTAGTGTTGATATGGTTAGTGTTGATATGGTTAGTGTTGATATGGTTAGTGTTGATATGGTTAGTGTTGATATGGTTAGTGTTGATATGGTTAGTGTTGATATGGTTAGTGTTGATATGGTTAGTGTTGATATGGTTAGTGTTGATATGGTTAGTGTTGATATGGTTAGTGTTGATATGGTTAGTGTTGATATGGTTAGTGTTGATATGGTTAGTGTTGATATGGTTAGTGTTGATATGGTTAGTGTTGATATGGTTAGTGTTGATATGGTTAGTGTTGATATGGTTAGTGTTGATATGGTTAGTGTTGATATGGTTAGTGTTGATATGGTTAGTGTTGATATGGTTAGTGTTGATATGGTTAGTGTTGATATGGTTAGTGTTGATATGGTTAGTGTTGATATGGTTAGTGTTAATAATGTTACTATTCATATGGTTAATGCTAACATGGTTAGTGTTGATATGGTACGTGTTTACATGGTTAGTGTTGATATTAGTTTTTTTTTATATGATTTATGTTGATATGGTTAATGTTGCAATAACAAGTGTTGATATGGTCAGTTGAGCAAACAATGTATGTTTCACTATTTAAAAACAGGATCTCTTTAACAGATCCTGTTTTTTCAATCTATTGGGTTTACATTACATGATTAGCCATACGTCTACCTAAATTTAAAGTTTGCTCCGATGAAACTCCGACGTAAGCAGGTTTGTCTCTAAGAGAAAAAAAAAGTACACACACACACACACTCACATACACACACACAAAATGTACTTATTAGCCTCGTACATTCCTCGTCCAACGTAACATCCATGTACGTCAGCCCCTCATCTGTATTGTCTTTTTGTTTTGTTTTGTGATTCCAGCGTCATCCTTCTGTCAAACAACTCTCCCGCGCTTATGTCACTCGACATTGGATTTCCATCAACTAAATCTCTGAAACATGTAACGGTTTCTTGATAAGTGAGGAGTGTGGGATAGGCCCCCGTAAATACAAGTTCAGAGGCCCCCATAAATACAGGTGTATATAGGCCCCCAAAAATACAGGTATATAGGCCCCCAAAAATACAGGTATATAGGCCCACAAAAATACAGGTATATAGGCCCCCAAAAATACAGGTATATAGGCCCACAAAAATACAGGTATATAGGCACCCAAAAATACAGGTATATAGGCTCCCAAAAATACAGGTATATAGGCCCACAAAAATACAGGTATATAGGCCCCCAAAATTACAGGTATATAGGCCCCCAAAAATACAGGTATATAGGCCCTCAAAAATACAGGTATATAGGCCCACAAAAATACAGGTATATAGGCCCTCAAAAATACAGGTATATAGGCCCCCAAAAATACAGGTATATAGGCCCCAAAAATACAGAGAAAATAGGCCCCCAAAAATACAGGTATAAAGGCCCCCAAAAATACAGATGTACAGGCCCCCGAAAATACAGGTGTACAGGCCCCCATAAATACAAGTATATAGGCACCCATAAATACAAGTAAAACGGCACCTATAAATACATGTATAGAGCACCCTCTCTGGCATATATATATATATATATATATATATATATATACAGGTATTTAGGTTCCCAAAAATACAGGTGTATAGGCCCCCCAAAATACAGGTATATAGGCACCCATAAATACAGGTAAAAAGGCACCTATAAATACATGTATAGAGCACCCCCTCTGGCTTATATATATATATATCTATATATAAGCATGAACACTACAAAATTTAAACACGACAATTTCTTTTATTGGACTCCACATGTTTTAAACGTGTCCCCCACTTTTAATAAAGTTCTCATGATTGCCCTGAAAATAATGTATTTCTGAGAAAAGCGAACATATTTTTAACTGTTGGTATAGACCAGTGGTCTGCAAACTCATTGGTCAACAGAGCCAAACATAACAAGCGGGACGATTACAAAGATTTTAAGAGCCAATTTTTTTTTTTTTTTAAACCTGTCAAGAATCAGGTTTCTCGCAATCAACCCAGGTTTGCGGCCGACTGGCCGAGCCGCACTCAGGTCGATAAAGAGCCGCATGAGTCTCTCGATCCGCGATTTGCCGAGCACTGCTATAGACAACACCAGAGACGCTTTATTTGTCGTAATGCTAGTAATCATATGTTCCGGCAGTTAATTAGTTTATTTCTACAATGGAAGGGGATCGCCGATTTTTGTTTAAGAACCTCCGTGAGTTCAAAGTTCACTGAAATGTATTGTGACAAGGGGACACATAGGTAAATGACATACTGTACCATTACAACATCACACCGCAACCCAAACACTGCTTCTATCACACCATCCCCTTCACACCGCCCCCCTAACCCCGCACCCCCTCACACTGCCCCCTCACACACCCCCTCACACCGCCCCCCCCTCACACCGCATTCCCTCACACCGCCCCCTCACACTGCCCCTCTCACACCGCCCCTCTCACACTGCCCCCTCTCACACCACCCTCTCTCACACCACCCCCTCACACCGCCCCCCTCACACCGCACCCCCTCACACCGCCCTCCTCACACCACACCCTTACGCTACCCCTTCACACTGCTCACTCAAACAATCCACCTCACAACGACCCCTCTCACACCACACCACACCCTCACCCCACCCAACTCACAACTTCCTTCACATCGCCCCACAAAAGCGCCCCCTCAAACCGCATCTCACACCACACGCCTCTAAAACACACCCTTCACACTATCCCCACACACCAACCCCCCTAACATCGCCCAAATCCCATCACACCATCACACTACCCCCTCACACTACCTCCTCACACCACCCCATCACATCACCCCCCCTCAAAACGTCCACATTACACTGACCCCTCACACCACCACCTTTCACAACACCCCCTTTCACACCACCCCTTCACAATGCCACCTCAAGGCGCCCCCTCACGCCACCCACAATACACAGCCCCCTTACACCATCCCCTCACACAGCCCCTCACGCCACCCCTAATACACATCCCCCTTACACCATCCCCTCACACAGCCCCCTTACACCATCACCTCACACAGCCCCTTACATCCTCCACTCACACAGTCCCCTTACACCATCCCCTCACACAGCCCCCTTACACCATCCCCTCACACAGCCCCCTTACACCAACCCCTCACACAGCCCCTTACACCCTCCACTCACACAGTCCCCTTACACCATCACCTCACACAGCCCCTTACATCACCTCACACAGCCCCTTACACCCTCCACTTACACGGTCCCCTTACACCATCCCCTCACACAGCTCCTTACTCCCTCCACTCACACAGTCCCCTTACACCATCCCCTCACACAAGCCACCTTACACCATCCCCTCACACCGCCCCCTTACACCATCCCCTCACACCGCCCCCTTCCCATAGCCCCTCACACTGGCCCCCAACACCTCCCCCTCATACAACCAACCTCACACAACCCCCTCACACTGGCCCCTCACACCACCCCTAACACCCCTCATTATCCCGCCCCTTTCAAACCAACCAATCGCACCATCCCGTTAACACACCCCATAAAACGCCCCCTTAACACGACTCTTCTTCGTACCGCTAACTCACACCACCCCCCCTAACATCGCCCCCCCTCCTACCGCCCCTTTCACACCGCCCCGGTCACCGCCTTCTCCAACCACACACCCCCCACAACGCCCTCTTACACTACCCCAATCACAATGCCAGTCACAACGCCCCATTAGCATTGCATCCTCATCCCGCCAACTCACACCGTACTCTTCACACCACCCCCTCACATAGCCCCCTCATATAACCCCCTCAAATCGCCCCTCACATCGCTCCCTCACACCACACATCTCACATCTCCCACATCACAACTCTTTCCTCACACCGCCTCTCTTACACCCTCCTTACCCGCCCCTTCGAGCCACCCCCTCACACCCACACCGCATCCCTAACTACGGCCCCCACTCACCACCCCTCTCACACTGCCCCTCTCACACCGCTTCCCTCACACCACCCCTTAAACTATCCCAAAAAAACAACCTTCAAAACACCCCCTCACACTAACACTTCACATAGCCTCATGCACATCGCCCTTTCACACAACGCCCCTCACATCACCATCCTATCAACACTTTCCGCACACAGCATCTCACATCGCCCCCTCACACAACGCCCCTCACATCACCATCCTATCAACACTTTCAGCACACAACCACCTCACATCGCCCCATCACACAACGCCCCTCTCATCACCATCCTATCAACACTTTCCGCACACAACCCCCTCACATCGCCCCCTCACACCACCCCCTTACATCCCCCCTTACCTCACCCTCTTCAAATCACCCCTCACACAACCCCTTCCTAAAGACCCCTTGACATCGCTCCTCACACAACCCCCTCACACCACCTCCCTCACACCACCGATCACATCAAACCCTCCAACACCACCGCTCTCGCACATTGACCCCCTCTCATACTGCTCCTTTATTTAATCGGCGAGTCAAGTTATTGTGTGTACCATTTCCCAAAAGGGGCGGTACCCGCTCAAACCATTCCCTTCACACCACCCCCTCTCACCGCCCTCTCTAACCACCCCCTTAAACCGACTCCCTAACACCACCCCTTAACACGGCTCCCTTCATAAGCCCCCCTCATACCGCCCACACATCAATGATCATTTATACCGCCCCTTTCAAAACTCCCCTAACACCACCCCTCCCACAGCCCCATGACATCATCTATCACATGCCCCCCCACAACACCCTTCACATCGCCCCCACACAACGCCCTCCACACAACGCCCCCCTCACACCACAACCCACACATTACACCTCACACCGCCCCTTCACACATCCTCTTCACACCCCCTTACACCGCCCCCATTACACCGCCCCCTTACACTACACCTCACACCCCTTTTCACACAGCCCCATTTACACCGCCCCTTCACTGCGCCCTCTCACACAACCCCCTAACACCGCCACCTCAAACCGCCACTTCACACCGCCCCCTCACATCCCCGCACATTGCCCCATCAAATCGCCCTCCTCACACTAGCCCCTTACACACGGCCCCCTTTCACACCACACACTTCAAACCACCTCCTTACACTAACCCCCTCACTCTGCATTCTCTTACTGCCCACCCATACTGCCCTCTTACACCACCTCCTTTCATTCCACGCCCATCACATCACAACCCTCACACACGGCCCCTTACACACCACTTACCCCACTCACTTCAAGCCCCTCATCACACCACGCCTTCACATCCCCCTCTCACACCTCCTCCCTCACACATCCTCCCTCACACCGCTCCACCACACCCACACCGCCGCTCTCACACAATCACCCTCTGACAACATTCCCCTCTCCTCTATTACTACCCCTTTATTTAATCAGCCAGTCAAGTTATTTTGTCTACATTTCCACAATGAACCAGTGGCGTAGACAGGGGGTGCTGTGCGGGTGGTACGTAACAGGCGGTTCTCACACCGCCGCGCTCACACCACCCCTTCACACTACCCCCTCGCACCACCTCCTCACTCCGCCTTCTCTCACAACAACCTCACACCGCCCATTCACACCGCCCCTCACATTGTCCCTTCACATTGCCCCTTCACATTGCCCCTTCACACCGCCCCTTCACACCACCCCTTCACACCGCCCATTCACACAACCCCTTTCACACCGTTCCTCCCCACCGCCCCTTTAACCGCCGCCTCTCTCACTGACTCCCTTCACACCGCCCTTTCACACTGCACCCTTCACATTGCCCCTGACATTGCTCTCCTCACATCGCCTCCTACACCCAATCCTTTCATATCTCCCTCTGCACACACACTGCTCTCACATGCACCCCTCACACAGCCCCCTCTTACACTACCCACTTACACTACCACTTCACACAGCCCCTTCACTCTGCACTCTTACACAGCCCTCTCACACCACCAATTAAAATTGCCCCGACATCGCCCTCCCAATATCACCTCCCACACCCAATCCTTTCACACCACCCACCACACACCACAGCCCTCTGACATCACCCCTCCACAAAACGTATCTCACTACGGCCCTCACATCGTAACCTCACACGAACCTCTCACATCCCCCCTAAAAACACCACCCTCATACCGCCCCCTTACACCCAACCCCATCACACCACCCTCTCAGACCACCCCCTCACACCATCCCCTCACATCGCCCTCTTGCACCACCCCACCAGTCACAATGCCCCATTAACACCATCCTCTCACACCACCCCTTTACACAGCTCCCTTCACACATACCCCTGAACCGCCCTCTCACACCACACTCTCATAGTACCTCCGTCACATCGCCTCCTCGAATCGCCCCTTTACACAGCCCCATTCAGACTGTCCCCTCACATTACCCTCTCACACCATCCACTCACACTGAAACCCTCACACGGCCTATTCAAACTTCCTCTCACACCTACCCATCTCACACCACCCCTTCACACAACCCCCCTCACACCACCCTCTCACACTGTCCCATCACACCGCCTCTTCACACCACCCCCACAAATCGCGCCCATCACACCACCCCCACGCAGCCTTCTTCACACCGCCCTCTTACATCACGCCCCTCATACCACCTCTTATACCTATCCCTCACACCGGCCCCCTCACACCACCAACCTCACACCGCTCCCCTCACACACACCCCCCTCATTTATTAATTAAGTAGCTATCCCTAAAAATAATGTAAAGAAGAAATAAAATCAACATTTCTATTTTTAGTTAAATAATTATTTTAATAATTTTTTTTTCCATAACACAAGCAGGTCAGGCAACTTACGTTTTGCCAACCCTGCATGTAAAAATGATAATTATGAATATCCTCATCACATCTTTAAGCCCCAAATTATCCGAGACACCCTTCAGTCGTAGAGGTTGCTGGGTGCACACGATGGCTCTAAAGTTAAGTGGCACCTACAAGTTTTAACTAGGATATTATCTTCCGTTGCTTTCCAATTAAGTCTAGAATGTTGCAAAACTAAATGCAGATATGTGATCAAATGCTTCTTTGTATTTGTAATTAATCAAACATTTTCTGGTGACTATAATAATTTAAGGGGCGAGAACAATCTAGGGCGAAAGCGTACCTTCGAGGGGGACACAACTAGAGTGAATTTAGTTAACGTCCCGCTGGTCCGAAATTTAAGATGTCTTTGTTCATTATTATGGCTAATTTTGCTATTGAAAGTTTGAAATGCAACCTCAAAATTGTCTGAAAGAAACAACAAATTCAAGTATGCGCCAAAATATTGCAACCCTGCATTTAGAGTTTGTACGACTGCCTTTAGCACCCTAAATTATGCACCCCTTCCCTCACGCTGATCAATGGTACAGTATGTGGTTGATTATAAGCTTGTGCCTAATGATTACCCTGGGGCACGCCACAAACTGAGTGAATTCAGTTTATATAAAGCAATGAACTAAATAATGCCTCCCACAAAACTTCAATAATGTTCTTCCCTGTTCAAAAGGTATAATAGAAACATCGAATTCAAGTATGGTAAAAAATACACCCCTTGATTTTGAAAGAATCAAATTTTATGGGGAGCAGGCTCCCCAAACCCCTCCACCGATCAAATTCATCGGCGCCATCGATAAAAAAGAACTGTCCATTGCTTAAACGATGGCAGAATTTCGCCATACAAAATAATAAAGGGAAATAAAAAATTTGGCAGGGTTAATACCCATTTATATATAAACACCAGGCACACATTTGACATTTATAAAACTTATAGACAACCAATCAAAAGTTATGTAACTTATAGGCAACCAATCCAAAGTTATTTAACTTATAGACAGCCAATCCAAAGTTATATAACTTACAGTCAATCAATCCATATTTTGTAAAAAAAACAGTCAACCAATCCAAAGTTATGTAATTTTATTAGGCAACCCATCCAAAGTTATGTACCTTATCAGCAACTACTCCAATTTTATTTAACTTATGTCAACCACTCTACATTTGTCAAGTGTATTAAATGAGAGGCAACAAAAATTGTGTGAATAAAACATTATATGTAAAGCTTTAATTATGATTACACAATATACGAAATCAAACAAATAGTTTGAGTCTCATTTCTGGATCTGGTAGGGTACGTTGCTGCATCATTGTACTGGCATGTGTGCAACGTTTGGGGAAGCGATGCTGCTATCCTAACGGCAGACGCCAGGGCAGCCTTGAAGCTCTCGATTGATGTAGAGTGCACTGCGGCGTTGTCCTGATGGTTCCTTATTGTGGTGGGAAGAATGATTTTTTATATGGCACTGTGTTACTCCGAGGCACAGTGAAGCATTTGCTATTGTTCCGGGTGTAATTGCTTACGGGTTTTTAGGAAGTCAGTGTTTAGTGACCGTTTGGCCTTGATTGATCGATCTTGCCTCTGTGGGTCGAGATAAGTGTTTGCTGTGATGGCCGGCACTAGCACAATGACCACTTTATATAAGAATGTTAGGGGGATCATTTCTCGTTTGTCTTTTTTTTAAAATCTGTTTAAGAGGCCAGTGACGTAGTCAGGAGTGGTGGATTTGTAGTCACGTGCTATCTAATTAAAAGCTTTATCGCAGTCCAACCAGCTAAAAGTAAGTTATGAAGTGAAATCTGGGCCAAATGGATAGTGTGAAAAAAATTCTGGGACATAAAACATACAGCCATCTATCACATGTTTTTACGTGATGAAATTGCCAAGTGACTAAATTTATAAGTGAATCTGTGATGCACCACGTCAACTTGTGAGATTTATGCACACAGCACTTAGTTAATCACTGAAACTTGATTTATAGGAATAGTTAATTCTTAAAGGGCTTTTTATAGAAAGGAGATTTAAAAAAAACATTTGGCGGGGGGCCCATGAGTTTGTGACACAGATCTATTATAGTTCTGAGTTGGCGGGGCCCATGAGTTTGTGACACAGATTTATTACAGTTCTGAGTTGGCGGGGGCCCATGAGTTTGTGACACAGAATTGTTACAGTACTGAGTTGGCGGGGGCCCATGAGTTTGTGACACAGATTTATTACAGTTCTGAGTTGGCGGGGGCCCATGAGTTTGTGACACAGATTTGTTACAGTACTGAGTTGGCGGGGGCCCATGATTTTGTGACACAAATCTATTACAGTTCTGAGAGTTGCCGGGGCCCATGATTTTGTGACAAAAATCTATTACAGCTCTGAGTTGGCGGGGGCCCACGTGTTTGTGGCACAAATCTATTGCAGTAATGAGTTGGCGGGGGCCCATGAGTTTGTGACACAGATTTAATACCGTTCTGAGTTGGCGGGGCCCATGAGTTTGTGACACAGATTTATTACAGTTCTGAGTTGGCGGGGGCCCATGAGTTTGTGACACAGATTTGTTACAGTACTGAGTTGGCGGGGGCCCATGATTTTGTGACACAAATCTATTACAGTTCTGAGTTGGCGGGGGCCCACGTGTTTGTGGCACAAATCTATTGCAGTAATGAGTTGGCGGAGGCCCATGAGTTTGTGACACAGATTTAATACCGTTCTGAGTTGGCGGGGTCCCATGACATGGAAACAAATATTTTTTACAGTTTCAGTTACCGGGGGCCAATGAGTTGGTGACACAATTTCTTTTTCTAGTTGATGGGCCCCACAAGATAGAGACACATTTTACAGTTTCTAGTTGACGGGCCCCATACGATAGAGACACACATATTTTACAGTTTCTAGTTGACGGGGCCCATGTGTTGGAGTCACAATTTGTTTTACACTTCCGTGTTGACGGGGGCCCATGGGTTAGAGACACAAATATTTTCAGAGGCCCAAGTAAAGTTTAAATTGAAAAATTTGATTTCACTATCAGACAATATTTCATCCATACATATCACCCAGTAAGAGAGAGAAATGGACAGAGATATTATGTGCATTTTCAGACTAGTTGCATGCCCATCCTAAAACTAAAACTGTTTTACACAGAGCAAATATTTCTTTCCCATAGCCTCTTGTGTGATACAAAAATATTACAACTATTTAAACTGACTTTTTAAATTATTTAGGGGCTTGAAATGTAAACCATGTTTTGATTCTTAGCCTTTCTCCCAATAAGGAAACAACAAAATGTTGAGCTGATCAGATTAACAGTACATCAAGATGGATGAGTCTACATGGATGATGAGGGTTGAGATAATGTGTTTAGTTGTGGGGGGGGTGTAATTCTCAACAGGACTAATCCGTCATAAAGGGACAATAATTTAAAGATGGGCACATAGTTTAAAGAAGGGTAAATAATTTCAATAAAGGGCAATCACTCTGGGGTTGATGTAAACAGGACTCAGAGATTACCCTAGATCAAGGGTGAAAACCTTTTGTCTGAGAGAGCCATTGAAACCAAAGATTTTGAAAAGTAATTATGTGAGAGCCATACATTATGTTTAAAACTAAAAATTCAAGTAAATGTGGGCGTTTTGTGTACTTTCAACACTAAAAATGCAATAATTATGTCTCTGAATTCTTTTAAATAACATTGTTGTGCTGTTGCTAATCAATAATGAGTATTTCTTACCATTGAAAAAACATATTTTTTAATAATCAAACATTTGTCTGCGAGCCAGATGCAGCCATCAATAGAGCCACATATGACTCGCGAGCCATAGGTTCCCGACCACTGCCCTAGATGCAAGGATTTCTTGAATAGGCAGCCGGTTCCAGGAAAAGCGGTGCCCAGGGTGCACTAGTAAGACGATTTTGCCGCCCCTGTTTATGTGAATTGCATGGAGTTTTTCGCCAAGGGTGATTGGCCCTCCAGCCCCTGCTTCACACGGCCCTGAGTATTTAGTGGGTTAGGGGACTCGATGGATTACAATGCCCAGGGCCTCCACAGCTGTAAACACGGCCTTGCGTGTTTGTGATTTTCTAAGCATCGAATTATTGCAATTGCCATGACCCCAAAACACATGTGTACTACTTGGGCACACGTTTTCTAGGCAAAATTAGGACTGGTAAGCCATTTGCGTGCTCACTGTCGCATTAGAGATGGAGTCGGTGGGCCGTCGAGCGCGAGTTCTTAATGCCCCCCCCCCCCCCGGCGCTCCCCCATACACGCCAGCGTGCTGAAGGTTTCCCCGACGTTAGCCCCTCTAATACATCCTTGGTTATCTTCGCACGCGAAAGACGAACAACACACAACACAGATTTGACCCAACTTATGCGCACCATCTATTTAGTGTACCCACTCCGTCAGAAAGTGTACCCACTCCGTCAGAAGGCGTACCCACTCCGTCAGAAGGCGTACCCACGCCGTCAGAAGGTGTACCCACTCCGTCAGAAGGCGTACCCACTCCGTCAGAAGGTGTACCCACTCCGTCAGAAGGCGTACCCACTCCGTCAGAAGGTGTACCCACTCCGTCAGAAGGTGTACCCACTCCGTCAGAAGGCGTACCCACTCCGTCAGAAGGCGTACCCACTCCGTCAGAAGGCGTACCCACTCCGTCAGAAGGCGTACCCACTCCGTCAGAAGGCGTACCCACTCCGTAAGAAGCACCCCCATCTTTATCTTCGGAGGACTTACTTCATTACACTTGCAAGGCGACTTACGTTTACATAGGATACTCTCATACAAACGCTCTCGCGCACACAACCTGCATGTACGAACGAACGTACGCACGCAGTAGCCCAACAAAGCACAATACACATATTAAACGTAGATAATTTTTAAATCATCTATATTAATATTCGCTATTTTAGTGTGTTTCTGAGTGGCAAATCTTCGGAAAGCCAACTGACCCACATACAGCCAACCTATCGAGCTAAAACTCGTTGCCAATGACAACAAATTCTATCAAAGTATCCCACCAAGCATTCCTCATTTTCAAGGGGAAAAATTCCCGAAAAATGCGGTAGTGATATTCTTTAAAGAAAATGATCGCTAGTGCGCTCTATGCGGAATATTTTCTATTTTTTCTGAAATAGTTGTTGAAATACACTATTGGGATTCTTATAAAGTGCGTTACTACATGCATGTTTTTAGCCCCCCCCCCCCCCCCCCCCCCCAATTTAACATAAATAAAGAACAATACTAATATTAATAAATTCATGAACTCTTTCATCAAACCTCACATACAATTTAAAAACACCACCACCAACAACAAAAAAGAAAACAAAAACTGATTAATTAATAGCTATATCTCTCAATACAACATTACTGTACTACATTTGTAGTTGAAATATAGAATTAGATTTCAAATCATTTTTAAAAAGAGACGATTTAAACCAAAAATAAAATTCAACACAGTCGTTATCTTCATCTACCAATATTTTTTGTTGTAGTATTCTGATTTATGCTCACACACAGGTTCATGTTCAGTAAAAATGAAACATATTTTCAAAGTCAAAGCTATCTTTATTGTATTGAAATAAATGAAGTGTTTTTATTATTAGTTAAGGGGCGGTGATTGACTTTTAAGACCCTATTTATTTGACACATTAACTTCCATTTATCATTTCATGGAAGGGAAGGTTGTATTTAAACTTAAGAATTATGTTAATTATGATAGCTAGCAACTAAAAGTAGGAACCAAACGATTCCCCTCGCCCCATAAAGCTAAAAAAATTTCATGTGTGTCTGTATACATAGAGCTTCCGGTTAGCAACAAGATGGCTGACATGCGAATTATGAATGCCGAAATTGGTCAAAAAACGGAACAATGGGAATATATACTGAATTAAATATACATATTCAATGCGGGAAGCTGGATAAGAATACAGGAGTAAACCCAAACTGTAAAATTCAGAAGTGGAGTCCCTAAGTCGATCTGACGCCGATAACAATGTCATTTCAGCACCTCCTGCGACGCAGTCAATACAGCTTGTGTCATTCCACTGGATGCGTGGATAGTGGGAATCTGCTGCATTGGGCAACAGATGGTCTCCATAAATCACCGCCCAGGCTAAGTAGCTGTACTGGTGACGTCACTTCACGAGAAGCAGAGTTTTTTTATAAGGCAAAGAAAGTAAATAGAAGGAAGACTCAACAACTTCGCTTCGCCACTTGGAATATAAGAACGATGTGTCCAGGCTTTGAAACCGACATTCAATGGGTTGACAACGCAAGGAAAACTGGCGTAATCGACATGGCACTCGCCAGACTGAACACTGACATTGCCTCCCTTTAAGAGACCCGAATAGCTGATCATACTGGCAGGAACCTAGGCGTCATGGTGTTGGACTTGCCTTAAAAAAACTCTTTATCTGCCTGCATTGAACCTCAGTCTTCATGATCGGAGTGGATTCTGCGACTGCGGATGTCATCAGTTGCAGATACGGCTAACGTATTCAGTGTGTATGCTTTAACTCTTCATTCGACTCCAGGAGAGAAAGATCTGTTCTATGAGACCCTGGATTAAGAATTATCATGTGTTCCCAAAACCGAAGCACTGTACATTATGGGAGAATTCAATGTTGGAGTAGGAGCTGTTTAGGAAGCCTGACCTTCATGTCTTGGTTATCATGTATTAGGAGGGATTAATGATAACGGACAATGTCTGCTGGAGTTGTGCTGCTCCCATGGTCACTGTGATACCAACACCTTCTTCAAATGTCTTTCATTGTGTAATAATACATTTTAAATATTTAACATTATTCTCTACTTTTTAGTGCGTTTTAACTCGTCTTTGATAGAAAGTCTTCTTCTTCTGTTTAAGTTTTTTTTTTTTTATATTTATTTTTAATTTAAATTTTATTATGACACACGATCCTACGCAGATAGCTTTGCATGGAGCACTGGCTTAAAACAAACATCGGAAAAACAACGCCGAACCCTGTCATACAATCCTCACACAATCCTGTCACACAATCCAGGTAAAACTGAAAATGCAGTGATCAGACTGGGATAACGCGAATTAATATATATCGCAGAATACAAGCCTTCATAGATAAGTAGACCTCGTATGTTAATTGTTATTCGGGGCGCCTGTCATCTATTTTTATATATAACTACCGGCACTACTAAACTACTTGTCACAAAAAGTCAAAAACAAAAGTAGTCGTTAACGATTTTAGACATTAATCAGCTGACTCCGTGTGTTACGCTAATTGTATTAGAATTACGATTTAATCTACTATTTAAATATTATAAGCTAATAACACCACACTCACATTTACATTCAATGGCACCCTCTCACTCGCACACTTCTAGGAATATATAGGCCTTGTGATTACTAGAAGGCTTGTGATTAATATAAGGCTTGTGATTAGTAGAAGGCTTGTGATTACTAGAAGGCTTGTGATTACTAGAAGGCTTGTGATTACTAGAAGGCTTGTGATTACTAGAACTCTTGTGATTAATAGAAGGCTTGTGATTACTAGAAGGCTTGTGATTAATAGAAGGCTTGTGATTACTAGAACTCTTGTGATTACTAGAACTCTTGTGATTACTAAAAGGCTTGGGCTTGTGATTACAAAAAGTAAAAGGTACCAGTAAAACAATGCCCAATAAAGTAGGGCTACATTAACATTAAGTACATTTTTCTGTCAGTGAGTGTCAGACAATAAACATTACAAATGAGAGATTAGTCAACAATAAATGATTTAACATAAACTGAGTGTGACATTAACAAAGGTTGATTTATTAGCTGAACAATGGAGCAAATTCTAACAACAAATGATAATCATAGAACAATGGAACAAATCTCAAATCAATAAATGAATTAAATGATAATCATGGAACAAATCTAAAATCAATAAATGAAAATCATAGAACAAAGGAACAAATCTAAAATCAATAAATGAAAATCATAGAATAAAAGAACAAATCTAAAATCAATAAATGAAAATCATAGAACAAAGGAACAAATCTAAAATCAATAAATGAAAATCATAGAACAAAGGAACAAATCTAAAATCAATAAATGATAAAACAGAATAATGCAACAAATTTGTACTGATATCACTATACGTCAACAGTACATGAACAAGTTGAAAGAGTGTGTTTATTAGTTGTTGGTTGCCAATGGTTTCAGCAAGACAAACCTAGAAATAAATTCAAGACTAATCAACAAACAATTGAAGACAATCCTACTAATCAACAATTCAAGACAAACTTTTATACTAGTCCACAATGACAATCATTTGTAGGATTTTATTTAATGTTCAAGATCCAGTATACAAAAATACAAATATTAGAATTATTGGAAACGTAGATACCATAATATAATTAAATAAAATATTTCAAATAGATGAAACTTTGGTAATAATAATTAATAATCAAATATATAAAGAATAGTTGACATTGTTAAAAGTTTTTTTAGATATATAAATATATAAAGAAGTTCATATAGTTAAAAGTTTAGTATTAGTATAAACTCTATTGACTATTGTCATTGACAACATTATGAGGAATGCACTGGTATAATAGCACAGAAGACTTGTATGAAAATGAAATAGAATAGAAGAATTGTATGAAACAGTATAGAAGACTTGTATGAAATAGTATAGAAAACTTGTCGCATCTATCAGTTGGAAGAAAGGTCAAGTCGGATTTTATTCTTCCAAACATTTAAGTTTTGCAGAGTCTTCAGGTTAAAACAAATTATTTGTGGCTCCAGCTGATGTTTAAAGAAAGACCATGAACTACACGCTGGGTACAAGTACAATCAGTTTGCATTTTCTTTATGCTTTTAACCTACTAAATAAATGACACATGAAATAGATGCTAAGTATTTATAAGGATCTTTCCATACCTGGTACAGCTTTATTTTAAGGTATAAGGGTGACTATAAAAATAAAATTAAACAGAGTCATCCAAGTATATAAAAGTTGCGGGTTTTTTTAATCTGACATCAAACAATGTTTCCCCTTGCCAGGACTTTGTTGAGCCGCCATGATTGTGATGATCATGTATGCTGTCAAATTAATTATTTTTACTGAAGCAATGTCATGTGATCCCATTAAAATAAAAATTTTAAATAAAGACTAGATTATTTTATTATACAATCCCTTAGATGATTAATTCAGGTAGTATAGGGTTGTATTACAATATAAATTAAGTCTTTAAAAATTAAAGCCATATGCTGCCATCAGCTAAGAATGTATGAACATTTCAAAATTTTATTTTTAACATATTTTTTAAAATTAAATTTAGTTGAGTAAATGTTGACATGTAAATAAAGGTGTTGTAAGTAGATACAAATACAAAAGGCCCAACGAACGTGATGTAAGTGGATACAAATACAAAAAGCCCAACAAAAGTGATGTAAGTAGACAAATACATGCCCTATGAAGGTGCTGTAAGTTGACATAAAAACATGCCCCCATTAAGGAAATAGTGACAAATGATGCAGCATACATGCCAACCTGTACGGTTTACCTGTACTTTGTACAGTTTTTTTAAGTTTCCAAAATTGTCCGCCATAACGGCCTTTGTAGAGTTTTTTCACTGGATTTAGAAAATAAATATTTTTGCACAAAACACACGTTCAAAACTGGTAGTACAGCAAATTCAACTTTTAACAAGAAGCTTAAATCCTATTGGTCCATTCAAAATTACCAAACTGGAGATCATTAGCCCATCTAAATTTAGAAACTGCACGGGTTCATTTATTTCATTCTTTAATACCAAGACAGTGTAGTATGGTAGTAACTACTTTGAGTAGTAAACAATGATTAAAAATCTGGGTGTTAAGAACTGCAGTGTTATTAAATGTATTTAATATTGCTATCACTCAATGACTAGAATGAGTCATTATTCCTATTTATTACAACAGAATGACATAATCGTGAAAAATTAGGTTAGAAGTTGAAGGTAAACTCAACTCTTTCAAGAAAGAAGAACTTAATTTTACTGTTTTTAAATTTAAATACAGGAATCTGTATTACTACAGCTACGACAATTAACCAAAGAATTAGGTCTAATTACATCTAAATTTCTAACAAATTCGTCATCTGTCCATTTTTAACAAAATTTGAAAAAATTAGACTAGTACCTATCTATTTCAATTTAAAAGATGTGATATATCTATTTATGAATTATGCAAACATGCTTAAATGTGCACACCGTGAAGGGAAGACAATTCAATTTTTATTCATGCATTCAAATCATTAATAAAAATGAAAAAGTTATAAATTATCCTTCTATTCAGCACAGTTTTTCATGCTGGTGTACAGGTTTTTTTTTTTTTTAATTTTTACAGTTTTTTAATCCCACAAGTTGGCATATATGGATGCAAACTAACAATTATATCACACTTGAAATGTGCTTATGTAAAGATAAAACTCAATTATATCCATTTCTCGAGTCAAGTGCTTTTCTTTTTCTCTACTTGTGATCTTGTAGCCTCCTTGATTGTCCTCATCACCCAATCCACAATCCAGTCTGGCATATAGGACAGTGGAATAAATATATATTTGACATCATTTCCTGGGGTATACCTGGTATAAGGGAATCTAGACGTGAGTGCATGAGTGATGTCATCGAGGACAGGATTAATGTCAGGTGCGCCAGTAGATTTCATCTCAGTGATTAGACCCCTAACTGAAACAGAAAAAACATTTAGTCAGTTTCAGTTATCTCTCAGAAACAGGATAAGTTCCTTTTACTTTTTCCATTCAATATTTATACAGTTTTTGTTTGCTGGCGAGGGTTTTTTGCAGACATTTTCATTAATTTGTTTAATCTGCTTTCAGATTTCCCCTCTTCCTTGAGGATTATATTTAATATTCCTTCAACCTAATTGCAGTCTTCACCCCCCTTTTTATTATATTGGAATAAACTTAGGTGTCTAAAGAGTGATATTCATATTTCATTTAATAGTAAATATTTGTAATATTAGATAGATATATATATATGTAGTACAGGAGTGATATAATGTGATGTTTATATGTGATAAAAGAGTGATATCTATGGCTTACATGAATCCACATAGTCATTTCCATAGACACTTTGAACTTCAGGACTAGCCCTCTCATAAGCTCTCTTCATCTCCTCAACCATTGTGTCCACATTGACAATATTTGTTTTGAAACCTCCAGGTTCAATAATGGACACCCTGATGTGTTGAGAATAAACCTCTTGTCTGTCAGGAAACAATTTAATTGTAAACAAAGGTATTCTATATCCAGAATAGTACAATAATAAACTACAATATTTTTTCTGTACTATTTTCCTGAGCAATCAAAGTTTGACACGCCAATGAGTGGGAAAATTTACAGCTATTAGAACCAACATCAGGTTCAGATAAAAAGCATCATATTTGCCGCTGGGCTAATTTTCTGTAAAACATACCGGTTATAGGGATTACCTCTGCTAAATAATGCATCTTCATTGACATTGTTGTTAATATCATTGTCATGGGACATAATAAAGAACTCATTCTAATTTTCAACAACATGAAAAACGCCTAGATTTTTACTGCCATAAATAACGAAATATAGCTCCTGGAATATGCATGCTCCTTTGTCTAATCTGTTACTGGTGTCATCAACCCACTTGTGTATGCTCATTCATGCTGCACACTAAATGACATTACCTTCCGTTTTTTTTATGTGCCATGTGTTTTTATTTGAGAGCTACTGAAGTTAAGAGGAATAAATTAGGTTTGCACACCACTTTATGGTGAAAGGTGGAAATTTCAATTTTTACAAGTCCTAATATCTTTTGTTTTTAAGTTAAACAATATCACTGAAGCTATTCACAAACTTTTACATGTTATAATATATTTGGTTTTTGAGTTATAAATATTCCTGAAGCTATTCACAAACTTTAATTATAAATTTCACTGAAGCTATTCACCCTTTTGCTTGCTTTTTTCACAAAGAAACACATGGAATTTTATTCTGCACTTTGTGATTGAAAAGTGAATTAACTCAACACTTTTAGACTTGTTTAAAATTGAGTGAGACTTTTAGACTTGTTTGGAAATGAGTAAGAATTATTTTGCTTAGTCTAATCCATTCTCACTAAGGAATCACTGAATTTTGCAGTATGGCCAATGGGGTGGTTCGGAGAAATAAAAATAATTTACCTTAAAATATCAGAAAAAGCTTCCACTCCATATTTAGAACAACAGTAGGGCCCGCCAGCAACAGCAATTCGCCCTGCTACACTAGACATGTTGACAATACGACCATGAACTCTTCTGATTAGTGGCAGAAATAACCGAGTCACCTCTATTAGCCCAAACAAATTGACATTTAAAACTTTTTGATAGTCTTCCATAGTACAAAATTCAAGGTTCCCAACCATCCCAGCCACTCCTGCATTGTTCACAAGACCCCAGAGTCCTGATTTTAAATAGAAAAAAATACCAAAACTAGTGATATTTAAACACAAGTTATATTTAAAAAGATATTTAAATCCAGTTCACAGATTTATAAATAGAATGCTGTCCTCATTCAAACATACCAATTATTTTATGTTTTATTAAATTTTATATAACACAACAATATTATAATTGTCATATAACCTTTGTCAATGGGCAATTTCTCTTTCACAATTTTTAGAGCTTGCTCAATACTTTCTGACTTGGTGACGTCCATTAAAAAGGGATATAATCGTTCAGATGCTCTCTCTGATAAGTAAGTGCAGCCATCTTTTGTAAGGCAGCCAGCAAAGACATGAAATCCTAAGTAATCAAGGCGCCTGTAACAATACAGAGTCAGTTCTCTAACCAAAAAAAACCTGCTGTATTTTCAGATATTTATTTATGAACCAAGTAAATGGTAGAGAAGTTATATAAATACAAATAATCATTATTATTTTCATGAGCTCATGATCAATATCAGAACAGATTTTTGTTCATTCCTAAATGGATGATATATTGTTTTACTTAATTTCTAAAATAGAGTTGATAAATTGGTTTGACAACTTACATCGACAATGCCTGTCCAAAGCCACTGTCACATCCAGTAATAAGGATATATTTCTCATGAAACTTTGAAATCTTCAATCTTGACATAATCCGGTTAAATATAGAATATGTCACAACAAGTACTACAATGAGGATTGTGACACTCCAAAACATCTTTATTTCACTTAGTGACAAAGCCTCTAATTTCTTGTCTGGTCCTTGGCTTTACTGCTAAATGTCTGTATATTCGTATAAGATAAAAAATTAAAAAATTATTAAGAATTTTAAAATAATATAAGAAATTAAAACTGGCAAGGTTCCCCCTGCTAGTAGCAATGTAACACATGCTCTGAGTGTCACTGTGATGGTGCTCGTAAACCCCTGCCTATATCACATATACACCCGCTGAAATTAAAAGTAGCACAGCGCTGTGTTCTGGGCCCTAACTTCTTGGTTGGTCACTCATGTATTGTAGATTAGTATAATTGTTGGTATTCTGAAATCCATTGCACTATCAGTGTGGAGTTTTAATTGAGTAAATATAATTATTTTTTTCTTTGCATAATATATTTTCTTTAATAACTTAATTTTGGATTACACTTAAATTAATTGTAAAGAAATACATTTTGTTTAAATATTTATACACTAAATGAAGATTATTTTTAAAGATTTCTTTCGCACTAAAATGAACCAGGCCTCACAAATGTGTCAGGATGATTAAATTAGATTCAAATAACTATGTAATTTTGTATGTGAAATGCAAAGGGAAACCACTGTTAAACTTAAGATGTTATCCCTGAATTGAATTTAAATGACTTAAATAAAGTTTACATCCAGCCTAAAAATAATTAAATAGCCTTAAGGGAAAGAAATGTGTATAACTCTGGAAACCTCAAAGAATGCTAAAATAATTTGAGATTAAGATTACCAGCTAAATTATACTTTATTCTGCTAGAGCATGTACTGTATAGCTATGGTACTAATCCAGCCTATAGTCAGTGTAGACCATCTTTAATCTTACAGGACCACAGTTAAATGATAAAATGGCATGTAATGTTGCCGTCACCCCTGCTGCCATTGAAATATACTCAGTTTAAGGATAGCACTTCCAAATCAATGAGTTGAAACTTTCATTGGCATTCTGTGTACCCATTTAAGCACATAGGTGAAGAAGATTTGAATCAGTCAACCTTGTGATAATACTAGGGTAGAAAATACTCCCCACTTGCATTGAAAATATGTCTGTGTTATCCATACAGACAAGTAGACCAGTCTTTAGTGCTCTGTAGTTGTGGCACCATGAATTTTCCCCCTCTAGACCAATTCAGTGGCTAGGTGCTTTGTCAGAGCTCATCATATGAAAAAAATTCATCCAACACTCTTAGTCCTTGATTCATTTTTTTTACATCAGGCGCATTATTTTTTATTTTTTAGAATAGGAATTAGTTATTTTTTCTATAACTAGCTTCGCCAGTTTGTGATTTAAAAATTTAAAGTTTATTTGATTTCTATACATTTATCAAGTGATTTAAACATTTTTTGTGTGCAATATGGTTTATACACTTTTCTTTGGTAAATTCAATATCATTCATTTCTGGACTTCGTTGAATGCTTTTACGTCTCTGTTACAAAGCAGTGTGTTATAAAATAAATGTCATTTTTTTACAACCGATCTTGAAAAAACCATCTTGGCTGCCACAGACTCCATAATTGCATAAGAAGAGCAATTTGTATTTTTTTGGCATTTGGTTTTGTAAGCTTCCATCCAGGGTACAAACTCACATGAACCTGGCTTTGGCTCAACAGCCCACATTTTACTATACTGGTAGTTACTAATAACCTGAGAATGTAAAAACTAGGCCATTATCCATGTCAACTATAACACAAACCCCGTTGTATTACAAATGGCAAGACTTTTACCGTCATAAGATAAAGTGATGATGGGACACACTGTACTGCTTCTACTTCTAGCTTAGTCTGGTTGGGGGTCTGCAGCTATTGCTCTTTCTGAAACCGCTGAGCAGCTTGGCATATTGCATTATCTGCTACTTCTTTTGCTGCCATGTTTTGTGGTTCATCTGTGCTTAAATGTTTATAACTAAATACAAAAACTGCAACTTATCATAGCCATTGTCATTCCAACATATTATTTTTCTGCAATTATTGTCAAAGTACTAGATATTCACTTGTGCAGATGTCCAATCTGTCCAGTCTGACTCACAATCTGAACAGTGAATTTTTAAATGGGCTGCCAGACCATTTAATTTTTAGTAATCAGCTTTGCCTCTGCAATTTTTACACCCCACAGCTGATAGAAGAGAATAAAGAAAACTTTGATGTACCGGTACAATTCGTCTATTCAGTCATTATAATACAATTCTCAGTACAGTGTGACTGTTACTAAATACTTATCAAATAGCTGATTATCATTACAGATTAAATAATATTTTATGAACTATTTAAGTTCACTAAGTTCAAATAAAATCAATTAATAAATCTGCCACCATCCCCTGGTGTGATGGGAAACTTGTGCACCACTGGGGAACCAAACTTAACTCTCTATTGAAACAAATAATACCAGCCCTGAGATTGGCTTTTTTTGGCTGGCTGGTCTTTGTACCAATTAATCAGATTGCTTCTCGCATTTCTTTCTCAACTCATCATTGTTGTAGTGGCAGCTTCCATTGAGTAATCATTGACAATTTACAGTCTTCAATATTTTTTAATCATTTTTTTACCTAGTGACCCCATAAATGCTTTAAAAATACATGACCTTGAAATATGCTAAAATGCATAAGCCTTTTAAGCACACCCAGTTTTTCAAAATCCCAATGAATCCCATTTAAATGCATGTTAAGAATTTAGACTTCAACAATCAGAAAATTTAACAAAATTCTGCAAGTAAGACATATTTATTCTAATTCTAAGTGCAAAAATAAAATTGTATGCATATAAAGTATGCAAATCAGAATATCTCATTTGCATAAATGTTGATATTTCAGTTTGATTAATAAAGATTGTTTTATTTCATTCAATTGCCTACATTGGTTAGGGCTACTTACAAGAATATATTGATAAATATATCATTTATATAGTGTAGGTCTATAGTTTTAAAGTAATTAAGCACTAGGCTTGTTAAAAGGGCTCCGTCATCTTCAAACTTCTTGGCACCGAGGACGGTTAAAAATAAATGTCTGGGAAGCACTGTGACTACACCACGACTATGGTCACGGTGCAATTATGTACTACTGTGTGTCTTTACTAAACTTTACTTTTAGTCTTAGACTTAGTCTAGTGCTATTATATTGGCTATATTAATATTATATAATTAGAATCAGATAATTGTAAAATTATTGACATAGCATTCTTGTTTAAAATTAGATAATATATATTTTAGTTTATATAATATAAAAGTTTTAATAAAATAGATCAAATTAATAAACAAGACTCAAACAACATCATCTTAGTAATGATATTTTTATTAGGACATAGAAAAGCAGAACATAGACTTAGACAATTATTTAATATATCAAATAGCATCTTTTTAATGAGTTTTAATCAACACAAAAAATGAAAAGGAAACAAGAAATTATGTAGATTCAAGATTATGATTAAATGTTAATTCTAAGCTTCTTGGGGTACAAGAGTGTCAAGAGAACATTTTAATTTTAATTTGCTCTTGAAGATCTTTCCACTTCCATCTACAATAAGGCATGTATGGACGTAGATGGCGTGGCAAAGAGAAAGTTTAGAAAGGAAAGATTTTGTGATTCATCAACAAGGTCAAGATCAAGTAGTTTGAAGAGCAGTCTTAGTAGAAAATGACAGGCAGAACATCCCCATTACCTTTCAATGGATTAGTCTTAACTTGAGTCTTAAGTCTTCGTTTTAGTTTTAAAGATGATTTTATTTATTTTTTAATTACATGCATTCAATTTTATATATAAAAAAGACTACTTACCTTTTTATAAATATAAGACTTGATTTAACACTAGCATAATATAATTAGTTAAATTTTCGTTTTTTCTTTTAATTTATAAATAATGATTTTTCCAATTTTTCGAGTCACTTTTGTCTAAAACTAAAACATACCCCAAATAAAATTATCCAAAATACAACAAAGTCTTGCTTGATGTTAATGTATTAAAAATATCATAACTTCGTTTCTATAAAAGCTAGAGAGATGAAATTGGTGTTTTTGCAAAGCTTATAGCTAGCCCTTTACTATGAGATATCATTTATGGCAATAGGTGAGTTGGACAATATTGAAATTTCAGTCAAAGTACCTATATGTAGTCCTACCTGTTAGTGTTAGCAGTATCGGTTGTACTTTACACTTTACTGTATTTTGTTTTGATTTCTTCGTCACTTGGTCCTCCTTTTACCGAAATTAAACTAGCAAGTAGAGATAAGTCCGGGAAGAAAGTTTCGTGAACTTTTAAAATTTATTAAAATCGACTAAAACTTATCATAACATTCATCTTTGACAATGAACTATGACTGTTAAGATTTTAAACGTTTTCATATTAATATTATCATATTATATATTTTAAAAAGTTTTGTAGGAATCAATTTCATTCATGTAATCCAACAAATTCGATCTTGAAAAGCTGAAGGATCCTAAAATAGCAGAAGCCTTCCAAGCAATGATAGGAGGAAAATTTGTAGCGCTTAACATTATAGATGCAGACTGTTCAGACATGGACACACTGATTGATAACTTCAACACAGTTGTGACGGACACAGCCCATGACATCCTTGGTAAACATCGACCAACACAAAAACCATGGGTGACAGCTGACATTCTCGATCTGTGCGATAAACGGAGGCAGTTAAAGAAAACAAAGATGGTAGATACAGAGGGGGCCGCTAAATATAGGAAAATTAACCAAACCATCAAAAGGGGTATGAGAAGGGCGAAGAAGAATTGGATTGAAGAGCAATGCTACGACATTGAAAATTGCTTGAAGAAACACAATGGCAAAAAGGCATACCAGTTGGTGAAAGAACTAACCACTGCAAAGCAAGGGTGTAGTACTACCATACAAGATAAAAATGGTAAATGTTTGACCGAGGAAAAGGATATCCTGAAAAGATGGACTGGATACTGCTCAGAGCTATATAATGAAAATATAAAGATAGACCTAAAGATCCTTAATGACCCCCCAGCAACAGACAATGAAAGCTTCCCTATTCTCCGCGCAGAAGTAGAAGCAGCAGTCCAAGCACTCCAAATAGGAAAAGCCACAGGAGTGGATAATATCCCTGTATAGTTGGTGAAACAGGGAGGAGAAACAATGATAAATGCCCTAACCAATATTTGTAACAAAATATGGCTGACAGGGGAATGGGCCAAATCATGGACTCAATCGCTCATTATCACACTCCCCAAAAAAAGGTAACCTACAGCTATGCCAAAACTATCGCACCATTAGCCTAATAAGCCACCCAAGCAAGGTCATGATGAAGGTCATACTGAACTGACTAAGACCATATGCCGACATTATCATAGCTGAAGAACAGGCGGGCTTCAGGCAAGGACGAGGCACTACTGAGCAGATCCTAAACCTCCGGATACTATGTGAGAAATATGCTCAACACCAACAAAACCTATACCACGTCTTTGTGGATTGCAAGAAGGCATTCGACAGGGTTTGGCATGCTGCTTTATGGGCCACCATGAGACACTACAACATCAACACAAACTTAACCAGAATGATTAGCAGCCTCTATGATAAGGCCACCAGCGCAGTCTTCTTCAACAATAACAGCAGAGAATGGTTCAAGACCATAGTTGGAGTACGACAAGGCTGCTTGCTCTTCCCCACCCTGTTCAACATCTTCGTAAAGAGAATAATGTCAGATGCACTGGAAAAACATGTAGGAACAGTCAGCATTGGTGGCAGAACAATCACCAACCTACGCTTTGCGGGTGACATAGATGGACTTGCTGGAAGCGAAGAAGAGCTAGCCAGCCTGGTAAAGCGTCTCGACAAGACTTCATTGTCCTTTGGCATGCAAATCAGTGCAGAAAAGACAAAAATTAAATTAAGGTCGGTGAGGAAAGATTAGAGACAGTTGGCAGCTTCAAGTACCTCAGAGCAATAGTTTCGGAAGAAGGTTCCAAGCCCGAATTGATGGCCAGGATTGCGCACATCACAACGGCACTAAAGAGGCTCAAGAAAATATGGAACGACAAAAATATAGCCCCCAGCACCAAAATCAGGCTGATGCGCTCATTAATCCTCTCCATTTTCTTATATGCCTGTGAGTCCTGGACATTAACAGCAGAACATGAAAAGAAAATAAAGGCGATGGAGATGAGATGTTTCAGAGGCATTCTTGGCATCTGCTATAGAGACCACATCACCAATGAACAAGTAAAAGAAAGGATTCGTCAAGCAACTGGGCAATACGATGACCTCCTGGCTTATGTAAAAAAGCGCAAACTTGAATGGTATGGCCACGTGACCAGAAAACAAGGGCTCGCCAAAGAAATCTTGCAGGGCACAACTAGAGGAGGAAGAAGAAGAGGAAGACAGAGAAAGAGATGGGAAGATAACATCAAGGAATGGACGGGATTACAACTAGGCGATGTTATGCATAGGGCAGGAGACCGAGAGGAATGGAGAAGAATAGTTTTTATGTCATCTGTGGCGCCCCAACGGTCGAAAGACTACGGGACATGATGATGAGGATGATGAATCCAATACATGTTTTGTCTTAAAAGTTAAAATATTTAAATAAATAAAAAAATCACACTCACCAGTGTTTCTTTCAGAAATTTTCCCCCGAGGGGGCATTTTTGGCGTTCGGGGGGCAGTGCCAGTTTTTCAGTGGCCAGAGGCGTAGCTAAGGGGTGGCAGATGGGACATATGTCCCCAGGCGCCAGACTAGCGGGGGCATCTAATGGGCTAAAGTGTTAATGGACGAAAATAATAGGTTTCAGAGTTTAGCGGGGGGGGGGGGGGGGGGGTAAAAATGAATCTTGTCCCCTGTCACCAAAGACTCACGCCAGTGACGTAGAAGTGGGGGGGGGGGGCGAACATTTGGTCTTCCCAGGTGTCATTTTTTCTTTAGATAGAGCGGCGGTATTTTCGGACATCTGCAGAGTTTCTATCGAGAAAGGTAGCGTGGCAAAAAAGTTAACCCACCTAGGGTGGCGCTAACACTAGGCACGCCGCTGGGCAGTGTATACATCAGCACCAAATTCGGCTGTCATGGCAAGTAATTTTTATCGGGAAGTAGGGCAGCAGAAAATGTGTGATTGTTTAACAATCAAGAGGTGCATTTTGGAGTATACATGATTCAAATGTTTTGATAAGACTTTCATTTGATCGGGGGAAATAATTTTTCAAGCGTCAGGGGAGGCATTATAGCGCTCAGTGCCATACATAAACTAAATTCATTCTGGTTGTGGTGCTAAGAATACATCCTCAAACACCAACTATATCTGGACTACAAATCAGGTTATGATAGCATAGACAGGAAATACATGAACGATGATGTGCTGGAACTTGGAGTCCTTAACAAACTTACCCGACTCATACATATGACGATGGATAACTACAAAAGTAGAATCAAAGTACAGAGGGAGTACTTGAGTGAGTTCCCAATCAATCTGGGCCTCAGACAAGGAAATCCGTGTATCATTTTCAACATCACTTTAGAAAAAAACCATTATAAACATACGTGTGAGCACCTGAGAGGTGGTACAGAACAACCATAATGAACTTTATAAAGCCAGCCACTGCAATACCTGGCCTACACAGACGATATAGCGCTACTTGGTAGAAACAGCATTGATGATATCATTAAAACTTTCAGGGAACTTGAAGATGTGATGGTCAAAGCTGGTCTTGATGTAAATAAAGCGAAGGCAATATTTATGATAATGTCAGGAAATACGCACTGATGACTTCATCAATATGAACATCTACGCATTTGAGAGGGTAGCTACTTTCAAATATCTAGGGGGTATATAAATAAGCAAGAGGAAATACAATCGGAGGTGCAAGAAAGAATAACAGCATGCAACCGTTCTTATTTCAATTTACAAAAGCTAATTCAAAGCAAAAATCTCGCTAAGGGAACAAAGAAGGCAGTATACACCACTATCACAAGACCAGTAGTGAGACTTGGTTCCTACCAGAAAAGCAGAGAACCTGCTAAATATATGACCCGATGATAGACAATTTTGTTTTGGGAATCCGTACAAACCAAGAGCTATATCAATTGTACAAATACCCATCCATAGTCACAACAATATAAAAAAAGGCAGACTGCCCTAGGCAGGACACATTGAAAGGATGCCGGATTCTGGAGCAACAAAAACGATCTACAGGCAGAAACCTAGGGGCAGACGGCTCACCGGTCGACCAAGACTGAGATGGATTGACGATTTAGAGAAGGGCTTACAAAGGTTGGGGTTCGCACATGGAGGTGTAAAGCGATGGATCGATCCCAATGGAAGAATGGGGTGGAGCAGGCCAGGGCCCTAAATGGGATGAAGCGCCACTGATGTAAACATTTTTGACATTTGGGTGGGAAGCGCTAGAAATAACGATAATAACAGGACATCACTAACTCTTCCACCAGCACAATATTAAATAAATTCAGTCCAATTGGGAGCCCTTAGGGTATGTTTTTTATCGAGAGATATTCCTTAACTTAGACTCGCCCCTTAAAACTTTATAGGCCCCGGAAATTTTTTGATAAGTTCAAAATGCAAGAATGCATATTTTTTTTACATACCGTAGTTAAATTTAGTTTCGCATTATTATACACTTAACTGTAGAGCAACGGGAGAGATGCTAGTTAAGATTTTATGTGTCATTTGACCTAAGAGCCATCGTGTGAGGTCTGCAACCCACATAACTGCATGGGGCCTCGTATATTTTAGGGGCTTAAAGTTGGGCTGTAATTACATTAAATTATCAACTTTTACGCCTAGGTAGGGAAGGGAAAACCGAAAAGTAGCACGGGTGCCATAAAAAGTCAAGCGACGTCTCTGCTTGACTAAGTGTGGTAGGCAAACATTTTTTTAATTGAAAAGTAATGCATTTTTAAAGTTATTATTTTAAAATATTTTAGGGATCAACTACATAAAAATAATGAATTTACTACAAAATATTTTTAAAATTAAGAAAAAAGAATTACTTCCAAAAAAGGTATCCATCCCAAAAAAGAAATGCTAAAATAGTTTTACATTTTGAACGAAAAAGAAAAACCAAAAACATACGTTTATTTCAAAATATTTCCAAGTTTCACCAAAGTCAAAAAGAAAAAAAAGCTTTTCTGTACAAAAGGCTAAAGACTATATCTTAATGGGTTTTCAAATTGGTATTTATTTATAAATCATATGTAACCGACATAATTGTTCAGAAGTCAATAACTGTTTACAAAAGACTCATACATTTATTAATGTGTGATTTTTTCTCGTATAAATTATTAAAGTTTCAATTCTCAATATTCAGTTGATTGAAATGTTAATTAAGAAATTTAGACTACTATAATTTGCTTCAGATCATTACAACTTGCCTCTTCGATATTATACTTGAAAGCAATTTTTTTACCAATTCCATATAATTTTTTTTAACTACTACACAATGGCATTTACAAGATAATCGAAATGCTCGATTTTTTTTTATTCGTTGTTTAAATATATATTATATTCTTTCTACTGGATTATCATCTTAAAATATTTTTTTTTAATAGTTTAAACAGCTGGGGAAGATTGTTTATTATTATTATATTAACAGAGAAAAGTCATTGGGGATTTAATAAATAAAGACAATTTTTTTTAAAAATCATTTTACTCTGTTCCCGAAACTGTGTTAAAAAAATTAGAAACACTCGATTTAATAATTATGATGAAATTTGTATGTAACCGGTAAATTCCTAATTTTTTGTTTTAAAATTATTTTTTTTTTCAATTTTCATTTGATCTATGTCAGCATACATCTATGGAATCTACTACATTAAAATGTTTGCTAAAAATGATTTTTTAAAGCATGATGCTATTATACAATATAATTTGAAAACAGATTGCACATGTTTATTTCTTAGCAAGAACTATATTTAATTTACAGACATTTATATCGATGAAAAGTTAGTTTAATACAGGGTTATTAAAAAGTCTTTCAATTTTTGCAGCTGCAAAATGTAATTAAATAAAAGATACCGATATCTGCGAATCAGAAAAAGTAAGATTTAGCTTATGATCAGGAGCGGCCAATTTTCAAAACAATACGTTATTTATAATCGATTTCTGCGAGCCTGTAACAAGATTAACCTAAACGCTATGGATCATCAATAGATATCGAACAAAGCGATATTTTATTTGTTCCAATAATTGTAATCAATTAAAGGCACACATTTCAATAACTTTTAAAAATTTTATAAAAATTAAATTTAGAGTAGGTTGTGTTTTTTTAAATAATTTTTCTTACACATTTTCCCCCGGGGGGGGGCACTTGACTTGCTCCGGGGGGGCAGTGCCCCCCCCCCCCGGAGGTATGCCTGAAAGAAACACTGACACTCACCACATCCAGGTTCTGACACGAACTTTTAGAAGTTATTTACAGTGGTACCTCGACATACGAGTGCCCTTACATACGAGATTTTTAGACGAGCCGTCGAGCGAGCTAAGTTTTGCTTTGAGATACGAGAAATATTTGAAATACGAGGAATTGGATCAGCGGTTTGGCCGTCTGCAGTGACGAAAATGAAGCGAAAGTAACAAAAAAATTGTACAGTAGCATTTAAATTCGGTGAAGTTTAGATAAGTTCCATTAAGTTTTAAATGGATAAAGTACAGCATTAAGAGTGTAAGAGTATAACGAGTAAGTGAATTAAAGTGACCGAAAGAGTTTAGCACTAACAGTCAGTGTGGCGAGTAAGTGAACGAAGGTGAAGCTCCTCCGCCTATCTCCTTCATACTACACTTCCGCCAGCACCTTCCGTAAGCTCAAGTTGGCTGATTTCTAAGGTAAATACACTTTATAAAACCAGTTTATTTCTTTACATTCTCTTTTATTGTGTTTTTATACAATTTTTGTCATCTATAAATAGATTTTTCTTATTGAAAAACAGTAACGAAAACAACTGACATAATGGCATTTCAATACGAGCAAATTGACGTACGAGCAAATTGACGTACGAGCAAATTGACGTACGAGCAAATTGACGTACGAGCAACTTGACGTACGAGCAAATTGACGTAAGAGCAACTTGACGTACGAGCAAATTGACGTACGAGCAAATTGACGTACGAGCAAATTGACGTACGAGCAATTTGAGTACGAGCAAATTGACGTACAAGCAAATTGACGTACGAGCAAATTGACGTACGAGCAAATTGACGTACGAGCAACTTGACGTACGAGCAAATTGATGTACGAGCAAATTGACGTACGAGCAAATTGACGTACGAGCAATTTGAGTACGAGCAAATTGACGTACAAGCAAATTGACGTACGAGCAAATTGACGTACGAGCAAATTGACGTACGAGCAACTTGACGTACGAGCAAATTGATGTACGAGCAAATTGACGTACGAGCAAATTGACGTACGAGCAGATTGACGTACGAGCAAGGTTACGGAACGAATTAAATTCGTATCTCGAGGTACCACTGCATTTAATTTTAAAATGGACCAATTGGTACTAGTACTACACTACACTGTCTGCACGCAGATTCGTATCACCTGTGATATGAGATGCGGTGAACTGCTGCAACGGCTGGCAAAACAAAAAGGTCCCACATTCGGAACCAGGAAATAAGACAAACGGTTGGTGCCATCTTAATCAGCCAGTATATGGCTCAACAACAAATTAATAGGGCCTACATACAAATAGTAGACCTACAGGTTTTACAATGTCCTGACTAACAATAACATTTGAATTACACGGCTAAAAATTTTTAATAAACATGTCATGTATAATGTTCAATAATTCTGTAACTACAGATCATGACAAAATATACTCAACTAACAATAGAGATGCATGATGACCAAACTGTTATACAAATGGCAATTAAAATTATATTCTTGCAATAATGTTGAATTATAAAAGAAATCATATGGTGGGGTTTAACTTGTACTTGTAGCACGTACACCGTCTTACACACAGAATCAGTGTGAGATGTAGGGGCTAACATATAGGTGTGAGGGCTAACATATAGGTCTAGTAAAAAATACTATTGTAACTCCGCCGTAGCCGGTCCCAAGCCCAGGTGAGAAAGGAGGAGGGTTGGGCGAAGGGCTAGCAACCCTTCCCTGTAAAAAAAAGTCCTGCTATAAAAACACAAACAAAGATTTCAAAAGGAAGCTCGGACCTTGGTAAGGATGGATCTCCTAACAGAGAATTAATGAATCTGGGTGGCCAAAGCCAACTGGAAACCACCTGGCGGACAACCATCCTCGCCACTAGGACCACCACCAGTCTAGGAACATGGGACGTAAGGACAACCATCCTCTCCACTAGCACCACCACCAGTCTACGAACATGGAACGTAAGGACAACCATCCTCTCCACTAGGACCACCACCAGTCTAGGAACATGGAACGTAAGGACAATCATCCTCTCTACTAGGACCACCACCAGTCTAGGAACATGGAACGTAAGGACAACCATCCTCTCCACTAGGACCACCACCAGTCTAGGAACATGGAACGTAAGGACACTGTTCGAAATTGGAAAAACTGTCCAAGTTGCTGCTGAAATGCAGAGATACAAACAAGCCATCTTAGGAATAAGTGAGTCTCGATGGACAGGCTCAGGTCAGATAAAGCTCAGCACAGGGGAACTGCTGCTATACTCAGGCCACGAAGACGAAAATGCGGCTCACAACCAAGGAGTGGCACTCATGCTTTCCAGAAATGCACAGAACGCACTTATAGGGTGGGAAGCCCACGGCCCCCGTATAATCACTGCAAGATTTAAGACCAAAAAAAGTAAAGTCAATATGGACATCTTACAGGTATATGCTCCTACCAACGATAGTAAAGAAGAGGACAAAGAGGACTTCTACAATAGACTGCGAACCCTTGTCCAAAAGTGTCCTAAGAGCAATGTGGTTATACTCACGGGTGACCTAAATGCGAAAATAGGCAGCAACAATAAAGGCTATATGAAGAATGCATGGGAACACATGTTATGGGAGAGATGAATGAAAATGGTGAAAGACTAGCAGATCTATGTGCTACAGATGGACTGGTCATTGGAGGAAGCCTCTTCATGCATAGAAATACCCATAAGGCGACATGGATATCACAAGATATGTCAACGGCTAACCAAATTTGACCATTTCTGTATCTGCAATAAGTTTAGACGATCTCTCCAAGATGTTAGAATAAAAAGGGGGGCAGATGTGGCCTCAGACCATCATCTACTGATTGCCAAATTTGGGCTTAAAATGAAAAAGAACTGGACAAGCGAGGGGAGCAACGTTTTAACACCAATCTCTTGAAAGACGAATCCAAACTAAATGAATTTAAACTTACTATCTTCAACAAGTTCCAGATTTATACAAGAACTAGGCAATGAGGAAACAATTGACCAAAATTGGAAAGACATCAAAGAGATATTCACGACTACCTGCGAAGAAGTGTTGGGCCCTAGGCAACAAACGCATAAAGAATGGATTTCTGCTGAAACCATGGGAAAAATCCAATATAGGAAAAACAAGAAGGCAAATCTAAACAATAGCCGCACCAGAACCGAAAAGCTCAGAGCATGTTGGTGGTAACTGCTCTTGAGACTTGCTCAGAAGTTCCAAAGATGGAACTTGTAACTGAGAGGTTGCTTCACGAAGAGCGAAATATATCACAACGAAGTGAAGAGCTACCCAGTATAGAGCACATGTGTCATAAGAGAAGAAAACAAAGAAAGGACCCCAATGTTATCAGTGTAAGAGAAATGGACACATGAAAATAGATTGTCCTGAGTTGAAAAGGCAAGAATTAAGTAAAGAGATTTACAGACGGCATAAGGCACATCGCACTGAGACTAAGAACAAGAGAGACTCAAGTGATGAAAGTGATGGACTGTTAATGAGACATCGACATGCTTTAACTACAGTCAATGTTGCCATGAATTGGATTGTTGATTCAGGAGCAACAACTCATATGTGTTGCAGGAAATCTGAATTTGTCCAGTTGTTAAACTTGGAAGAGCCTCTAAATATATGACTCGGAAATGGACGGAATCTGACAGCACATGCCTGTGGTATTGTCAAACTAAAAATGAAGTTGCCTGGTAATAAACACAAAGAATGCACGTTGAATGATATGCTTTATGTGCCTGATCTCAAGTATAACCTGTTCAGTGTTGACCATGCAACTGAGACTGTAAAAGCAGTTCAGTTCAATAACAAAGTTTGTTAAATAAAAGATAATAATGATAAACTTCTGGCAAACGGAGCGCAGTCACGTGGTTTGTACCATTTGTGTCATTATGCCAATAAACAACACTGTCCTACAGCAAAGAGGAGGTAAAGAAACAAGTGAGTAACTGTGGCAAAGAGGGGGTAAAGAAACAAGTGAGGAACTGTGGCAAAGAGGAGGTAAAGAAACAAGTGAGGAACTGTGGCAAAGAGGAGGTAAAGAAACAAGTGAGGAACTGTGGCAAAGAGGAGGTAAAGAAACAAGTGAGGAATTGTGGCAAAGAGGAGGTAAAGAAACAAGTGAGGAACTGTGGCAAAGAGGAGGTAAAGAAACAAGTGAGGAACTGTGGCAAAGAGGAGGTAAAGAAACAAGTGAGGAACTGTGGCAAAGAGGAGGTAAAGAAACAAGTGAGGAACTGTGACAAGAGGAGGTAAAGAAACAAGTGAGGAACTCTGACAAAGAGGAGGTAAAGAAACAAGTGAGGAACTGTGACAAAGAGGAGGTAAAGAAACAAGTGAGGAACTGTGACAAAGAGGAGGTAAAGAAACAAGTGAGGAACTGTGGCAAAGAGGAGGTAAAGAAACAAGTGAGGAACTGTGGCAAAGAGGAGGTAAAGAAACAAGTGAGGAACTGTTGCAAGCACGCTACGGAAACCTTGGGTTTCGAA
The DNA here is from genome assembly GCA_964017045.1 of Omphiscola glabra. Taxonomy (NCBI): domain Eukaryota; kingdom Metazoa; phylum Mollusca; class Gastropoda; family Lymnaeidae; genus Omphiscola; species Omphiscola glabra. The sequence continues at coordinate 5,723,463 of OZ024795.1, read as the reverse complement.
TCCTCAGGAAGTTGACTGTGGGAAATCTAGTTGATGGACTTGAGTATGATGAGCGGTCAAATAGGGATCTATGTGATGCATGTGCAAAAAGCAAACATCACAAGACCAAGTTTCCGTGAAGTGGAAAAGTAAGCAATAGGGTACTTGACCTGGTTCACAGTGATGTATGCGGGAAGGTCAGCACACAATCATTTGGTGGAGCGCAATATTTCCTTACTTTTATTGACGATTGCAGTCAATATACTTGGGTTTATATCCTAAAGCACAAGGATGAAGTATTTAAGTGTTTCCTTGAATGGAAAGTAATTGTTGAGAAGTCAACTGGAAATAATCTTAAGGCCCTGCGCACCGATGACGGTGGAGAGTTTACTTCAAATGACTGTGAACGTTATTTAAAGAAAGAGGGGATCCGTCATGAACTGACTGTTCCGAAAACACCAGAACAGAATGGAGTAGCAGATAGGAAGAACAGGACTATGTACTGGATTTGTCAGCGTGATTGTTTGAGCATGACAGTTGTTGATCGAGAAATGGTGAGAGCTTTTTTTTAGAGCGAGTTATGATTGGTTATGCAAGGTCATTTCGTGGAGTTATTATTTATGGACAGTATCAGTGCCACCTTAAGGCGTAGGCACACTGAAAACTTGCCCAAGGCCTCACGCGTCTAGGAGACTACCACTTCTAAAAGCATCTTGGTGCACATATTGTTAATGAATACTTAAAGATTTTGGCAATTTTATATGATTTAAAAGTCAGGGGACAGCACGTTTCCCAATTTTAACACACATACCAAAATTCTTAAAGGGGAATCACTTTCGTCGACAAGTTTTACTTCTCCCATACATGAATCGACAAGAGATGAAGTAAGAATTTGTGTTTACAATCATGATAGTGATAGAATTAGTTGTTGGCCCTCATCATCTTCATCATCATGTCCCGTAGTCTTTCGACCGTTGGGGTGCCACAGATGACATAAAAACGATTCTTCTCCATTCCTCTCAGTCTCCTGCCCTATTCATAGCATCGCCGAGTTGTAATCCCGTCCATTCTTTGATGTTATCTTCCCATCTCTTTCTCTGTCTTCCTCTTCTTCTTCCTCCTCTAGTTGTGCCCTGCAAGATTTCTTTGGCGAGCCCTTGTTTTCTGGTCACGTGGCCATACCATTCAAGTTTGCGCTTTTTTACAGACGCCAGGAGGACATCGTATTGCCCAGTTGCTTGACGAATCCTTTCTTTTACCTATTCATTGGTGATATGGTCTCTATAGCAGATGCCAAGAATGCCTCTGAAACATCTCATCTCCATCGCCTTTATTTTCTTTTCAAGTTCTGCTGTTAATGTCCAGGACTCACATGCATATAAGAAAATGGAGAGGATTAATGAGCGCATCAGCCTGATTTTGGTGCTGGGAGCTATATTTTTGTCGTTCCATATTTTCTTGAGCCTCTTTAGTGCTGATGTGCTCTGTGCAATCCTTGCCATCAATTCGGGCTTTGAGCCTTCTTCCGAGACTATTGCTCCGAGGTACTTGAATCTGCCAACTGTCTCTAATCTTTCCTCCCCGACCTTAATTTCAGTGGTGATGCCAATGGTGCTATTTGTCGTCATTTTTGTCTTTTCTGCACTGATTTGCATGCCAAAGGACGATGAAGTATTGTCGAGACGCTTTACCAGGTTGGCTAGCTCTTCTTCTTCTACAAACAAACACACACAAAATGTGCCCGGGCGTTAATAACCATACGTCACTGTTCGGTAGTGAAATTAGTGGAGAAAAGTCAATTCTAGCACCAGTTCAAGCACTATTGAATTTCATTGCGTTCTCTCCCCTGTCCTGTAATACCCCAATGACATCCAGAGCCCAAGCAACCGTTCCAATCATTAAATTTGCTGATAATATCATCATTGTTGGCGTAATATTTGAAGAGAAAAGCTTATGCCGCAACTTAGTTACAAGTTATTCTTTTGTTCCCCATTCTGTACGAAGTTACTAGCGTGCTCCCCCCAGCGGTTGCAACATCTAAAAGATCACTAATTAAGTCATTATTGTCACTTAAGGAGTTCATTGATGGCTGACACTAGAGAAATGCTTTAGATGTCTTGTTTTTATATTGCTATAATTATAAAATGTTGTCTTGGCTAAAAATATGTATTTAGCGATGTGCTGAAAATGAATATGTACAATGTACTAAAAAAAAAACATTTCCAATTATTTGGATCAATAAAGAATCTTATCGTTGTAAGGGGACACGTGCAAGTCCACTAGAGTCAGTGTAATGATGGATTTTATGAAGGTCGTTTTGTGAACTGATCGTTACTGTGATATGGTCCTGTAAAGAACTGATTACATGTATAATTATAATAATTACTTTCATTGAACATTGTTGCTGCTCTTAGTGTGGACCAAGTGTGGCTGTGTTGGTGCCTCTAGTATCTGGTGTGCGGGACTCTTAGTGCAGACTAGTGCAGAGTGCGGCAGTGTGGCTGCCTCTAGTATCTGGTGTGCGGGACTTTATTGCAGAGTGCGGCAGCGTGGCTGCCTCTAGTATCTGGTGAGCGTGACTTTAGTGCAGAGTGCGACAGTGTGGCTGCCTCTAGTATCTGGTGTGCGGGACTCTTTGTGCAGAGTGCGACAGTGTGGCTGCCTCTAGTATCTGGTGTGCGTGATTCTTAGTGCAGACTAGTGCAGAGTGCGGCAGTGTTGTAGTGAACCAAGACAACGTTGCCAGTGATAAGTGATTAGAATAGATCGTAACATTAGATGCACTGAACACCCGTATACATTCGTATTTGATATTTGACATAGTACTTAGTTAACATAGTCACAGAAATATAGTCGAATGGACGTTTAAAAAAACATGTAACATTATAGCTCCAACAACATAACTTTATAAATGTGTCATTCAAATTGTTTTGTCCGTAAATTTTATTTTGAGTTAGCAGCCCTGGGTGTCACCTCGATGTCATGGTGTCACCCGGTGTGCCCCCCACCTCTTTTCCCGCGTGACGCCACTGCAGTTCACCAACGATAACCTTTGTTACCTTACTCTTTGAGTGAAGGCTGGCGATATTACTCAGGATAATATAGTAAGGACTGCGCTGTCGCTGTTTCATCTCAACTTGCCACCTGGTGGAGTTGTCCACTCCATTCCATTGTTGCAGTCCCTTAAGAATTATGAAGAAGAAGTAGAGTTCTGGTGCAAGTACGCGACCTTGCTTTACCCCAGGACTGACTGATAAGAATATCTATTACATTGGACCTTTGAAGAGTATGTTTTCAAAAACTATATATGATAGTGAGCAGTCGTATTATCTTGGAGTACAGTTTTCGTCCCGCCACTACCAACGTCCCGACCGAAAGACTCCCTGGGCGGTGGGGGTTGGTAACGCAACACCAAACCACCGGAGTGGAAGCAAAGCCGTCCTGACCCACAGAGAGTTAACTGCGGACGCTTTAAACGCAGCGTCCTCGGTCGACCGGGCCTCCTCTAGGTCAAGGGGGAGGTTCCCGGCGCCCTCCCGCACGGGCTGGAGTCGGGTTAAGTCCTTCAGTGCTCTAGTTTGTGTGGGGGAGCGCCGGGGGGGGGGGCATTAAGAGCTCACGCTCGACGGCCCACCGATTCCATCTCTTATGCGACATTTGGAGGACAGTCAATTTTATGCAAAGGATTTAATTTTCTTCTTTGGCTTACCAAGTCGAATTGATTATGAAAGCATTGTTTAGGGATATCTGCTGTGCACAACACATTCACTGAAACGAGAATATCATATCCAATGCTAGGAGACTAGCTCAGGGTCACTGGAACGTTGGCATATAATCGTCTCCGTGAATCATTACAGAGGTTCAGAGCAGACGATTTCGAACAAATCATTTAGACATATTATGTAGTTTCCAAATATTGAGTAATTTTTAGTAGTCATTGCGAATTAAAGGACTGTATCAATATTAAGTGGAGTGATTTCTTAACATTCACTAAAAAAACCTTATGTAAATATATCCTTAAAGCTAGAACAAATTGATTGCAAGTTTTAAAAATAATGAGTTATTTCTTTTGACTATTTTGGCGCCCCCCCCCCTTCCCCCGGTACAAGAGGCGTATCGTAGGGGGCAGGGGTACAGATTTACCCGGGCGCCAACTAGTTAGGGGCGTCAAAGTGTGCTTTGGTATTATTTTATTGATGAAAATAATGGGTTTGAGAGTTGAAAAAAGGAAAAGAGGGCGCTTTAAAATGAAACTTGTCCCCGGGCGCGAATCTTGTCCCCGGGCGCGAATCTTGTCCCCGGGCGCGAATCTTGTCCCCGGGCGCCAAACACTCTAGCTACGCCTTTGCCCGGTACCTGATGTTGTTAAATGTGTGGAAATTTGTAATATATGGCCTACGTAGGAAAGTACAGAGTTCTTCATCTAAGTATCATACCAAGGAAAAAATATAGAGTGCAAATACAATATAATTATAATGTTTAAAGTCATATCGCAGCGGTGAATAGAACCAAACGATACACGGCCTTTTAGGTACACATCCCGAGGAGAGCATAAAATCATTGAAATTATAGTTAAAATGTTATTTAGATTTATTGAACTTAGACTGTTATTAAACAATACTTACATAAAATCCCAATGGCTGCATTTACAGTTAATATTTTTAAATAGCGGCACGCTTGGGTCCTAACTTCTGCGCGCATACTGTTGTTTTTTAGTATAGAGGTCCCCAAACTTTCTTATCTCATAGGTCATAGACCACTTGCCATGTTTTTTCGGTTTTGGGTAGACCCCTGCTTACCTGATATTGATTTGTTTGCAAATTCATTAACTTCAAATGTATTTTTGACAGCCGGTATAGTGCTACTCACTTTGAAAGATTTAAATTCATATTCAAATATACATAATTACTTAAATTTTAATAAGATTCTTCATCACGTTTCATGAACATTTATGCTTTTTTTAAATGTTAACTTCATAGGTACTTTTATAATTTATGTTGGAAGATATATGTCTTTATATTATAAGGTAATATTATGTAAGTAAATAGGTATTATCAGTGTATGTGGATTATTCCATTCATGAAATGCCAAAATTGAACTGAAGACCACTATCGTTGACCCCCATTTTCATTTCATGGACCCCCAATTTTTTTTCGCTGACATGGACCCCTTGAAAGTTGTCGTCGACCCCTGGGGGTTGATATAGACCACTTTGGGAATCACTGGTATAGACCTATATAAGGGCCATCCATAAATGACGTCACGCAAATTTTTCCGATTTTTGACCCCCCCCCCTTTTCCCCCATCGTCACAAATCGTCACAAAAAGTTAGACCCCCCCCCCTCAAATATAACGTCACAAATCTCTGCACCCCCCCCCCCCCTAAAAGGGGAGGGGGATATTTAAAACGGAGTGTGCCTGCAGCGCTGCAGAAAGGTTAAGAATCCCTGCCCTAGAGCATTTACTAAGATCACCCCCCACCCCAATCATTTTTTTTCGTTCCATCTGACTTCCCCTGATTCTATGACTCCCATCTCCACATTTTCACATAAATTCTCTCAACTGTCAATGTCACTACGCCCATTTTCTCCTCCTCAGTGTTGGCATGTAACTTGATTAGTGGCCATGTCTAGGACCTGGCATACCTGCACTGATTCTCTCAGTGTTGGCCTGTAACTTGATCAGTGGCCATGGACCTCACATACCTGCACTGATTCTCTCAGTGATCGTAGTTTAAATATAATAGTTATAGTTGTTTTATAAAAGAATGATGTAAAATGTGTCTATAATTTAGGTTAATTATATGCAGATTTTTAATATAAAATTCCGCTTTTCATGTGACGTCACATTGCTTAAGCCCCCCCTCCCCTTCGTCACACATCGTCACAAAAATGTGATCCCCCCCCTTTTTTTTTTTCTAGACGCATGACGTCATTTTGGATGGCCCCCATAGGCCAGCACCGAGCTTGTTATTTTAAGTCATCCCGTGTCATCAAAAGAAAATATCTATCGAATTTCTCCCTTAGAATACCTAGATGACTGCTTTTCTTTTTTTTCTTTTTTTTTTTGACTTATTACTCTTGTTTTCAAACTAATATTTTCATTTAATAGGGTCAGAATAAAAGACTAAATACACTGTATAGAATTAACCTGTTTCAATATATCATAATAATTAGTAATTGGTACCGGTAGTGAAATTATTTTATGCTTCAAGTTGTTCAAGTTTTTTGCGTCGCTAATAATTGACGGCGGATCTCCCTACGCTACTGGGCACATCTAAAGTTTTAGGTGATTAGGGGTTGCTTGTGTAAAAAAAAAAAATACAAAGCTGTATGTTTTTATCCCACGCGCAAATATTTATATATTCAATATTCTTTTTTTTTTTTTAAATCTGGGTAAAATTTTAGGCTAAACATTGGGATTTAAAATTCTGCGTGGCAGCACCTCGTCTTCTTCCGGTTGACAAACAGCAGACGAAAAACTGATTCAAAATAAAATTGAAACGCAATTTTTTTAAATACAAAATACTCAGTTAACTCAGCCATAGTAGGGCCAGGGTAAAGATTCAGAGTAATTTTAGTAGGTTATGAGCAGTCTTCCACTTGAGCTTTGAAGGTTATGTTTGACAAGTTTAAGTTTAATATTTCAATAATTATTTATTTCACATATTTAGATTGAAAATTCCGCCATGGCCTGCCCTTCTTAGGCTTAGGCCGTTAAGCGTAGGATATTATATAAATATAGACTACTGTTCACTGTTACTGTTATACATAGGAATAGTCATAATATTGCATACATTATTCATACGATTCACACCCGTGGCTGTGGAGTGGTTCCTAACATTTTAAGCCAATTTGACTGGTGGAGTCCTTTAATATAGATAATTTAATTAATTTTCTTCAGGAGGGCCCCTTGCCCTATGATCCTAATCCTATACTTATACTATATATTTTTGACTCCCCAAAATGGGGGTTGGGGATATCCAAGATTTTTACCAAGTGTAGCCAAGCACTTCCATCCGGGTATAGATAATTCAAAATTTAAATCATTGATTTTTTATAATATTTATCTATCTAATCTATTTATTTTTAAAGGAACCATCTTTGATATTCATAATTTAAAAGTCTGAAACGGAATTGAAATTCTTATACTTATACAGCTTGTGCTCGACTTACGACCAATGCAACTTACGACCATTTGACTTTACGACCATAATCACTAGCCATATTAGATTTCTGATTTATTTCTGCCTTAAATTAATTATCATTAGAACGGCGTTGTCTGAAATCTTCTTCGGTTGTAACTATGATGATGCTATGCTGCTAGTGCTAGCCGGCGTCATCAATTTCTAAGAAATAATACAGTCACACTCATTAACCCTAGGTCCATTGACTTCCCCAAGCGCAGCTAAAGCTTGTTGAGTGGAGAGATGATACAAATGGCATAAAATGAACATCCAAAATTATGATTTATAACAATAATAAAAGAAATGTATGATATAATTTGACTTCAATATTTTTATAACATCACTTCACATAACTATACACATAGCATACTAAACTTATGACCATAACATGTTACGACCAGTCTGTCGGAACTGATCGTGGTCGTAAGTCGAGCACTAGCTGTAATTATAATAACTTGTAGGCTATTTATAAATTATATATGCTGAGTCCTTTCTGTCAGAGAAAGAAGTAAACCCCACTCTATATCCATATAGATATAAAGATTATGAATAATGTCAATTGGATTTAAAACTTTATTTATGGAAATTTTGGCTTAGTTTTATGGATTTCTAAACTTTCCTGAGAATTTCCTAGGTATCATTGAAGATATCTTTTAGAAGTTTCTTAACTTTCTACCTTATTCTAGAATGCCTGATTTCTTTTGAGATTATATAAATGTCCTTTTCATGTTTCTTATCTTCCTGTAAGTCTCTATGATTTTCCTTAATATTATGATATTAGATATTTTAGAAGTTTCAAAATGAGTGTGTAGGATGTTCTACAATGTATTTTCTTTATAATAGCCAGTGCTATATACATGTAACATAGTGAATAGGCTTAGATTACAATGCCAATGCAAGCTTCTGTGTAAATTGTTGCATCTAGGCCAAACTTATAAACATACCTTTCATAATCCCTTTAAATATCAATAGATTTCAAATTAATTAATAATATCCAAATCTTTTTGTGCTTAGGTCCCTAATTTTATTTTAATTAAAATACTCTATCTTTGGCATTTTTGAACATACTTTAAAGCAGCGGTTCTCAACCTTATTAATGCCGCGACCCTTTAATACAGTCCCTCATGTTGTGGCGACCCCCAGCCATAAAATTATTTTTTGTTTCTACTTCATAACAGTAGAGTACATGTGTTTTCAGATGGTCTTAGGCGACCCCTGGGAAAGGGTCGTGCGACCCCCAAAGGGGTCGCGACCCACAGGTTGCGAACCACTGCTTTAAAGGGACAAGTTTTAAAATAAAGTATGTTATTTATCCAAACTAAAATACTGCTGTAAAATATAAAAGATTAATTTCTTTTGCTGCCGGGGGACCCTAATAGTAAAAATTTAAAAGCCAACATTTTTGCCTATTCCTTCTGATGTAAATGTGATAATTTGAAAAATTAACTTGAACAATATCAGAATGCTTTTTATAGTGCCTCTATCTTAGGGATAACTAAAATGGCCTCTTGTGGAATGGGTTCCTGTCTGGGATCCTATTTTATTTTAACTGATAAACATCCTTAGCTTTGACATTGGTGAATACCATTTTTAATAAGACATCTTTTAAAAGTTTTGTTTGTCTTTAAATCATGGATTTTGGTTGTGCCCAGCTTGAATATTAACTGAAAGGGTAAGGCCCCAAATTCAATGTTTTCAAGAGTTATAAGGCATGCTTTTTATAGGAGAAAATTTTCATTTTATTGGTATTTCTACTGAAGTGTTTTTGACAGGGCCATAAATTTAGGTGTACACTGATAATGCTTTACTTTAGAAGTTTTTTTTCTAATACTAAGCCGGGTATATAGGCTAGTGTAATATAAATGTTATGTATACAATATGAAGTAACTATAATTTATCATTTTTTAATATTAATTGTTATGTATCATGATAAATTTATGACATGAATAATTAAAATTGAATTCCTAGTTGACACTGGCTTTAAGAATGGCAACATTTACTTCACCTAATCATCAACAACACACTACTTCTTGGATAATCACTCAATCTCATAATCAACACGTGCAAGGCCAGTGTCTGGCCTGCATTGTAGATCTCATGGAAAGTGCCAATGTTTCAACAGTGCAGAGGCAAATGTGTCTTTCACTACTTCTGTCAGAAGTGCATGAAAATGAAGCAGTAGTTCAGACTCTTGCATTGAATGTACCTGAATGTTATCATATTATTTGCATCATAACAGGTAAAATTATTATTTTGAATTTGGTAAAGCATAACAAAAGTTGTATTGCAGTCCTAGATATATATTGTTCCCATTCACTATGAACCCTCTTTCCTGCTTTAACACACTTACAAGCATACTGAACCTTAAATTTATTAGGACAGGGTTTCCAACATGTGGTTTTGTTCAAGGTTCTATTTCAGAAGCTTCAAGGAAAATCCATTATAAGAACAGAGGAGCTATTGACTTTTTAGTTACGACATACATATTTATTTATTTTTTTTTAAAATTTTGTTAACATTTAAATTTATGTTGTGAATCACAAATTTATTTTCTAAGCTAAACCGTTCTCTCTTTAATTAGAAGTCTATTCTTATGCAATTTTAAAATGTATTGTTACTTTGTAAAGGGTGCAAGACTTATTCAACAATCCTAAAAGGGTGCAGATTGTAGAAAAGGTTTGGAAACAACTGCATTAGGTGATCATGACCAATGTTTTACTTGTATATAGATTAAGTACAAGAAATTGCTAACCGTGGCCCTGACATTATAATGACCCATCTGTGTTCCATAGGTCAGTGCTACTCAAAGTGATGGTCCACAGACAGCACCCTTTCTCATATAGGGAAATAAAAGCAGCAACTCCTTACGTGATTTTTTAAATATATTTTGTAACACATTTGTCTAGGGCAGTGGCTCTCAACCTTCCTAATTCCACAACCCATTAATACAGTTCCTCATGTTGTGGCAACTCCCAACCATAAAATTATTCTCATTGCTACTTCATAAATATGTGTATTCCGATGGTGTTAGGCGACCCCTGTGTAAGGGTCGTTTGACCCCCAAAGGGGTCACGACCCACAGGTTGAGAACAACAACAACAAAATTCCCATTCTAAATGTTTAAATTTTTGAAATGTGCTTAATAGAACCAAAAATCATGAAAGTAAGCTAAGAATACTCAACATATGCAAAAGACACAATAATTGTGTCTATAACTCTAACAGCAAATGGAGCAAAAAAAACATAGTCATTATGTTGGTCACCGGTCTCTGCCTCTATGTGAATAATTCCTGCCTGTCCTTCCCACTAAAAAGTTTAAGAAGCACTACAACATATCATTTATTTACAAGTAGGCTACTGTGTATTTTCAGTTAATTTTAGTTTAACATTATAACTTCTCTCATTTTTTTAAAACTATCAACAGAAATGTCTACAGAAGACCCACACAGACAAACAGCTGTTTCATGTAGGTTGACTTTTTTCACTGTAGTGAATGAAATCATAGCTAAGCTACATTTTGCTATAGTTTAAAAAATAATTAAGTCAAAAGAATTTGAACTTTATTGCAACAATGAAACACTGATAATTTTTTTTAAAAATAAATACTTGTTAGAAAAAAATATGTTTGAACAGAAACTTGCTAACTGTTCTTGAAAAATATATTATTGATTTACTTGTTAGCTTTTGAACTTGTTAGTTCTATACCACCTTATCAAAAACAGAAGTAAGAATATATATAGAAAATATATTTAAATTGTATTCTTATATAATAGTTTTAGCTATCAATGGCATTTGTTTTTATGTTTAGCTTTTATTGTTGTTGTTTTTTGTCTTTATAGTGTGTGCCCTACTGATCCATAAATTACAAGATGAAAATCTTTATGGAAATTTTGTTGAAAAGTTTCACAATTTGGTAAAGCCAATTTCAGAACTGGCAGCTTCATATTATTAAGCTACATAAGATTTTAATCTAATTTCTTGGTCCATTATTGTAAAAATAAAATTAACTTAACTGTAAATTTATTATATAATATTGCAGTGGACAATATGGTTTTTAATTGTGGCCCCAAAATATTCAAAAACTCAATGTTAGTGAGTTTGTCATTTAAATTTTATCATGTATATATAATTATGTATTAATTACTTATTTATAACTGTACAAAAATATTTTCTTAAACAATATAGGTTCTGTCTAATCCAACAGAAAAGCAGATCTGGTTTTATTTCTTAGTCCTGGGAAAGTTATGTGATATGTCACAAATGTACTCGAAATTGATTGTTAACTCTCACGGTAAATCTGCCTGCTTTGTGATTTTACATTTTTATGAGACACTAGTCACACTCATGTATCCAGTATTGCATACAACAAGAGAATTTTTTATAAAGTGATTTAATAATTTTCACTTGTCTCCTAGTTGGTCGGTGCAGGCTTGTCCTACTTTGGTTAGATTAATTGGTGTATTTCACTGTCACTGAGAAAATATTAATTGTTAAAAGGATTAAAGAAGTGAAAGAGTGTTAGCATAAAATACTAGTGAGATAATTAGCTTTGCTTAAATGATTTAAATGTTTTTATTTATTTATAGTTTATGCTGGTAAAATGAACATGTTAAACCAGTCTAGGGAGTCCAGTAAAAATAGTGCATAACTCTCCATTTTCTCTTTAAGAAAATAGTAACTTTCACATAAAGAAAGCAAGATGCTGCATTTAATTAATTTTTTTTTTTTAATTTTTTTACATTCACTACACAACTGTGTACATAGCCAACTTTTGAACAAGCTACTTTTTTCTTGTTCTTTTCAAGCATCAAGTATATGCAGTTTGTTGGATATCCATCAGCATTTAGATACAAACACACTTACTTCACTGGTGCGTCTTTTGGAACATTTGGTCCAGGCTGTTGCCATATCTCAGTGGCAGGAGATTGAGGGCATGGAGCTATTTATCTGGAAAATAATGGATGCCCTTGTCATCTGGCTAAATACAGTAAATTCCCTTGATCTGCAGGTCCATTGTTCAGGTGTGTTGGTTTATCAGCAATAAAAAGCCAAGAAAATTATCAGTTTTCAGATAAAGAATCCATTTTCAGTTTGTTACAGTTAAGCCCAAAAGAGCCCCGAGAATTTAAAAAAAAAAAATTTCAGAAATTCTTTTCCTTAAGGTTAGATCTAATAGCAATTTTTTTCTTGCATTTTAGATTTACTTAAAGTTTGTGTAAAGTCTGAAGATATGATAGCGGGTTTACTGCTAGTGGGTCATGATGGACACACATTGTTAATGGGCCTAAAACGTTGTTTGATGACAAAGGACCCTGCTCTAGTGTTGTCAAGTATCCAATGTTTGACACTTATCATGGAGACATTTAAAGATGTGTCACAAATCCAGGAAGTTTTGGATACTGATCTAGCAGGTACTATTAGCTTTTTAATTTTACAATTGAAAAATTATTTTTATCTTCACTGCATAAGTATAATATTTCTAAGAGAAATAATATTATAAAGGAGATTCTCACCAGCTTTATACATTTTGAGAACACTTTGCAATCTGCAACTTAACTTTGTTTTTATTTCAGAATTTGTGTTTGAATTTCTCCATACTACCAACACTTCACAGCTAGAGTACTATCATTTTTCTTGTTCACTATTATTTTCTTTTGACTTTTCTCAGCATTTAATATTTAACAAAATTATATAAAAAATGTTCCCACTTCACTTTCTTTTTTTTTTTATTCATTCTCTTTGACTTAGAACTCCTTTGGTATTTTTATTCAATTAAATTATGTTCTTTTAAGTTAAAAACTAACCAAAAAAATAAGCTGAATCTCATTCATCAGAACTTTCAATTTTAGTTAGCATATTTCTAGAGCTTTTTATTAAATGCCTTCAAAGAAATCTGTAGATAGTTGTAATTCCTAATATTATAATTGTGAACTTTCCTAAATAAAAAATGAACAAATATTTTCAGATTGACTTTCCAGTGCCTGTACACAATGGCACAGCATCAGATCTTCTATGATAAATGCCATGCACTCTACGGTATCAAGTCCTTATTATACAATTGATATCTCATTATATTTTTACTTTTTTAGTGACTGGAATATCCATCCCTGAGGTGCTACAGCCCATGTATGGCTTTGGCCTGCCTCACTACTTCCTTCCACTCAGACCTAACTAATGCTTTTCTTTTCAATGCTTGATTTCAAGTTGTTGTAGATCTTTTTCCACATCACCCATCCATTAAGCCTACGTCTGCCTTTGAGCCGTTTTCCTCTGGGGTATTGGTGATGCACCCTTTTCACTCGTCTGTCATTTGGCATTCTCTCTAAGTGTCCTGCACAGCGTAGCCTAACCTTTTTTATTTCTGATCCAGATATAGACTGTACAATTCATGGTTGGAGCATTTTCTCCATCCATATTCATCATTTGTTGGTCCATATATTTTCCGGAGAACATTCCTCTCCCATGTGTTTAATAGGGTTTCTGCCATTTCTGTTAGGGTCCAAGTTTCACTTGCATATGTTACAACTGGTCTGATTACAGTTTTATAAATAGTTTTCTTTGTTTCTCTTGTAATGTTTTTACTTTTGAGAATTTTCTGACTACTGAAGTATACCATGTTTCCGGATGATATTCTTTCTTTAATTTCTGTTAGTAATTCGTTTCTTTCATTTAATAAAGATCCTAGGTATTTGAATTGCTTTACTTTTTGGCCGGGTTGTTAACCCTGTGCACAACCGTCTGGGAAGCTGCCTTAGTTTTTGGGTTATGTTCCCTAGCCTTTGTGGATCCCTTCACTTCCTACAAGGCAGTAGGTTCCGATATTGGTCCGCCCCAGGTATTTTATTTCCCCGGTACCCTCCATATCATGTGGGCTTTCCCCTATCCGCCACTTGGGGAGGCGCTCGATGGGAGATCAGTATCTCTGCATGACATTTCACTATATCCACTGCCATCAAAATAAGTTGTTTATTTCACTATATCCACTGCCATCAAAATAAGTTGTTTATTTCACTATAGCCACTTCCATCTTAATAAGTTGTTTAGGAGTCGTTCGCAAATTACGTCACACTCTCGGGGGGGGGGGGGGGGGGGGAATTATTATTTTTTAAATCTAAAATTTTCTAATTTTTTAAAATCTTTATTCAATTAATTTCAAAAGCATTAATTTGAAGTTGAAATTGCCTCAGGGATTATAGGCAATGTGAATCTCAGTTGTGAAACACCTTTTGCACAAAAACTTAATCCAATATCATTATGGGAAAATGTTAAAGAATAAAATAAAATCTTAGTTCAGTTATGAAAATTTTATGTATGTTTTGATATTTTTTAGATGTGACTTGACACTAAGGGGGATGGGTAAAGAATTTGTGAAACTTTGTGATTGTGGGGAGGGAGGGTCTAAAAGGGTCATTTTGTGTGTGTTGTAATTTGCAAACGACCCCTGATATCACTATATCCACTTCCATCTTAATAAGTTGTTTATTTCACTTTATCCACTTCCATCATCATAAGTTGTTTATTTCACTATATCCATTTCCATCATCATAAGATTTTTATTTCACTTTATCCACTTCCATCATCGTAAGTTGTTCATTTCACTACATCAACTTCCATCATAATAAGTTGTTCATTTCAGGCCTGGACTCAACACTCAAAGCATTAAGAGAAGTTCTAGATTCAAGAAATTCGGTTATAGTAGAAAAAGGTTTGATCTTTCTAAGCTGCCTAATGGAAAGGTACTGAACAATCTAAAATAATTGTAACTTTTAATGTACTCATTTCCACAGGCTTAGGAAGAAGAGCGTAGAATCATTTGTTAACTTCCTATACTTTAAAAAGCCTATTTTTTAACTGTTTTTCTTATACATTGTTTTGTTTTTGTGTGTGTTAATAATAAAGGACCTCTCTAGGCATCACAAAATCCAACTACTCCACGGCTTAATGTCAAGTCTCAGAAAACTTGATATAAAAAAATATATATATTTCATTACGTTGAATCAAAGCATTTTGGTCAATTAAAGTGGCTCTCTAAGCTATCTGAATATTTTCATTATAAAGTGTAATCAAAATTAATCAAAATCGTTTTAAAAGTCCTTACTGATTATTATGTGATTGTATTATCCAGACAACCAGGCAACATGCCTCTATTTGTAAATCAGTCTTGGATTACTTGTGTCCAAATTCTTCAAGACAGTATGCTGCAGGATAAACCAGGGTTATTTCTTTTGGCTTTAAAAGCTGTTGTTGCCTTTTTGAGGTAAGATGCCATGGGTTTTTAACAAAACTTACCCCACTGATATTTTAAGAGACTGGGTTAAAAAAAAATATTCCTGGTTTTTACGATTTAAGAACAAAATTAATAAATAAAATAAGTTTTCAGTGGTGAATGGAGAGAGAAGTTAATTGGCCGTTAACACCCTCAATTATATTATGTATGCATTGAGCGTGGAAAGGGTGGTGATGACTTGGAAGCATACTAATGGGAAGGGTAGGGGGAGATGTCTAAATATTTTTAAAGGCTATAAAAAAACACCAACACATTTCATAATGATCGTTATATTGTTGCTTTATGTTGTCACAATGAACTCACTAGATGCAGTAATATTTAGCATATTCGCCCTAGTGAGAAATTTAGTCAACATTAACTTTTGTTTGCTTCTGTGGTGTATGACAAACATTTTTTTTTACATAATTATTTCTTTCTTTGGCTTTATGGTGAGGATTGCAAAGACTTTATTTAAAAATGCATTCTCAACTGCTTCACACAGCAGTGTTAGATTTTGACATATCTTAAACAACTAGTAATCAGCATTTGATATCTCTTTTTAAAAGTTATTAAGCAGCTGTACAATTTTAATACAACAGCACTCCTCTTTCTTTCTCCCAATACAGCTTGTCCCAGTTATTAGACTACAATAATATGTTAACAGAAAATAAAATCAGGCTCCTAGGCTTAATGCATGGGTGGGCAACCCATGGCCCACTATGCTAAATATTGTGGCCCTCCGGATGTATCACAAATGAAATTATTGCTTCATACCATTGGCGATTATTTTCATTTTTGGCATAAACGCACATTGGAAATAAATATACACCATTTTTTTGTGATGGGACGTGCCATTATGGTGTACCTGCCTTTTTCTTGTACTGATTAATCAACATAGATTGAAATAAATAATAAGTTAAAAATACAGCTAGGCAAGGGGAACCTAATTTTCTAAAAGCATTAGGATTAAGTGTAGAATGATGCAAAACTATATTCAGGTATACACAAAAGTGCATCCCTGCATTTTGAATTCATAAAAAAAAATCTGAGAAGTGGGGCTCAGTCTCCTCCCAAACCCCACACCCACTTTCACTAAGGTGACTGCGGCGGGCGTCCTCAATTGCCACTCGCCCACCACATCTTGTCTATAAAAGTGGCAAATGACTGGCACCTTTTTATTTGAAATAATGCACTACTATTTATAAAACATCAGTCATCTACTTTGAGAAGTGATATTTATTTATGTGATGTAAAAAAGTATTGTCTACATTATACTGTATGTTTATTTGCTATTACAATTCGGTATTTTACAATTTTTAGATGGTATAGTACTAATCTGAGACTATATTGTACTATTTTGGGAGTTTCAGTGTAACCAGGTCTGGAGAGAATAGGCTCAAATATTAAAGTTAGGAAATAAAAGTAGTAAAAAAGGATAAAAGTACAAGTGTATTTTATTTATTAAAGAACAACACATAGATAAACACAAAACAGGAAACTTGTTAAACACACAAGAAATAATCTTTCTTTACTAAATATTAAATGGACAAAATTGTATTAAAAATAAATGCTAAATAAAGAGCTGTAATATAAATTGAAGATTTGTAAAAAAAAAAAAAAAAAAATTAAAAAAAAATAAATCAAAAAGGTGGTCACTGATGAGTCCAGTACACAGGTATTTGTGAGTAAACTAGATAGGTAGCCATAGTCGTTCTGTAAATATTTTCTCTAATGGTGAACTTTCACATTGCACTTGATCTAGGGTTTTCTCTGATTTAGAGCCTCAATACCAATCGGATGGCAGCATTTTTGTACATTTTAGGGATGTAAATTTTTTATCGGACTTACACCCAATAACCAAAAATACATAGTTCTATTACTCTATTATTATATTTGCAATCTTCAATGCATCTTTGTTTATTATTGCTTTCTTCTGTTTCCACATCAAGGCCTCAGCACCAGCAAAGTCCAGTACTTGTCAAACATGTGTCACTCCTACTTCAAATTGTGAAAGATGTCTCAGAATGCCAAATACAAAAATGTCTGCGGAGCACAAAGAAGGAGACAGCATGGGTCATCTTGACATGTATAAACAACATTAGCAATGATATTCACAGGTGATCTCAACTTTCAATATCATTCTTCTGTTATTGCTAAAGTATTACCATTCTGATGATAAAGTAAATAAAAGCTGTTGAAATAAAACCTTTATGTTTGTTGTAAATATATATATTATCTGTTGTAGATTACTCCTATATGATGTAGATTGCTCCTATTATGGTAGATTACCCTAATCTATTGTAGATTGCTCCTATCTGACACGATCCTGTGTGGAAATGAACATGTGCAAGTTCAACAACTTGAGTCTCTACTGAGGAGTATGTGTGAGAGTTGGATGTCAGCTGTCATAAATGTGAGCCAGTAAATGGGATATATTTTTAAATATTACCTTTATTTACTATTTCAAATTTTTTATAAAATTGATTTTTGAAATGTCTGGTACCAAAGCCTATAGACACCTTGAAAAAAAGTCACTAAGATTTTATAGTAAATGTAATTGTGCAAATGTTCAGAATTAAATCATATTCCCAGCAGATGCATCAATAGCTAGAGATCACTTGCTGTGTTATGAAGGTTATTATTTTTATCCAAGGATCTTATGTTCCCCCTGACTGATGCACAGAGGTTTGACCAACTCCTGTCATGTCTAGATATCCTGCTTACTACTGGAGAAGATCAGGGTACAGCAACTTCCATCAGCTTGATGGCCAGAGGTCTACCATACCAGATGCTGACACTTGTCTCTAGCCTACAGTAAGAGATTATCTTTCTCTATTATATTTATTGAAAAGGATGATAAGTGTGTGTGGGGCAATAAATAAGTAGCACAAAGCTTTATTGTTTGTTACAATGAGATTAAAAATTTACTTACACAATTTATTTTCATACCTAAATGTGTTTGAAATTTGTATCTACAGAAGTCAGTTAACAAAGGTGCTTTATCAAACAATTATTTTGGCTATGAGCTTTCTACTTTTCATTATGCAACTAACAAGAATCTATCCCTTGTTCACAGGTTAACAGATAACTTCCAGCAACATTTTAGCTGCACCATGGCTAGTTTATGTATCAAACTTACATCACTGGTCAAGCCTCATATTCAAGTCAATGAAAAAACATTGGTAGCAGGATTCGTTCAACTTCAATGTGAGTATATCCTTAAGTATGTGCAAATAACTACTTTAGCATAAACTTTTTAAATTTTATTATCAAGTATTAGGATTGTTGGCAAAGCCTATACTTTTCATAGTTTACAAGTTTAAAGTGTACTTTCTAAATATTGGGTAAATTAATTTAATGACCATGAGACTTTATTTAGATAGATTTTGGGCCTGAATTAGTTAGATAGATTTTGGGCCTGGATTAGTTAGATAGATTTTGGGCCTGGATTACAATAAAGTTAGTTGAAATAAAATAAAAAGGGGCATTTTTTTTTTAAAATTCTTCATCAGTAGAGAAACTCTGGAGAAAAAGCAATAGAAAAAGATGGCTTAAAAATATAAACAACAATGGAAAAAAATCAATTTAGTCCTTTAGATATATTCTCATAGAAAATTTAAAAATTAAACAACATATGTTGTGAGGCAAATGACACATTTGCAGAAATACCATTCTATTGCCCCAAAGTGGAATAATGACACATAGAAGTAGAGAAATTTAGCTTGAAGAGGTTTAACCACACCTGAAGGAGTTTTTTTAAAAGGACATATTAAGTGCTTCATATAAATTATATGTTACTGTGATGTTAAAATCACTTTTCAATAACTAATGTAAGATTGTCTTTGTGTCAAGGTAAGAGCTGTACCTCCACATTGTTAGCAAACAGCCTGTCCCGACAAGAGGAAGTCATTGCTTTGTTTACTCTACTTTATTTATCTTATCTCCATGGATATCGGTAGGTTTCCATCAAATAATGCCTATCTTTTCAAGAGTCAACATTTTGAAAATAGCTTGATATTAGCTGCAGAAAATTCTTATTTAAAGAATGTGCGAGTAATGTCATTTCTATTGTGTGAATCATTGGCAGTTGTTGGAAAGACTCAGACATGATGAATTTTCTTGTCCATATCTTGAAAGAAATACCTGAGCTCATCAATTTTGATACCATAGCGATTAGAG
Organism: Omphiscola glabra; assembly: GCA_964017045.1. Taxonomy (NCBI): domain Eukaryota; kingdom Metazoa; phylum Mollusca; class Gastropoda; family Lymnaeidae; genus Omphiscola; species Omphiscola glabra. The sequence goes on along the minus strand of OZ024795.1, from coordinate 5,703,853 downwards.
CTTATGTATATCTGGAGGCTGTTTGTAAGGTTAGTTGTCACCTTTTGCATATTTAGTATACTATAAAACAAGTTTGATAATAATTCCTTTTACTTGCTGTTACCCTAATCAATTGCAAGGGAAGATTCACAGCTGTGTTGCAAGGTTTCGATTTAAAGGACAAAATTATGAAAACACAATATTATATTTACTTTTAAAATATATGTTCATTCCATTTTAAATGGCATCAGTGTTAATTCATTCAAACATGTTATTTGCTTGGATACTGCACCTTGATGTCACAATTAGTATTTTTATTAGTACTTGAAAGCTGTGTCACTGAAGAATGTTCAAAAAGAAAAGGCTAAATATGCTCCCCTCAACTAAATGCATACCTTTTATTGTTGAAAAATGTAAATAACCAAATCCGATCATTTTTATGTTTTGAACACTATTTCTAAGAGCCACTAATAAAGACTTTTATGTTCCATTGTTTTATTTTGTTCTTAAATAAATTCAGAGTTTGACCATGCTACCTTATTAATTCCCCATAATATATTTTCTAATAATGAGCTCAAATAACAATTATATTTCTTCTTTTGAAACTTCAGCTTAATCTAGTCACAGATACAACACATACTAATGATGAAGGTAGATAATTAGATTTTAAATATAGATAATGTTTATACATAGTACTAAGATAAATTAGTTGTTTATCTCATTCAGCGAGGAAGGATGGAAGGAATGGATTTATCTTTTTGGATGATCCTTGCTAATTTATGAGTTTAGCCATGATGAAGAGTTTGCCAATCATATTTCTCGTGTCTCCCTAGAGAAGTTAATGATGGCTCAGCTCAACAAGTTGCCAGTGGATGTTTGGTTTACTGATGACTTCAGAGTGATGAAGTGGAGCCTGCTCACAGATGAGAAAAGTGCATGTCTAGGGATCAAGTTGGTAAGATGTTGCTACCATTGTCATTGGGCTACCAAATATATATTATCTTATAATTTAGTTAGTTCTTTTAGTGCTAATGACTAAAGTAGTTCAGTGGGCAACAAAGGATTTCAACTACTTCTTGTCTACCATAACTCTTTCAGCATTGCAGTATTGATGTAACATATTTTAGTGTTCTTTCAGAATTTCTGCCTCAAGTTTTCTTGCTTCCTCTTTCCTCCATGTGTCTGCCATTGTATGGCTTTAGCTCAAAATTAGTGTTCACTAACACAGGATGTGTCCTGCTCAGTAATTTTTGAAACACAGCTCTAAGTTGGTGTGGCAGAAGTGATAATTTCTTTGTTGCTTCTTGTTCTGTCATGTCAAAACATTCTCCTTTCATTTTCCTGTCTTTTCACTTCAATCTTCAACATAACTTATTCCACTATTTTCTGGCAAGAGTAATTTGTTCATTCTGAAACAACTGTGTTATTCAAGATCCGTGTTACACTCTTTATTTAGACTTCATTAAATGATCACAGTTCTCATTAGTTATTTGTCATTGAGGAATACATTTCATGTATGGGCTATCTTCTCCTTGTTTGGCTGGCATAGAGGGTTGCTGGTATGGGCTATCTTCTCCTTGTTTGGCTGGCATAGAGGGTTGCTGGTATAGGCTATCTTCTCCTGGTTTGGCTGGCATAGAGGGTTGCTGGTATGGGCTATCTTCTCCTTGTTTGGCTGGCATAGAGGGTTGCTGGTATAGGCTATCTTCTCCTGGTTTGGCTGGCATAGAGGGTTGCTGGTATGGGCTATCTTCTCCTTGTTTGGCTGGCATAGAGGGTTGCTGGTATGGGCTTTCTTCTCCTTGTTTGGCTGGCATAGAGGGTTGCTGGTATGGGCTATCTTCTCCTTGTTTGGCTGGCATAGAGGGTTGCTGGTATGAGCTATCTTCTCCTCGTTAGGCTGGCATAGAGGGTTGCTGGTATGACAGTGATGGTACATGCAGAGTTTTACTGTTCAGTTTGTATTTTGCACTGACCAATGTCAAATCAACTGTTGAAATATGCTTAGTGTGATGCCTACTCTACTTCTTACAAGCATTTCTCTACCTCTTAATGGAGATCTTGTTGCCAAGGTATGTCAATGTGTCAACCTCCTCGAGCATCTGGTTATTATTGGTTTTCTATACAACCTCATAATTATTTTATTGCCTCTGCTGATGCACTGGGACAGTTTATGAATATTCCAGCAGTATGGTATCAGAAGTAAAATGAATATCTATAAGTAGAGCTTGGTCCTTCTACTGGATGCCCTGTTGGTTCTTATATTGGATGCCCTGCTCACAATTGATATATTGGATACTTAGTCTAAATAATTTAACACACTTTAAAAAATCCTTTCATCACATAAGGTAGAATATTGGCTCTTAAACATTGCCATGACAACAGATGCACCAACACTATCGTGGTTCAATGAAAGAAATAGATGTTTTATTGATGGTATGGCAACCAATATCAACTTTTTGATATCTTTAGTAGTGAGTATTCATCTTATACCCTCAAACTCGTTGATATCTCTTTATTATAATCATCATTAGGATGGCACAGAGGGTAAGCTACAAACAAGTCACCACCATACAAGGAGGTGATATCAAAATGTCTGAATTTACAAAAATTTTCTTCATCGAGTTGTTTGTTTGCCATTCTTCAGCTATAAAAACAAAAGCAATGATTGGAAGCCCAACTGTACATGTCTTACTTAACCTACAAGGTTAATTGACACTCAGTTAACATGTGCAGGCCTACATGTAAACTCTTATACCCAGTGTATCACACATGTGCAGGCCTACATGTAAACTCTTATACCCAGTGGATCATTTTGTAGCTGGTGCTTTTTTTATTTAATAATCAATTTATTTAATGAAATTTTAAATCTTCTGACTAAGTAGGATAATAGTGTAGTTATGGTCTAAGATTAATTTTACATTATACATAAGCAAACATTTCGGCACATATAAATAAGTATAAATAAAATGTACCTAAAATATAGATATAGATATATCCTACCTAAAAATAGAGAGATAAAATAGGAGTGGGCGAAACAAAAAAGATAACAAAGTAAAGAAGAATGGAAAGGAAGTGACTTGAAGTAAAATGTAAAAGCCCCATCAGGAAAAAGACAAGGCAGTTACGTAAAATTGTGGATTTGGTTTATCCCGTATGGAGATAACGTACCAAATCTTGTTATTAAAAATTATTATTAAAGCTTTTATATATATTGTTATATTGACACAGATTGTTCGTGTCTAATTAATCTATTTTAAAGCTTTATCGCAGTCCAACACTTTTATAATTAGTTAAGGTCTAAGAAAGATTAGCTTACCCAACCATTTGGTAAACTAACATTTTACTGGCTATCTATTTATGGTTTTTATTGGCAGAAACTCCTAGACATAAACACCGTGAGCACAACTGCCAGAGATATTTTAATTTACTGTGTTTCCCATGTAAGTTTATTTTACTTTATAAATATTTGAGTTTACTATATTTCCCATGCAAGTTATATTTACTGGCACGGTCCCCTAGCATTACGTTGCCAGCCTGCACAAAATGAATATTTATGGTCAAATAATAAGAAAATATAATCAATAAATCTGCCACTGGTCCGCCAAACTTAAAAGTTTTGGAAATGCTTGTTTAGTTGACTGTATTTTCCTTGTCAATATAGTTGACTTAATGTTCAACTCTATTAACCACATGCGGCTGTTATGCAGTAAACCAATCAGTAGCACTGTAGATTTATCAAATTAGAAATGACTGTAATTTACTGTTATACTATTGAAAAATTTTTCACTCTTTCATAACATTGTTATATTCTACAATTTTCTCAGTTTTCTGTGAATCCTGAAAGTCTACAGTCAGTGCCTGTGCTCAAGACTTTATTGACTTTAGTTCTATGCAACTTTACCTCTATTCTGTTACAAACTGCCAGGATAGCAGGTAATTCAACATGTCTTTCTTGGTTGCTCCACAAAATACCTGTCAAGGAATTCTTTCAAATATTTATTTTATTTTCAGTATCCGATGTTTGTACAAATCACTAGAGGAGTATTTACTAAATGAATCACAATTTCATTTTTTTGTTACTGTTTCTCAGCTAAAATGTTAGCTACACTATAGCATACTCTATGTAGCCGAGTGGTGATGTGTGATTGATACTGATGGCTGACAGTTTTACTAAAACAAACTAAGAAAATGCAGGTCTGAGGACTATAGCTTTTATTTGGAAACTAACAAAGGAAATAAAAGGAAAGGTGCAGGAAAGGAAAGGAAATAACCAGGAAAGGGACAATACCTGCAAAGAAACAAATAATACAGGTTAACAGTGTCCTGACTAATAATGAATAACACAGAGAACAAATAAGCATATTAACTAACAAAATAGAGTATGCTTACATGGTAAACAATTGGCAATTAAAATTATATTGTTTTGATGTTTCATTACTATAAAAGGAAATCACGTGGCAGTGTTCTAATGTGTAGCACGTACACTGTGCTACATAAAGGACCAGTGTAAGAGGTGCGGGCTAGCATAGAGGTCTAACTGGGGTACTGTCATCCATGTAAGGGGTCTATGTAAGATGCACCCATAGCAGGACAGGTACTATAATGGTGTAAGGTATAACCACCATTGGTTAGATACATGCATTACTCAATTGCTGTGTCTTTTTAAGACAAAAGCACATTGCGAAATGTCTAACCATATTAATACAGCTGGTAATAATAGTCTCCTAACACAGGCACTATTTCTATTTGAGAATATAGCACAGGGGAGGTAGTCTACTTCACCTGTTGTACGTAGGTCGATGGTCGTATACTGTTGTATCAATAGCTTTAAAGCACATTGCAGTATGTGTGACCAGAGCGATATAATGGTTGCGTGTTATGCTCACAGGCACTGGTATCTAATTCCATTTCATAATTCATGGATTTTGGTAACACGTCAAATTGACGGAGCTAACAAATGATTAAAACACTGCCTAATATAAGTCATGCTAGCAACTGATTAAAACACTGCCTAATATAAGTCATGAACAGAAATATTCCATTGCTAACACCGAACAAGTAATGCAGTCTACAAGCACAGAAATAAAAAAGGCGTATTTGCTTCTACTTACAGAGCGTCCAAATGGGCCGCTATGAACACTGACACACTGCAGGGATGCGGTTCCAACCTCGAATAAAATCTCCCCAAATGTGCCCGCCTTAAATAGTCGTGCGCGGACGTACCCGAGAACCTGACGTCACGCCCTGACTTCGAGTGTCCAAAACTTGTTTTCTGACAGAATTTCTGTGGTAAACTGACAAACCCTGGAGACTACAACCCAAATTAAAGTGGATATCCCGGATCCAATCCCTAATTAATTAAATGTGTCCTTCTTATTTTTGTACCCGCTATCTAAGATACAATTTTATATTTCTATGAGTTATATACTTTTTTAGATATTTAAATAAAACAGGTTGGGACCCCCCATAAATGAATGTGAAAACTCTCTTAATTACTAACAATTAAAATACCCTTGGACGTTGGGGACTTGTAAATATACTAAAGTATAGCGAATAAACTCCCCTTCCCAACTAGATATAATTTATAATTTAATTCACTATGGTTCCCGAGATACAAATTATTTAACTTAGTACTAAAGCACACCTAGTAGTTCCCACTATTTAATTATTCTAATTCTAGGTGATGGGGAAGAGCGGGTCGGTCAGTCTGAATGGGGTGAACTTGACCAGAGTTCAGGTCAACATTCCGATCCTGTGTTTGGCGAGGTCAAATTACACTACAGTGTTGGTGTGGGGCGCGATATAAAAAAAACGGGGCCTACACTACCACATCTACAATTCTGCTATTCCTAGATTCAATGTTAGCTACACTATAGCATACTCTACAATTCTGCTATTCCTAGATTCAATGTTAGCTACACTATTACATTTCTGCTATTCCTAGATTCAACAACCAAGAGCTATCTCATGATCATGTCCTCCCTGCTTGAAAGTCCACTTTGCTCAGCCATTGAGAAGACATCCTGTCTTAAGACTGTCTATCAGGGTAGAATTATGATTTAACTGTCTGGTGTAATGAATATAACACATAAGATGTGCCATTCCAATCATTGGCTTATAAAAATACTTAATCATACAAATTCTATTAATAAAAAGGAAAAATTGTTGAAAAAGTACAAAAGCTGTATCTCTTTTATAACAAAACATGTGACGCTTTAATTCCTTCTTCATTGCCGTTATTTTACATAACATAAGATTCAACAAAACTACAATAGTTAGGATGGGGCAGTATAGCCATTACTGTCTACCTGTGACGGAGGCAGTACAACCATTACTATCTACCTTATATGACAGTACAACCATTACGGTCTACCTGAGATAGAGCACTATGATTAGGTTCTACTTATGAAAGGGGCAACAACCATTATTAAATCATCTTGAAATATAAAAGTTATTTCAACTTTTATTGTTATTGTGTTTTAATTATATAATATTTGAACAAGTCCATGCAGCAGGAGAAAAGAGTGGCTTTCTAGTGGTAATTTTTCAGAGGCTCTCTATATTTCTAGTTATTAAACTGGTGACTAAGATGTCTGCTACCTTTGATGTATTGACACATGCACTCAAGTTTCTAAAGGCTGTTATTGAGGGATTGTCCAGTCAAGACAGTAAAACAGGTCTGTGTCAAACAGAAAAGCATGGGGAAATAAGAAGTAAACAAGGATTTAACCAGTCATGTCTACATTTTTATAAACATTGTTTTATTTAAGTTCTTAAATATAAAGAAAAAAAATTAAAGAAAACAAGAACAATTGTGCTGAGACACACATTTGTTACACGATCACAGTCCTAATAAGTAAAAGTTGGCTGAGACACACATTTACTACACGATCACAGTCCTAATAAGTAAAAGTTGTGCTGAGAAACACATTTACTACACGATCACAGTCCTAATAAGTAAAAGTTGTGCTGAGACACACATTTACTACACGATCACAGTCCTAATAAGTAAAAGTTGGCTGAGACACACATTTACTACACGATCACAGTCCTAATAAGTAAAAGTTGTGACACATTTACTACACGATCACAGTCCTAATAAGTAAAAGTTGTGCTGAGACACACATTTGTTACACAATCACAGCCCTAATAAGTAAAAGTTGTGCTAAGACACACATTTACTACACGATCACAGTCCTAATAAGTAAAAGTTGGCTGAGACACACATTTTTCTCACAATCACAGTCCTAATAAGTTAACGTTGTGCTGAGATACACATTTGTTACATAATGACAGCTCTAATGACAATTGTAACTTGCTCAGACTCCAACATAAATGAAATTTGTGTTCTCCTATATTGCAGTGATTTCTGTGATGATGCAGAATGAGACTTTTGTTTCTACCCTGGAGACATCTGTAGAGAGTAGTGATTTGAACATTTCTCAACCAGCTCTTGTTATTGTTGCTTGGTTGGCCACTCACGGATCCCAGTATCAGGTTCAACAGTTAATTTAATCCATCTAATGTAATTAGGCAATTCTTTTAGTTGACCTACTAAACAACGGGAATTTTTTTTTTTTACCAAACAAATACCTTTATTTCTTTAAGCATTAGCAAAATTACTGTGACATTAGAGGAACTTCATTTGACCACAATCTGTAAAATATGTGAAGCAAAGAACATGTCGGTTAAATATTGTTGAATTAAAAATTTAATACAGAAAGAGATTTTAAGATGAATTTTAACCAGGCCTACCTTGAAATCCAATGGTCCCCTACACTAACACCCTAAGGGGCCTAACTTAACATCCAATGGTCCCCACACTACCACCCTGAGGGGCCTACCTTAACATCAAATGCTCCCCACACTATCACCCTGAGGAGCCTACCTTAACATCCAATGGTCCCCACGCTATCACCCTGAGGAGCCTACCTTAACATCCAATTTTGCCCCCTCCCGAAACCAACACTACCAACCTTAGCGATGTGTATTTTAAAGATTGAGATTTACCAATATTTTAAAATATGTTTGCTCTTGTTCCATTTTGACTTTTCATAATTAAAGTTGTCATTTAATTTGTTTGAGAATAAATTAAAATATTTATTTTCATGGCTGTACAAGTACAACTGTTTATATTTTCATGGCAGACTACCCGACCAGTTGTCATACAAGCCCAACTTTTGCTGTCCACTCTGGCATCCTATGAAGCCAGCAGATGTCTGCCTATACTCCAGTTACTTGACATTGCTCTGTCGGACATGAGTGATGGTCTCCATCCATGTGGAGCTGTCACATTTGTGAAGACACAACCAAATGCTATCACTTCTAGAACATTCTCACTGACGCAGCTCAAACAAATTTATGTCTACCTACAACAACTTGCTGTTCAGGTGATTATCCAAACTTGTGTTCTGTTTACAGATTGATATTTGTTTTTGTTTAATAAGTTTGTTTATTTTGTGGATAGAAAAGTAAAAAATTAAGCTTGGAAACTTTTGATTGATTGATTGAATACTTATATAGCGCTTGTATCCATGGTACTTTAGCATGCTCACAGCGTTCTGATATTCTTAAATCTATTTAAAGAAAAAAGTCTTTAAATGATTCTTAAATGATTTTTTATCATTTTCACCCTCAAAGATTGAGGCAAACTGTTCCATAATTTTGGCGCTATAGCTTCAAAAGAGTGCACTCCATATGACTTTTTTCTGTGTGCATCCACTCTGGGAACTCTCAGTAAGGACTGTGTTGAAGACCGCAGGTTCTTTAAGGATACGTGTTTAGAAATCAGTTCTTTAAGATATTCTGGTACACAGCCTTCTATACAGCTGTACGCCAGGGACAAAATTTTGTGGTCAATGCGCTCACTCACAGGAAACCAATGGAGATCTCTAAGAACTGGGGTGATGTGGTCAGATTCCCACGATACAATGCTTGCTGCAGTATTTTTTACCTTCTGGAGTCTGATGACAAAGTACAGAACATTTCAGCTGCATGATTTCTTCATACATAACTTATAGATAATAATTATCAACGTAAAATAATAATTATTATATGACTTGTGCCAATGAAAGGAAAGAAAAAGGGATCTCCAGGTCCACAAAAAATTAAATATAAATGATGAAGAATGGATGCACAGTTTGTCATTTAAAAAAGCTACTACGTCTACTTTATTTACTTAACTATAATTAGTGCCTGAGGGGGCTACCTTATCATTCAATGGTCCCCACACTAATATCAATCATTTTTTATATACCGGTATTGAGACAAACTACTGTTTTCATCCTACTGCACAAACAAGCAACTTTTATAAGCACATCTCTAAAAGCTATGCAATCATATCACATCTTCTTAATTTATATAATAATACAAAATGGAAAAATTAAGTTCTACTTTTTTAATATATCTTTACAGCAAACAGCAAGGCTGCGCATTGAAGCTGTTGTGTGTATCAGAAGGCTAGTTGCTGTAGGACAAGCTATAGGTTAATGTAAACATAAGTTACAAAACTGAGGGTAAATGGCCCATATGGAATGTACCAGGAAGATGGCATTTGTCTTTAGAATGAGACAGGCCTACCTGTTTTAATATGTTGCATTAGGGGTCAAGCATATGTTATGAGATTGAGGGATTAGAGATTATGCCTACTGGTATGTAAGTAAGGTCGAGTGGGGGATCTTGGCAGAAAATATGTATAGTTATACACAAGTTGTGCAATAATTATCCTAAAATTGGGACAGACCATAAATAACTTATTTTTAGCTCTAATAAAGTCAAATTATAACTAATAGATGGACCCTCATCTAAAAATATGGGAACCCATGTTTCCTTATTATTTTTGAAGACTTTATAATATCGCCACAATTATTGCCATACTGTTGCTTTGTGTTTTTATTTACAAGTGAACTTGCCAGATATAGCACTAGTAAGTGTAATATTTAGTCCACCTTTTTCCTTTGTTTGACTCCATGGGTATGATGTTATTATTTTGTTTGCCTATGCCAGTGGTTCCTTAGAGTTTGAGTATAAGTGGGTTCTGTATATAGTTATTACTCAAATTAGTTACTGGTTTCCACTAGGTCAACTGGACGTTGTGTCCTGTCGGCGGCAAACTATTTGGGAACCATAAGACAATGCCAAACAGACAGTTGAGAAAACTCATTTTTTACACTTTATGCCCTAGTTGTCTATAAATATTGATTTTATTTGGGAGTGGGGAATGAATGCTCCTATAAATGATTGCAGGAAGGGTGTCCAAAAAAGTATAATTGCAATAGTGGAGTCAGAAGGGTGAAATTTGACTTTTATTGCCTACAAAATATATAGATAATAAAATCAATTATCTAATTTACATATTTTTGTGATGTATGTTTATCTCTCCTGGGGTAGGCAAGCTACAGCCTGCAACTTTAATTTAATGTTTTCTGAAAGTGAGGATATTAGATATTTGAAGTGAGGATAAGATGTTAGGGGCTGTACATTTTATTCCATTATTTATTCATGTTCATGTATTTTTTGCAGGCGAACATGTCCTTTATCAGCCATGGAATCACCTGATGTTGCAGTCTATTTTGACATCATGCCAGGAAGGTTTAACGGGGGTAGAGTTTGATCTCTGTTATATGGTATGCAAGTTTGACTGGTAGATTTAGAACTCTGTTACATGATAAACAGGTTTAACTGGGTAGAGAAGGTAGAGTTAGACCTCTATTACTATCACATAATAATACAAATTATATTACAAATAACAATAGCACTAAAAGCGAGTAAATTTGAAATTTAGACACCAAATTAATTAGAAGAAATAGTCAAATTTGTGGAAACTGAACTTAAAACTTATGCCAAATCAGAAAATATGTTCTCGGATAAGTATTAGCATTTAATAAGACGGTAAAAGGAAACTTCCGGCTACGATAATCATAGCGGTAAATAACAACAAGAGCACAAAGCTGTATGTGTTGGGGCGTGCAGCCAAGGCCAAGTGCTAGTCTTTAGTATTGATACAACAAATATAAAAGATTGATGTCCTCAATATACAACACTATCCCGGCCATCTGACCTATACACCCTATCATACGGCTTCAAGATGGCGGTATAATAACAACAAGTAAAAAAAAAAAAGAAGGAAGGAGTTCTTAATTTTAAAAAAAATTTGGATATAGGAGATCGTCATTTCTGAAGAAAATATACTTAAGACTCTGGTTGAAATTTTTTGTTTCACTTACGTATTTCCCCTCTTTACAATGGGTTGTACAGGCAGAGGTAGTACCCCTCAAGGGGGAAAACGTTGTGCTCCTAGGCCTGGAAACAGTTCGTCCGCCTTGGTCCTCTCCTGCAACTAAATTGTCATCTGTGCAACACAGCAGCTGTT